>JAPFBL010000018.1:2122500-2722500 GCA_026182355.1 Hermatobates lingyangjiaoensis | reverse complement strand
AGAGATAGAGTGAGAGTGAGGGTTACAAGTTTTGAGAACACATAACAGGTAACAGTGTTTGATGAAGCGTTATAAAATTCACAATTATAATCACTCTTTGCATAAAAAAACCTGTATATTTTTGCTATCAATATTACATGTGTGAAAATTAGTTTGTGTCAAAAGAGATTTATATTTCCCCATCTCGCGTTTATGTGGGGTTAGCATTTCGAATTTGATATTATCACAATAATTAAAGTTATAATAACTTTTGTTGTCTCAAATGAAGCGGCAAGCTGCTGTAAAAAGACTAAAGCAAGCAATTTGATTTAGAAAATTCAATGCTTGTAATGAAAGGTTTGTTTACATTAATGCTGTTAGAAAAAAAATAAAAAAGAAACAAAATGAAGAAAGAAGTACTTATTTTAATATTAACAAGAATTTTATGTTGTTTTAGAACGTATTTAAGTTAGAAACGACTTCTTGAGGTTACACTGAATCCATTATATACTCGTAGGTTTCGCAAGTTTGTCTGCGTGTTTGTGTAGGTGTGTGTTTGTATAGGTGTGTGTGTATGTAGGTATGTGTTTTCTCGTGTGTGAGCAGGTTTCAATAAAATCAAAAGAGTTTATCACTAAATTTCATTTAAGATACTGATAGTCTGGAGAGTGAAAATAAAGTTCAACCCCAGTATCAACACAGAGAGCGGTCTGTCGGTTCGACCAAAACATTTTAGCTTGTACTTCTTTTTATCTAGTGCATAAAAATCTAAATCGTATAGTTGAAAATTGATATATACTTTTATATCAGTTTATTACTTTTATAAATCAGGTTATCACTTTTATAAGTACATATATATGCACTTAATAAGAACGTATTACCACTACTTAAATTACGGATTACCACTATTTGATACCAAAGTTGGTTACTATCTATAATTAATATTGGAGTTTGACAAATGCGAAGTGATATCAATGAAGGGAGGCACATGATGTGTTTGAAGGGGGTATTTTGAGAAGGCAACCTGAATCTAGATAACACTGTTTAGATGTTGAACTGGCTACCCCGCAATAAGCCTGTGTTCAGCAGGTCCTCTGTCATTCCATCGAATCAGACTTATCATCTACTCAAACCAAGACTTCATTCATATAAACTCCATATAACTAATGTCTAATTATAAATACACTATACTTTTTTTACAATAAATATTGTTACTTTTCTGTTTTTAATTTCATTTGCTCGGTATATGAAATATAGAGAAATAAAAAATCGTTTTTAAAATATTGAAAACGAGTTTTGAACTAAAATACCTGTTTTAAAGTTCCCTGAGTTGAATAAAATAAGTTTTATAAATTGATTACACTTTTGTGAGTATGTATGCATGTTTTTGTGTAGTTTTGTCTTTGTCTGTCAGTGTGTGTGTGGTGTTTTTTTAGTTTTCCCACGGAATGCTATGAGGGAATACATTTCTTCTATACTGCTTGAAGCGCTTATAGAATTACTTGCATTACATAAACAATTTTACAATATACTCAATATTACAATATTACACAATACACAGTAAACTAAATTTTACAAGATTTTTTTCTTTCATTCCTTGTACTATTTAACAACTTAATATATTATTAAACTAGCAAACCTGCCTGTCTTTGACGGGTACTTTCAAAACTTCGGAGATGATACATGGTATTCCAAAATATCATTAGAAATTATAGAATAGCAGAGCATATCATTATTAGTACAGTGTTAAACAAATGCCTCTGCATACACCACATTAGCTGTCTGTCCTTCAGGTTCGCAAACTACAGTTGACCATGTGAGAAAAACTTGGTCTCACTCACTTCGATTCCTGCGGTAGATAGAGTTTCCCCTTGCGACTTAGTTACAGTTATTGCGAAACAGACGCTGACGGGACACTGCAATCTTTTGAATGGAAATGGATAGTGTCTCGGAATCAATGGTATGCGTGGTATACACACAGTCACCCCAGTACCACACCCAGTACAGATTGCCGCCTCTATAGTGTACATGTGTAGGAGCCCGATTTCAGAGTAGTGTCCTGTTGCACATTTTTGATGTACTCAAGTTTCGTATCATGTTTATTACTGCTACTAAATCACAGCATGATTGGTGCCTGTATGTTAAGTTTTTACCCACGAGCAGGCAATCCTGGAGCAGTCACGGAGTCAAGAAATTCATTTGGAAAATGAACTACTTCCATATCACTAATCACTCTGTTTACTGACTTCTTTGGCTTTATATAGCGCAAGAACTTGTTTGTTGATTTTTCCTACCTTTTCATTAGTAGGGGTTGAGAATTGCTTGTTTACAAATCTATTTATTCTGAATAGATGAAAAATTTTGAACTTCGGGAAACACCTTGTCAATTATCTCTTCTGGGAGCTTAAATGCAAATGAAATTGAAATCAACTACACAATACCTACTTGCTATTCCTGTATATTTTCAAAATAATAAACATGTCTCTGAAGTTATCCAAAGACAGCTTAAAAATTCATAACTTCTCTTCTGCGTTGAATTTTCAATCCATTTAAGATTATAGGTTAGATGTATACAAACCTACTTTCGAAGTTTCAGTTTGCTATGATTTATGGTGGCTGAGTTTACTCGTGACAAATTTTGTGTTTAAAACTTCATAACTTTGCTTCTACGTTTAATTTACAATCTATTCAAAGCTTAGATTTTGAGTCAGACATACACAAATTCACTGTCAAAGTTTCAGCTCACTATGTCTAATGGTGGCTGAGTTTACTTGTGACAAAACTTTGCGGACAAACCGACAGACAGAAATTTTTCTAAGGGTGGATTGGGTTTCTGTAATGCATAAATAGTACCGATAACCTAAAATGAGTCAGTTCTAAGCAATGTACAGACAAAGCCTTTCTTTTATTCATATAGATATCATTTCTACTAATTTTTGAAATAATTGTATTGTCTCTTCTGGTAAGAGGTCTACAGTTGTTGGTAGCCAGCTTTTCCCCTAATGGCATAGTGTTTTTGTGGTTCATTTCTCTGTCATTCTAATAGACTGTGTCAATGTATAAGGTTGTCCACGGTTTGTACATGATTTCCAGATCAGGTGTGAGTGTTTTTTGTGAGTACCTGAGCAGGTATGTCAAAAACAAAAAGACCTGTAATTACTAAATTTCATATTTAAGTTTCTTCTTTCCCTGAGATAAAACAGCTAAATAGGTACCAAAGTTACACCTTTTTTAGAAGTACTATATATGAAAAATAATCGTAGTTTTGATCTGCTAAAAACCTGTCCACATGATCTCATTAAAATAACTTGAACTTTTTAGTTGACAATATAATCGGATGCCTAGTGCATAGAAATTATTTTTCAGTGACAAAAGTTCAAAAAACTATGTTTGAGATATGATGAACGAACATTTAAAGAACTTTTCAAAGAAAGTTGTCATGACAGTTGTATACTCGTATCACGCCAAACAGTTGGGGGAAGCTGAAGTTCTCTCTTCACTCTTTCGAATACGATTGCTCTGTTAGAAGACAGTCTGAACTCACCCATCTGTAGACTATGAAGTCAACGCGCGTTCTGTCACCTTGGTTGAGCACAAAAACTCATCCTTCACGTATACATCATACCATACATCAATATGGCATTACTTTCTGGTGCCTCTTTTTAACACGTTGTGTAAAATACACGTAAAACAAGTATGATGAAGTTTATACTGATTCAAGGACAGAAAATGCCTTTTCTGATTGAGCGTACATATCAGAACACATATGACATTCTAATTCTAACTGATTTTGACTAGTCCTTGTCTGATAAATCTCGGGTCTCTTAATAAACTCAAGAGTAGCTCGACAGGTTCTTTAGGTGTTTTGCCAATTTTAGTTCTTAATCCTAAACTTAAGAACCAGTTTACAACTGTGGTTTTGCATTCAAATTATGGCTTTGCATTCAAATAACAAATGATGTGCTGTTTCTTCCATCATGTTGCTTATTAAGCCTTACAAAAAACATAATGAAATCAGGTTTAAAATGGTACCAGTTATATCTTAATAGGAATCTTAGTTCAGAAGATACAAAGACTTGAAATGTGCCCCAAACCTCTGAAACATCACGAATTTTAGAAATTAAACTGCATTCACTCAAACAGAGTAGCATATTTTTTAAATCATATCAATTGAATTATGACTCAACATAAACTTTTATTCTAACAGCATTTCTTATTTTTTCTTATCCATACATTTCCAAATTTAACTTTTTTATTTTACTTCATTAATATTCTTACTATTGATCATTTCAGTCTCAATTTGATCAAGTTTGAATGAAGTAATTCATAAACTATCTTCGTAATTACATTAGTATCAACATATTAAAAACGAGTATTACAAAATATATGTAATTTATTCAATTTTTTTGAAATCTGCAAACCTTGAATGACATTAAATTGCTCACTATATCTATCTCCTTGATTTACTTAATGTTTTAAGTCCTTTTATTTACCCGTTAGAGGCACGGTAGTTTTGAGTGAAGTATTTAACTCTTGTCTATGCGGTTTATCAATATTTAACAGATTCTACAATTATCAGTTAAACAAAAAAGATCATAAAAGATGATTTTCTACTTCTTTCCAGTTCAGTGAAATCCCTTTTTAGCAATACTTCAATTATCGCATTTTTTGAGCAGAAAAAAGAATGTCGTGATTGTTTTCCTTGTTTTTCTCATAGGATACATTAATATTATGAAATAAGTATTGAATAAATTAAATTTCATTTTTATTTAACAAAATTAACTCAGTAATATCAGTGAATGCTTAGTGTTTCGTGCACCAGATACTAAATGGTAGCCATAACATACGCTGTGCTTATTTATATGATATCTTATAACAACTGCTTATAAGCTGTTATGTCATAAGCATTATGACATAAGTTTAAATCATAATAACTTTACTTCAACAAACTGTTGGCAGTCAAATTAAATGATTAATGAATTCATTGACAAATCTTATTGTGAAAAGTTACTTTTGTTTCAAGAAACAAAATAGTTATTTATTTTGAAGCTTTATTACAAATATTTAGAAATCATATTATACGTATTACTTTCCTTCAAGTGAACGAATTCATCTGATGCGTGGGTTTGATCATGGAATGCATTAACGAAGACAAAATTGTTTTTTTTTCTGTTGCAATCTCTCTCTCTCTCCCTCTCTCTCTCTCTCTCTCCTCTCTCTCTCTCTCTCTCTCTCTCTCTCTCTCTCTCTCTCTCTCTCTCTCTCTCTCTCTCTCTGTGTGTGTGTGTGTGTGTGTGTGTGTGTATGTGTATGTGTATTTGTGTATTACACTCATACCGTATATTAATATATAATGTATTATCTATTAGCACTAATTAATTTATAACGTAGTAACCAACGCCTCTGGCGTACTACGCAAAAGTGATGGTATTTGAATTAGGCACAAGTATTTTCTTGATAATTAGAAAGTTGATCTCCATAGTCACAAACAACTTTAAACTGAATGAATGAACTACATTGCAGTCGTTCGTAGTGAAGGATGAAAGTGAAGACAGCTTTGACAAGCGACTGTTAAAAGAGGCTGCACTTGTATCGGCAATAAAATACTTTTAGCCTTTGCAGCTGATTTAAGAGTCACCTCATTTTCACCATACTTCCACTCAACAAGAACACATCAAAAGCTTCAAAATACTTCAAATTTTGAAGTCTCTATAGCAAAGATATCGTCCCTTGGAGAGAACCATAAGCTGTTTGTCTCGAGCATTCACGATGTCAGGTATTCGCTGAAGATGCTTGCGGATAACGTAATGATGCAACCTGAGGATGAACAATAAGTGTTGGAAATGCGTCGACGTTAGTTAAAATCATTTGTTTGGTGACTTATAGTTTAATCAAGAGTAAATGCCACACAATGAGTGATTGTACGAGTATAGCTCATGATTCATAACAGTGTTCCAATAATGGATACAATTGTTGATTTCTGTTGTGGTACGATGATTCAAGTAGAAGTAATAATAACAAAAGGTAATTTTGTAGTCGTATCCCTTGTAGGATGTTTATTGTGACAATAAACCTTTAATAATAATAAACATTTAATAAACTTATTATGTTTGTTTAATGTTATAAGCGGAAGATAGATGCATGACCATGTTAGCAACACTCAGAAATTCTGTCAATTAATTATATTAATTTGTTGAAGAAATTTAGTGTCTTCTTCAAGCTTTTCAAATTACTATTGTTTTAAAGTGAACAGGAAAGTAAACATGCAACCAAATTTAAAATCATTACAAAAATTGTTTATTATAAAAGTATTGATTTACAAAATAGAGAAAGAATCATTTTGATGAAGAGGTGTTGAGGTTTATCTGTAGAGAGGGGTCGGTTGGGAAGACCTCGTGCAGACCTCACCGACACACTGAAGGCCTTGGCGACACTGGCTGGTTAAGGGAGTGTCGACCTTGAGGAGTTCTAGCTGAGGGACACAGGGCTCGCCTTCCTCTGAAACCATACATTTCAAATTGTCAAATGAGACTTGAACACCACTCAGGGTAGTGTATATACAAATGAATAACAGAAATCCTTCAAACTATGGGAATATCAGTCTTTATGAAAGACAAAAGAGAGTTGAGAGAGTTACAGAAAAGAAGTGAGAAAAAGTACAGTGTAGTCAAAAATATTAAGTAATTCCAATTTAGTTTCTATAAATATTATTGGTTATAAAAATTTTAAAATTATGTATATCACTTGATAAAGAAATAAACGGTGGAATAGTATAGAGCTAAAAATTTATCTGGGAATTGTCAGCTTTTCAGGTTTAAATCAACCTTTCGAAACAACTTTTCAATTTTATTTAAAAAAATGTTAAAAGTATAATTATAAATTTTTAAAATTAAAGCCAACAATTTATTATTATAAGAAATTTAAACACAACGTTCCCCGAGAGCATACAAGAGAAACTCACGTGAGGTTTGAAAGTTTGATTAAACATTAATACCCGGCAAATGTCTGATGAGTTTCTATTATATAATGAATATATTATATTATTCTATTTTAAATATATTTTGTTAAAAGAACACAATTTAGCAAGAAGTTATGCTAAATAAATGCTTACCTAAGTAGGGAAGACAAATATTGCAGCACTCGCAAACTGATCCCTTTGCGATGAACTGGCCGCCTTGGCACATCTCAGGTGTGATTGGCTCACCACAGTCGACTGAGTCGCAGTAGTTAGGGGGGCAGACGATGGCCAGGGCCACTCCGACCATCGACAGCATCACCAGGGAGACAATGGGAGACATCCTGAACAGAAACAGTAGATTATAATAAGTATAGTAAGTTGTTGCTTTTGCCAATTAATCCGTTCTTAAATGTTTCGATAAATTTCACCCTACTGTTCATATTTTTTAATATATTCAAACATTGACAAACAGAGGAGTGATAAACTAAAGACAAGATGAGTACTCTTAAGAAAATTTGAAGGCAGTGGTTTATGAATTTAGTGTCCAGAAAATAACTAAACAATTCATTTTTTATTGTCTTTTTCTTTTTATATGAAAAATAGAGGTACGCAATTATTTCATTCGGGTTAAAATTTTTTTTTATAGTTTTGTACAGAAATGCATATATGTGTGTATTTGTGTGTCAATGAACATCACTCCGTAAATTTAAAGATGCCTTCAGCCTATCGACTAATAAGAGTTTTTGAAAACTTTTTTATACTAGAAAAACATATCCAATTAACACTTATTAATAACCGTACAAACATATAAAATGTAGACAACAAAGGTGCATCGAACCCAAGTCTCTGAAATCGAGAGAAATAACATAATGTTTGAAGCCACCAAGGTTCCAAAGACAATTTATGTCAATAGATATTCGATCAATAATTGAATTGAAAAAAAAATTGATAAAATAAATATTGTACAATAAATTCTAGAATAAAAATTTGCTGATTTTATCAGGATTTTATAGAATGAGACACATTTTAAATTTAGAGCTGCACTTTTGAATAAAATAAAATGAAAAAATTACTGAAAATAAAAAGACTGCCATCAAACACTGCAAATGCATTATTCTAACATCTAATTTTATAGGCTTGAACTTTTACATTCCAACAATTTAATACGAATATTGCTATAAGTTTTATACTTGTTATTTAGTACAAGTATTGCTTGTAACAAGTGACTTCATTTTGATACCGAATTCTCTTTAAAAGAAAAACTATTAAAAGTTTCTTAAGATCTTGTGTTTGTATCCTGCTTTGTATATATGGTATTTTTTTAACCGTATTTCTGATTAAGTTCTTAAAATGTTTATCACTTTCAAAGAAATAATTTTTTTTGCAAAATTCGATAAAATAATTTTTTAAAGATATAATCAACCAGGAGAATAATTTATAGATTCTGCATAACGAGTTTTGAACTAATGAAGAATAGAAAACGATGGCAACACAAACAAGGGTTAAGGGGTTTGAACCAAGTCTTCATGGGAGAGTTAGGCCATCTAGGACACTACTTTTCAACGTTTGTCGACCCCTTATGACTTGAAGTATTTAATTATGAAAAAAATTATTGGATTTAAAAATAAAATCTAATAATGAAATAATGTCATATATTAATAATAAATATTACAAAAAAACTAAAATTATTTTTAAAACAACAGTAATGTGCCACATAGAATGTTACAAATAATTTATAAAGAAAAAATAAAATTTGGATAAGGCATAAAAAAGGAGCAATATATTACGTTAAAATATGAGATATATATGAGAATTAATTGTGCCTAATATTGCTAATGATTAAATATTGTGACGGTGAGCCTTCTAAGAAATTGATATATTTTTCGTTATCGTATATTTATATATATTTTAGGTTTCATGAATTTTCATATAACTATTTTTTAATTTTGGACTCTTTGATCTTCTGTGGACTTTGGGAGTACATGTGGAGTCCGCCGAAAACCTCTGGTTTAGACCATCCAAGGTCCTTAAATTCTAAGTTTACTTTTTAAAAATGATAATTTTTAAGATGTAATATAATAAAAACAATTGAAATATTTGTTTGAGAAGAAAGTTGAATAGAGAAAAGTTATTCTTTCTATTTTAAATCGTTTTTCTTTGGTGTTGTAGATATAAGTTGTAAAATACTTACTTGTTGTGTGTGTTGTTTACTGTTGAACGTTAAACAAGTACTGGGTAGCATTCATTCTGGTGGCTATATATACGTGGTATTAAGTATCGCATGCGCACAAGTGAAATTCAGTAGCTACTTGAGATATAAGTGCTATTGAACACATAAGTGCAAAATCGCGATCCGTCTGTCTGAACTCTTGAAAGTTAACCCCCTATTTAGTCTGCAACGACATGGCCTTCAACCATGTTCTTCCATGACCTCACAAAATAACCCTCATCTAGAACGTCATTGAAATGTCTGCAACTTAGTACCTCTTTTGGCTGAGTACCTTGTATGAGGTTACATCCCCCACTGAACTGCACTCATGGTTTGTGAGGTTCAGTAAAACCATGCCCTTCAACCATGTCCTTCCATGATCTCTCAAAACAACCATAATCTAGACTGTCATTCAAATATCTGCAACTTAGCAGCTGTTTTGTCTAGCCGCTTTTATGATTACCTTCCCAACTGAACCGCACTGATTTTTGTTAAATTAACTAGGTTTGATGTTACATCAAATCAATCGTTTCAGCAGTCTGAAATATTAATCTCTTTCTATTTAAACTCCTTACTAGTAAAACTGAAACTTTTGATATAAAAGCGACTAAAAAAAATTGGTATTTTCCAATTTTGATATTACTTAAAACAAGAAGGCATTATAACAATAAAAAACTCTGAAGTAACCTACACTCAACTATAATATCACTATAGATATAATGTTTACTATAAGTTAACATAATATCAAACTCGTAGACCGTCCATTGAGTTTTGGTTTTTAATTTAATCTGGCTAGCTTATAGAGAGATATAGGTTAGGTTAGGTTGCAGTGCCAGTCCCACAAGGGAATACACGTAGGCAGTGCATTGGCCCTTTGTGATACCATACAATGAAAATTGATTCTACAGGTTAGGTTAGGTTAGGTTGCAGTGCCAGTCCCACAAGGGAATACACGTAGGCAGTGCATTGGCCCTTTGTGATACCATACAATGAAAATTGATTCTACAGTGGAAGTCCTAAATTTTGCCTAACTGAAGTGTATTTAGAGTAGGGATCTTAACGAGTACCTGACATCGTACTGGCTCGGGACCGACGGTTTAACGTCCTTCTTCGAGGGACGACATGCTTAGATTTATACTCCTCCAGCGTGAATAAATTGAGGGCCAGGTGGAGATCGAAGCCCGGTCCTATCAGTTCAGAGGCGAGCACGTAACCGCTGAGCTAGCCTGGCCTCCATAGAGAGATGTAATATGCAATCATGGTAAAGTATTATGAAACTCGTAGATAATCAATTTCATGATTCTTGTTGCTATTGTAACTTCTATTTTAAAAGTTATAACCAACTTGAAAGCTTTGAGCTGGAACAATCTGACATATTTTTTATTACTATTGTTAAGATTAGGGCTTGAGTCTCATAGGACTACGCTATCTTATTGTTTTTCCTCTTGGTCGTTTCAAAAATCAACTTCAGTTTTGAAGTTCTTTAATGAACTTACTCGTACATTACGAGTATGAACTTTAACTAATTTCATTAATTCATAAACGTTAGATATGAACTTTAATGAACTTAAATAATGAACCAGTAAAACTGACGAGCTATGCAAGCAATTATTGTGTGGTATATACTAGTAAACTTTAATATACTAAGCAACCAATGTTGCTGGACTGTTTCAGAATTATCTGGTCATAGACTCAAAGCTATATTTCTGTAAATTCAAACATATCTATTTTCATTTTGAAGGATACAAGAGAAATATATAACTTATTATTGATTACCAAAAACAGATTAAAAGAATCAATAGAAGTGATAAGAATTTATCATACCAACAAAGAGTGTAGAAGTTAAAATATACTAATATAATAATATACTATATAGGTTAAAATGACTAAGGGTATAATTTGAGGAAGTTATATTGCTATTATAATGTTATATAAGGAATAGAGGAATAGTTGGAACGTTTTCAGACAGGATAAGAATTGTGAACATTTAATATACAAAGGGAGTAAGCAAAGGTAAAAAAAACAGTAGAGAACTTTATAGTTAATATGAAAGATAAAGAAAAATGATTTTTATGTGTCTTTACCCTTTTTCATTATTTAATGAAAAAAAAGAATGATTACTAATAAAATTCGGAAGTTTAAACCATTAAAACTAATTTTTCCAGACTATTAGCATTTAACGGTAAGCCAGTTCGAAATATAAAATTTTAATATATTTTAAAAGGAACTGAAGTTCTGTTTGTTTATTTCTGAAGATGAAAGTCAAGAAATTCAACAGCATGTTGGGTCCTTTAATAGTGAGAACTGTACCATAGTAGACGCAGTAGACTTAATTATAACTAGTGGACTTTAGTTATACACATTTTTAGAATTGACATGTTTACTCTAGAGATGATGAATTCAAATTATATTACAGTAAACAGGAACAATAGATTGTCTCGTTTTCTCAGTCATTCTTTAGAAAAACAAAAAATTTAGGTAAATTTTAATGTATCAAGTAAGAGTAACGATCAACTTCTGCAATCAAGGATTTCATAAAAATATATTACCAATCTTGGTTAGATCAAAATGGAGCGTTGAAAATAGATAGTAATCTAATGTTTGTCTGAGAGTACGTGTGTGTGTGTGTGTTCTGTCTGTCAATGTTTGTGTCTGTGTCTGTTATTAAAAGGAGCCAATTAGACTTGGAACGAGCTCATTTTAAAATAGTCACGGCAACATAACCTAGTCAAATCATAACAAATAGTAAAGACTGTTGCTAATGCTTGTCAAACCAATTCTCCAACAGCTGCATTCAGTATGGATCATATCTACAGACGGTCAGAACTCAGAATCGGTCCTATATATTTCTCGCTGATTCAATCGTATCAATTTTTTTAAAACCTTAACAAATATCGCTTCACAAAGATCAGGTTTCCCAATAAAATTGCTGTAGCAGTTGTTGAAAAGCTTATTATTTATTATGTATTATTATAAATATATATTTATATGTAATTATTTTATTTATTATTTATATTTAATATACATATTATTATTTAATACATTATTAGACATTCAAAGGATCAGTTATGCTTTGAACATATATAGACTTATGTTCCCTCCCACTATCATTGATACTACTTCACTGGAAGAAATTAAATTAATGTCATGAAAATGAAAATACACCTCTGGCAATGATTCTTCAAGAGAATATTATCTCTCCCTAATGATTATACATTTTATCTAATTCAAGAATATTAACAGAGTGATCTTTAACCAGTTCTTGACATCTCAAAGGCTCGGTATCGAAGGACTATTGTCCTTTCAGAGAGATAACGTCTGCAGAATTCTTCCCCTCTCGTGTGAAACAATCAATGGCCAAAGTGAGAATTGAACCCGAGATCTACCAGTCCAGAGACAAGCACGTAAGCCACTAGGCTACCTTGGCTCCTATACAAACTGGTTCCTCCTTCATTAGAGTTGGCCAGATGTGTTATAATCAGTTCAATCAGATGAACTACTAACTGTCAGATTTATTTCTAAGTTCTTAAAATGTTTAAACAACAGTTTATAAATGTTGCAAATCATTTTAACTTATCCTACACAATACTTCCTTAATTTAATAAAATCTGAAGGTCAATGACCTTTCAAAGTTAGTTGGCAGTAAGTTTAGTACCAGATTTACTAATTTAAAATATTGTTAGTATTGACAGTTATCGATAAAATAAATTCAGTCATGCAAAGAATGTTCTGAAAATTGAAACTCATTACCTTTCTACTGGTAATAATTTAAAACAGTTTCTATCATTATTATTAAATTAGTATGCTTATAATAATAAGCAGTTCAAAGTTTAAATTTCTCTACTTTATTAAAATAAATAGAACTATAAGAAATAATACAAGCTATCAGACTATAATTTTCGGTGTCAACCGTCTTCAGACGGTTAGAGTCCGGTTTTTGAGAGAACGATTTCCAACATGTGAGTGCATCCTGCGTTTATTCTTGACATTTTTGATCTCCTGAAGACGGTTAAAACCAAAAATTAGAGGCTATAAGTAAGTATTTTACAGTTTTCTTTTATTTCCTACTAACTTTCAACAATTTCTGTTCATTCAAGATTTTTTTTTTTTTTTTTTTTTGTTAGAGAACAGCATGCTCCACCCGAAGGCACCACACGCATCAAAATCTTCAATGCTACACAACAATCTCCATCATGCTATGCAAATACAGCTTAAATATATAATGACTAACAACAACAAAATAACCACAATGACAACAGAGCAATTGCCATCAGAGCACACAGATAATACAGGCTATCATAATCAACTCAGTAAATTAAAATATTTGTTAACCACTTCCCCGAAGGCACCGACTAGGCCCTCCTCCAACAAAGCTGCAAGCTGTGGGGGCCACGCACCTCCGGCAGTCACCACTTTTCTCTCCATCCTACTCCTCTCTGAGTTTAACTCATTCATTCAAGATTATTTCACATGATTTAAGTATATAATATATATATGGTATATATATATATATACACTATACAATGCATGCTAATAATAAATAATAATAAAAATATTTATATATATATAAAATTTTCATGTATTCAATATTTCACTTACATAAAGTGGTTTCATAAAACTAACTCGGACCAGGACAGTCCAGTGGCAACGAGCTCGTTGTCTCTGGACTGACAGACAAGGCGATCAGTATACACTCTGACCATATATTTGAACACACGGGAGATGTATAAATTCCAAAGAAGACGTTAATCCGTTAGTCCCAGCCTGTACAAAGTCAGGTACTTGTTAAGGATCCCTACTCTAAATACACTTTAGTTAGGAAAAATGTATGACTCCGAATGTAGAAAGTAAATTGTGTGATATCACAAAGGACCAACATTCGGCTTATATGCATTATCTCATAGTTAAACAAAACTTCGGCCTAACATGAAACTCTTGTACTAGAATTGAATAAAAAAATTATTGAGACGAAAACAAATAAAAGATATTTTTGGAAATGAATTACCTATATAGATGCCGATCACGAAAAGAAAAACATGAACCAAAAACTGGTCGTAAGTCAGAACTAGAGTATTTTGTATAAGCGTTCAAAAGCATTTGGTTATGAAGCAGTGTCTTAATAAGGCATTGACTGCGTTGACCAGTTAATCGAAAACTCCCATATTTAAGAGACAGTGTTTCCTATATGATTATAATAATATCAAAGGTTTTCTTACAAATTAGACCATTAAAAATGATACTTTTATATACATTACAATTAATATAAACTTAATTTTAGGTAAATTTGTTTTAATGCCATATAGATTGTTCACCCTCCAGCTGGCTGAATATATTTAAAATCATTCATTAGGTCTGCGTCTTTGTTCAAAGAAATAAGAAAAAATTGAAATTTACCCAGGTAATCTCCATTGTTATTTCAGGAAGGTACAAAATAATAAAAGTATTTTTTATATCAAGGAAATTTATTAAAAAAGTATAAAGGGAAACAGACAAGTAATTGTGTTTGATTCAAATTTAAGAGAAAGTTCTGAGGTTTATCTGAAGAGTGAGTTAGCTTCAGCAGATTTTTTGCAGACTCCGCCAACGCACTGAAGACCTTCTCTGCACAAGTTTGAAGCGAGAGATCCAACCATGACGTCATCATTCCAACAGCTTTCTCCTTCCTCTGAAACAGGTTAGCAAATGTTAATCGTCAGCGTTTGACGTTTCAGTAATAATGTTTGGGCAAACAATATTTTTTTTTAAGTATTTTAAAAAATGATTTTATCAAGGGTATATAGAATGCAACTGGATATATATAGAATAATGTAAACCTGAGTAAAAAGTAGTTAATCAGAGTTTGACAGTGGGACTGATAAACTATAAAAGATTATGACTACAGTTTTATTACAAATACCTGTATAGAAAAAGAAAATGTGTTTATTACCTGTATATTTGAGGCAAACACTGCAGCAGCCACAAAGAGAACCCTGTTCTACAAATCGACCTTCGGTGCAGCTTTCAGCCGTGATTTGATTAGGACCACAGTTGACTGAGTCGCAGAAATTGACAGGGCAGACGATGCCCAAGGCGACTCCGGTCATGGACAGGATCAGTAGTGCACTGAGGGGAGACATCCTGCACAAACCGTATAATCAAAGTAACAACAGACTACTTCATTAACATTTCTCATCAATTATGATATTCAATGTAAACGCAGCTCACACATTTACATGTAAACAAAAGTATAAAACTGTTATAAATGATTGCAAAGATCGTTACATTCAATGCTTCTATATATTAATTAAACTATATGACTGTTCTATATGGAAAAGATCAGCTTTCTTTATATTTCTTCCTCTAGCGATTGAAATAGCTCTGTGTAGATATTCTACAGAATAATTGTGTATCTCAATGACTTGTTGGATTTTGTAGGTGTGAATTTGGATATGTAATGTTGCTTTAGAATTGAGACAGATAGATATAAGAGTACATGTATGAGAGAGTGAGAGAATGATACTTTCGAATTAAAGGTCAAAGCATGGTAACAGCCACAGTCAGAATAATTTAATTAATAACTATGTTGGATTTTGTGGTTGATTTGGAAACTCGCAAATTTGTAGGAAATCAACAAATAAGAACTAAGAAACAATATGTCCAATAGCCTTACTTGACTTGCTAGAGGCGTCTGACTGGTGAACGATTAGCAGATACTGAACGAGCAGACCTCTGCTGGGGGTATTTAAGCATTTGACCGCATGCGTGTTTCCATGCTCTTTAGAGTTGTTAGAGTGGCCACTCGAGATGAGAGCCTTTGAGTGATTTCTGTCTGTTGATTGGACTTAAACAGCTACATTGAAAGAGGAAAAAAAGAAGAGAAATAAAGGCATTTCATACCTCCTTTTAAAATTAACTCAAGTAATAAGAGCATAGTTCCTACTAGATTATTTTAGTAGGACAATGTTCTTTTTTTTCTCGGAAACCCGCATAAAGGAAGTCTCTAGTAATTAATTTACATAGGCTCCTGTTAATTGCAAACAGGACTAGCTGAGAAATAAATTAGTGAACTCCTGTTACTGGTAGTCAAGCATAAGGCATTGTAGACAAATTCTAGGAACCTACTTACTTACTTAGCTTAATTTTAAAAAGGAGGTATGAAATGCCTTTATTTCTCTTCTTTTTTTCCTCTTTCAATGTAGCTGTTTAAGTCCAATCAACAGACAGAAATCACTCAAAGGCTCTCATCTCGAGTGGCCACTCTAACAACTCTAAAGAGCATGGAAACACGCATGCGGTCAAATGCTTAAATACCCCCAGCAGAGGTCTGCTCGTTCAGTATCTGCTAATCGTTCACCAGTCAGACGCCTCTAGCAAGTCAAGTAAGGCTATTGGACATATTGTTTCTTAGTTCTTATTTGTTGATTTCCTACAAATTTGCGAGTTTCCAAATCAACCACAAAATCCAACATAGTTATTTAATTAAATTATTCTGACTGTGGCTGTTTACATGCTTTGACCTTTAATTCGAAAGTATCATTCTCTCACTCTCTCATACATGTACTCTTTCACTATCTATCTGTCTCCAATTCATAAAGGCACACAATACATACCCAGACACTTACACACACCTAATCAATATACCATCAAACGGTCCATTGAGATACACAATTATTCTGTAGAATATCTACACAGAGCTATTTCAATCGCTAGAGGAAGAAATATAAAGAAAGCTGATCTTTTCCATATAGAACAGTCATATAGTTTAATTAATATATAGAAGCATTGAATGTAACGACTTTGCAATCATTTATAACAGTTTTATACTTTTGTTTACATGTAAATGTGTGAGTGCGTTTACATTGAATATCATAATTGATGAGAAATGTTAATGAAGTAGTCTGTTGTTACTTTGATTATACGGTTTGTGCAGGATGTCTCCCCTCAGTGCACTACTGATCCTGTCCATGACCGGAGTCGCCTTGGGCATCGTCTGCCCTGTCAATTTCTGCGACTCAGTCAACTGTGGTCCTAATCAAATCACGGCTGAAAGCTGCACCGAAGGTCGATTTGTAGAACAGGGTTCTCTTTGTGGCTGCTGCAGTGTTTGCCTCAAATATACAGGTAATAAACACATTTTCTTTTTCTATACAGGTATTTGTAATAAAACTGTAGTCATAATCTTTTATAGTTTATCAGTCCCACTGTCAAACTCTGATTAACTACTTTTTACTCAGGTTTACATTATTCTATATATATCCAGTTGCATTCTATATACCCTTGATAAAATCATTTTTTAAAATACTTAAAAAAAAATATTGTTTGCCCAAACATTATTACTGAAACGTCAAACGCTGACGATTAACATTTGCTAACCTGTTTCAGAGGAAGGAGAAAGCTGTTGGAATGATGACGTCATGGTTGGATCTCCCGCTTCAAACTTTTGCAGAGAAGGTCTTCAGTGCGTTGGCGGAGTCTGCAAAAAATCTGCTGAAGCTAACTCACTCTTCAGATAAACCTCAGAACTTTCTCTTTAATTTGAACCGAACACAATTACTTGTCTGTTTCCCTTTATACTTTTTTAATAAATTTCCTTGATATAAAAAATACTTTTATTATTTTGTACCTTCCTGAAATAACAATGGAGATTACCTGGGTAAATTCCAAGTTTTTATTATTTCTTTGAACAAAGACACAGACCTAATGATTAAAAAAATGGCATTAAAAAAATTACCTAATGCTAAGTTTATCTTAATAGTAATGTATGTGACAGCATCATTTTTAATGGTCTAATTTGTAAGAAAACCTTTGATATTATTATAATCATATAGGAAACACTGTCTCTTAAATATTGGAATTTTTGATTAACTGGTCAACGCAGCCAATGCCTTATGAAGAGACTACATTATAAAGATATGCTTTTTAACGCTTATACAAAATACTATAGTTCTGGCTCAATACCGGTTTTTGAGTGATCTTTTTCTTTTCCTGATCGGCGTCTATATAGGTAAAAATCGGCGTCTAAATAGCAAAATGGACATAAGCCGAACATTGGTCCTTTGTGATTCCACACAATTTACTTTCTACATTCGGGGTCATAAATTTTTCTTAACCCAGGTGAATTTATAGCAGAGATCTTTATTGATTATCTGAGATAGTAGGGGGTCGGGACAAACGGATTAACGTCCTCTGCGAGATTCATTCACCTCCGATGTGACCAAATGGAGGGTCAGATTGGGTATTGAACCTTCTACTTGCTGGTTTAGAGGCGAGCACGTTGCCACTGGACTCCTTTATATAAGTCGATTCATGAGTAAATGAATAGTAATATATATATATATATATTTGATTGGTTGATGCGGGACCAAATAAGGTTGACTCATTTTTTCCAGTTGAAGGCTTCTAGCTCTCATCGAAGTCACGTACAGCGGTTCTTCTCATCCATGGAGTCATCTCCGTCGACACAGCAAAAAGTATAAGGGCTCGCACTCCCTATATATATATATATATGAGAAGCAGTAGTTTGCTTCTCAACGCGAGTACTTCGCACTTCTTCCCGATGACGACGGATGTCGAAATATCGAAGTGAGTTCTGTAGTGTCTTTCTGTGTTCTTTTCTATGTGTTAAAGTGTATATATATATATATATATATATATATATATAATAATTATTTTTATTATATATATGATTAGCATAATATATACGATTATTATACTATATTATGTATTATGATCATGTATTATATTATATTAGCATAATACCATACAATACATATTATATATTCGTATTGTATATATTCTCCAGCTATTGGAGAATTATTTTGTCAAACATTAGGAACAATCTTTCATATTTAACAAGATTTGTTTGGGATACGTTGTCGTGACTATTTTTAAATGTAAACGTTCTAATTCTAAATGACTCGTTGTAATAATGGATACAGACACAAACCTTGACAGGCATAATACACAACACACACACACACACACACACACACACACACACACACACACACACACACACACAAAATTATACTGAGTTCTAACTACCTATGGCCACCATCAATGGACAAATTTGTGACACAAGAAGTATTAAATGAATTCATAATGTTCATAAATCAAATAGATTTTAATCAATTTTAATGTATGTAATATGTAACTAATAATATTTGTTAAATGCATGTAATATCAATAAATGGAGCATGCAGTTGCAATTGCTCGAAAAAAAAACACACACACACAAACACACACACACACACACACACAAACAAACAAACAACACACATTAGATTAAGATCTACTTTCTCCACTCCATTTTGAACTGTTCATAGTTGCCAATGCATTTTTATGAAATCCTTGATTGCAGAAGTTGATCGTCAGTCTAACTTGATAAATTAAAATTTAACTAATGTACTTTCTTGTTTTTCTAAAGAAGTGAAGCACAGTTGGAGAGAAAAGGAGACACCATTCTTTCTGTTTATTGTAATATGATCTGAACAGACCTTCAGTAGAGTAACAATGTCAATTCTAAAGACGTATGTAACTAGAGTCCACCAGTTATAATTAAGTCCACTGCGTCTACTACAGTTCCTACCATTAAAGGACAGTGAATCTAGTGCTCTTTTGTAGTTACAACGGTAAAGTTATCAAAGACGACTCTAATTTCTCTTCGAAGAATAGTGAACTCCTCTGATTAAAGTAACTGTACAGCTAATTTATTTTGTGTTTTTCGTGATATTTTTTTATATTGTTTACTTAAAGTTTTATGGAGATAGCGGATGCAAACCATTGAAATGTAACATAGTACTCCTGTTCCACCACACATATAAGAACAGAACTCATTTAGGTCAACACAATCAGCAGTAACTTGACAATTTTATTCAAAATTTCTACTTTTCAGGTCAAATATTGGAATTAAAAATATTTCTACTGAGAATTCATGTAAATTACGTCTAACTATAAAAACTGCATGTATTTCAACCCATATCAACTAGGGAGAGACCTACTCCACAATTATTAGTTCGGTTATTCTAGACGAGACCTTTTTGTTTCCCTTAGACCAGGGGTCACTTGAGGGCATGTATCAGTTAGATACCTTGGTTCTCGCTTGAACTAAACCATAGATAATCGTAGTGGATATGTAGTCTGTCACACGCCAGTTGCTCTCCAGGCTAGATAGAAGAAGATTGCTTCTCGTAACGACTTGTGAAACAGCGTAACACCAGAGTATTTGCCTAACCACTGGTTTGAACCCCGTCATCGCAAGGCAACATCACATGACAGCGTACGTACATGAGAGTACATTGGGTAAAGTGGCTGTTTCATGCCCATCCACCAAAGACTGATTGAATTTATCGTGCACTTGTAGAAGGACTTTACTAAATCCTGCTCAGAGTAGGCGATTGGCTGGCGGTAGCCTTCTGCTGCTTGCATGGAGGCCTCTACATTAAGAGGACACCCTCCTGCTTCCAGTGGCGTGGAGAGGTCGTAACACAGAGACACGTACTAACCAAGAGATTTATTACTCATGGTCCACACATTTATAATTCTTATTTTTTTTCAGAAATAATTGCAATATAATTGTATTGAAATCGTTTGACTACACTATTGTAAAAATTATATTGACTGAATGGTTGATTTGTCATAAATACCATATAGTTTACCTATAAATAAAGATTAAAGTGTTGAAAAATATGCTTGTAAAGTGTAATTATTACTATTTATATAAATTAAAAGTTGGATAATACAAAAAATTGAATGTATCAATATAACGAAATACGGTTTATTAAAAAAATATAAAGGTTAACAAAGAAGTAACAGTTTTCAATTTGAATTTCAGAGACGGTAATGAGGTTTATCTGAAGAGTGAGTTAGCTTCAGCAGATTTCTTACAGACTCCGCCAACGCACTGAAGACCTTCTCTGCACACGTTTGAAGCGGGAGATCCAACAATGACGTTATCGTTCCAACAGCTTTCTCCTTCCTCTGAAACAGGTTAGCAAATATTAAAATGTCGCTGAACAGTGAACCAGTTGCCGAAGCATTGGTTATAAAGAATGTTTTTTTAAGTAACACTAAAGTAAGTTTGTATGTTGTAAATCTAATTGCTGTAAATATTTGAATGAAAAGTAATTACGAACATACTTATTTAAGCTGATAACCGATAAAAGGCTATCAAAGTTATTTTATTACAGTAGACCTACCAAGAGAAGTTTACAATAGGTAAAGAAAATGTGTTTATTACCTGTATATTTGAGACAAAGATCGCAGCAACCACAAAGAGAACCCTGTTCTACAAATCGACCTTCGGTGCAGCTTTCAGCCGTGATTTGATTAGGACCACAGTTGACTGAGTCGCAGAAATTGACAGGGCAGACGAAGCCCAAGGCGACTCCGGTCATGGACAGGATCAGTAGTGCACTGAGGGGAGACATCCTGCACAAAACAGTATAGTCAAAGTGGCAAACAGATTTTGTCAGAATTGAATCAGAATTGTGGCAGCGAATCCACAGTCAGAATAATTTAATTCAATAACTATGTTGGATTTTATGGTTGATTTATAAAGTTGCCAATTTGTAGGAAATAAACAAATAAGAACTAAGAAACACTGTGTGTAATAGCCTTACTTGACTTGCTAGAGGCGTCTCACTGGTGAACGATTAGCAGATACTGAATGAGCAGACCTCTGCTGGGGGTATTTAAGCATTTGACCGCATGCGTGTTTCCATGCTCTTTAGAGTTGTTAGAGTGGCCACTTGAGATGAGAGCCTTTGAGTGATTTCTGTCGATAGTTAATGAACTTTTTAGACGACAACTGCACTTAACTTGAATCCCCGACAGGAAGAAAGAATAAATCACACCATAGTTTTCACCTCTTGTCCATGTCAATTTATATCTAAAATCAATATAGTTAGTCTTCATTACAAGCAGGCTTATTCAACTTTGTAATAAGCAAACTTGTTGAGAAACTCATGGATATCATTTAAAGTAATGGCAGTATTTGTAACTCAACAATCAGTTATTATTGTATGTCATAGCATTGGAGGCAAAACAAACAAAAGAATATTTTTTAATTTTCTAGCATGCTTAAATGAACAAATCTGTGAGTTCCTTAATGTTTACTTTACTATAAGTTATGTATAAGTATAGGGATTGTAAAAAAAGCTAATCTCGTGATCTTGACGGAATTACTTGTTTTAGGTCCGAAAAGTAATTTTATGAAGTTTTTTTCGATGATATCTGTCTATGTATCAGGGGGGGGGGGGGGGTATCCAAAGTTAGTGGTCACGCTACGGTCCAGAATCTTTGATGGATGAAATATATATATATTACACTAAAATGGGCCTCAAAGCGTAGATGTGCTTATAGTTTGGAGGCAGTTAAGAAAAGTTTTTTAGAGGTTTAATCAAAAAAATTAAAATTATTTAATGACTTAATATGAGTTGTAAGAAGAATAAAATTCTTTCATATAGAGAATCAATGCTAATCAATCATATTGCTGATTGCTGATGCTTTCCATGGATGTGTCTAATTAAATGCTATTATCAATCTATAGTTGCCGTCTTGAACAAAACTTAATATTAAATGTAGACTTCCTTGTGGCTATCTTTGCCCTTATTATTTTTGGGTAATATTGAATTAAGTAGATTAGATTACTTAGTTTCATATTACCAAAGAGATACTAATTTTAAACTGATTCTGAGGCGATTCGATGACAATGACATTTTTTCTGATATTTTTCTGAATCAGGTCATTAGCTGAATTTTGAGGACTTAAGTTATACAGAACCTCAGAAATGCAAAGCCGCAAGACCATACGACCACGAATACGACTCCTTCCCCCGACAGACTGACATCTCCATTCTTGAGAATATGTACTGATATTAACAAAAACTGCAGGATGAAAATTTAGCAGTAATTGCCCTCTTATCCGGAACTGCGAATTACGACGTGCACTGATGTACATTGAAATATTCGTTGGTCGTTGGAGATCCGCTGGCTATAAGAACAAAAGCCGACACAAAATCTTCACTTTGACTTTAAAAAAGTGTTATTACGGCTGTGGTAATACAGATGATATTATATGCACCAATTGTCTGATATTCAGAAATAAGAGCATATACTGAGGACTGGTTCAATCACTATCTTTAATATCTCCATGAATGAAAGACTAATAAACATCTCCCAGTTAGACATTTATATTATATCTAAATAGGACATTATATACCCAAGAAGTTTGGTATTATGTTTACTTACAGTATGTTGAGTGTAGGCCACTCCAGATTTTATTTGTTATTAACCCAGTAATCCAATATTTTTCTCAGTTCATGATATGATTCTATCATGCCAGTTTTTGAATATTCCTAGTTTTAAGAAAAACACAAATATAATCCCTTGAAATAGTAGAAAAGAAGATCGTATTCCACTTTAGAGTGATATTCACTAATTACTATTTCTTTCTTGTGGAGAACAGTGTGATGCTAAAGAGAGCTGGCATAAACCGCACATGTGTTGTAGGTATATCGACGACCAGATAGCTTTTCAAAGAATCTATGCCAACGCCAATGGCTTAGAAATGTATTTCTTAAGAGTCATGCTTAAAGTTTACAATAGAGAATATTTCCTTCACCTTTCTAATCATGAGTACGGACCACACAATAACTGCTTGCACTACTTGTGAGTTAATAAAATTCATTTTTTCCCCAAAATTATGCTTTAATTAATAACGTAAATAAATTAAATTAATTTATATAGAAAGATAAAATATAAGTAAAAAAGTTACACAACTAATTACAAGACTTATCATAAAATATGGTAGATAAAATAATTAATTATGCAAATATAATCTAAATTTATATTCTCTCAGTAAATGCAGTGAGTGAGTACAATGAGTTACATAACATTAAAAATTAGTCAATAATACATATATATACTTTGCTATGAAATCTATGAAATTAAAATAATTAACTATGCAAAGATTACTATATAATTTGCAATATTGAAAATTGATTTAAAATATTACAATATGATTTTAATTTTCATTATTAGTCACCGTGATTCATTTGATTTTTTTATGACTCTGGTACAATGGTTACATTTTCATTACAATTAGCAAAATAGAGATAACTTGCATAAAAGAAATATGAAATTAAATACCTAGTGAATTAACTTAGCAATAAATTTACTTTAACAAAGTTAAGTGCACACTGATGCAAATTTTTTAAAATATAAATCATATTATTATCAACCGATCTGAAAAGTCTATTACTAAATTCCTCTAATATACATATTATTTCCATTTTTTTGTTTTTTATAATAAAATTATTATCAACTTAAAAATGTTTATTTAAAATTGATATCGATTATATAAAATCATTTTTTGTTGAATACAAATCATAAACATTTGCAGGTCTGTGTTTAGTTCATAATTATTTCCCATCAATTGTAAACACTGGTTTTATTAAGATCCAAATCTCTTTTACAGAGATATGCGTCATTCGTTTTTTATAGATAACCGTCGGTTTGTTTAATTTTGTAGTTTAGAAAAAAAAAAGTTATATATAGCTGTTTAAAAGTGATTTTATTAATTACAAAGTGATGCACACGTGTAAACTTAGTTTTGTTATTCACATAAGTGTTTGAAAAGAAAGAAGAAATGAATAAACACATCTGCGCATCAAAAAGGAGGTTAGTAGACAATTTAAAATAATATTTTATTTTTTTTACTACATTGCGTTAAATTATTATTATTAAATGATGACAAATAAAAATAAATTGAGAAATAATAAGAATTATTACATAATAGCAATGCAAACAACAGAAAATGAAACTCATCTTTACTAATTAGGATAGGAATTATATTTAATTAAATAATGCCACTAAAACTTTTTAAACTGACTCATTTAAATTAATGTACAATTAAAGTATAACTTAGAAAAACTTATTCCTATAACAAAGAAGGTAATATACATTCATTTAATTATTTTTAATTCTTTAGAATATTATTTAATTAAGTGGTTTTCTATATATTAATAACAATGGATAGATTCAAATATAATCTTTTAATATCAGAAAAAAAAGGTAAATAGTGATATTAATAATTACATTTGAAAAAGATGTGTCACAAATATTAGTAAAAATATGTTATAATATGACTAATGATTCAGTTTTTAATGAAATTTTACTTTTACATTGTTGAAAACTTTGTATATAAAGTTGTAAAATAATTTTAACATAACACAGTAGTTGTTAATCAATAACAGAGTATGAATATAATTTTTTTTATTAATGTTACAATGCAAACATTAAGAAACCGTTATTTTTGCAACTATTTTTTCTGTTAAACTAATTTTAATAATCCAGCTTAAACCTATTGTGTTTAAATTGATTACATCTTGCAAATAGTTGTTAAATAATTATAAAACTCATTACTGCTTTTAATTTAATTACTGATAAATAAAGTAATTAAGTTTAAACATAATTTAAAGAGTTAGAATCTTTTTATGTAGTAATTCCTTAGGTTAGTTATACAGATTATACTAGCAGACTTATATTATATTACTTATTATACAGACATATTATACTACTCGTATTTAAAAAAAATTCAAAGCTAATTTATGTCATTCTAGAATATTATTAGAACTTGTAGAATTGTAGAAAAATTATTAGTACAGCCCATAACTGTCATTAGACCTAGTGTTTCTTTTACGTTTTGCAGCTTCAGATATTGAGCTCAAATTTGATTTTATTCTAGGTATACTTCTTATTTAGTACGCGGGTAGGTAGGACTCACTTATTTAAAAGGAGTAAATTATGATAAATGAAAACGAAATTTAAATTAACAATGCCTACTTACTACAGTATCAGGCACTTAAAAATACTTGTATATTTTTGGTTATATACTTGTAGATCTGTAGCCAAACATAGCTTAAAAATTCATAACTTCGCTTCTACATTGAATTTCCAATCCATTCAAATCTTATCTCTTGAGTTAGACACACAGAAAAGTACTGTCAAAATTTCACCCTCTCTGACTTATAGTGGGTGGCTGAGTTTGCTCGTGACAACATTTTTGGACAAACAAACAGGCAGAAATTTGTTTAAGGGTGTAATTTGTTCCTCTAATGTATAAAACGTAAAGATTACTTAAAAAGGGTCAGTTCTAAGCAATGTACAGACAAAACGTGTCTTTTATTTACACAAATTTGTTGTGTTTGTTTTAATTAACTTTGTTAATTAAAATTGTTAGTTTTAATTAAATTTATCAATTATTTGTTATTTATTAATAATTATTAATAGGTAACTTATTAATGGATTTAAAATTGGAAATAATTTTAAACATAAATGATTTCTATGCAGATGCAATATTATCACTTATTGTATATTTGTTGATATTAATATTTTTGAAAAGTCACTTTGTTTTGCCAAATCGTGTTTGTAAGCATTTTATTCTCCTAAACTACAAACTCTAGAGTCCAGAAATTTTGGCACTACCATATATTTAAAGCTGCAAAAGCAATAATTGAAGAAATCCTCAGATTTTTAAAGCAACTGGACTATTTTGTTTTCAATAAAATGTACAAAGTTTTACTTATGATTAAATTTGAAAGCTTGTGAGGAGGATACAATCCTTATCGTTTGACGAATCAAAATGAAATTATTCCTAAAAATAGAGCATTATGTGGGGAATAAGTTGAGGTAATTTTTGTCGAAATTACATTAACGATAGCGGGATTATGGTTCATTTTATGTTTTTAGAATTTTTTTTTTACTTTAACGACTCAATAAACAATAATAATATATTTTTCGAAAAAAATAAATAATTTTAATTTAAAATTAGCAATATATAAAAAAAAATTATTATTATTTCAATAATTGAAATAAGAAATAAAGCTATAATAACTGAATATTGATCCTGGATTAATAGTTCACATGCTATATTTATTTACATTGTCTATACTTACATTTACAAAATGGATACTAATTTTAAGTTAATTCGTCGGTGTTCGATGACAGTGACATTTTTTCTTACATATTTCACATATTTGTCAAACAAAATAGGAATATTTTTAAGTCTTAACGGACTATGGTTTAAATCTTTAATGTAGGTCAGATAAATATCATCAAATGTGAGAGATCCACTGGCTGTAGGAACAAAAGCCATATTGTCCTCTAAGAGAGATTATTTCGTAAGACGAAATCATCACTTTGGCTTTATGTAAGTGTTATTACTGCTGTGGTAATACCACTTATATTATATGCATCAGTTGTGTGATATACAAGAATAATCGTGTACGAGTGTATTGATAATCTTATCAATCACCATCTGTGCTACCTCCAGCAAAAATACTAGTAAACATCTACCATTTAGACATTATATTATGTGTAAATGGGACAGAATATATGTAATATACCCAAGAATTTTAATATTATGTTTACTTATAGTAAAGTTGAGTGTAGGCCACTACAGATTTTTTGAAACTGTTAATACAGTTGAGATGTTGGCTTAAAGGTTTGTAGTAACGTTAACATTTCTTCTGCATTAATTGCATTTCTTCCCCCTTCTCATATTAGTCAGTACTCCTTAGTGTCCTGTGACTCCTTAACTACTCAAATCTATGACTAATTTAGTTATTTACCTCTTTTTAGTATATATTTGTGCATTATTATAAATTTTTCTGTTATAATTATTTCTGTTGAGTTTTCTTAATTGAGTTCCACGTTTTCCGTTCATATCTATTTTTTAGATGCAACTTAAGTGCTTAAGTGAACACTTGGATTGACTAGGATGAACACTAAGTGTTCAAAATACATCGATGTGGAGACTTGATTTTACTTCCCTTATTCTAATCATGAGTAAATACCAAACAATAACGAACTGCATAGCTTCTTAGATTTGTATAAATGAAATTTTTAATCGTATAATCGTGCAAGAAATTATAATAAATAAGTTAGATTTGCAAATATAACTGTCATTAAGTGTACTAATATTGAACTCACTAAATGTAATTATTTAATAATAAATTAACCACAATTTCCGTCCCCAGGACAGCACTAAAAGGTGAAAACCTGATAAATGTGGGTTCATTTATTAGTGAGTTTAACCAACTATTAGCGTTAGAAAAGAAACAACCAAATGTAAATATTCAAGTTATCTGAAAGACCATCAGTAGAGAAAGTGAGGTTTACGTTATTAATTATGTAGTTAATTTTAATTGTTATCATTTGAAACAGTAATTAAGTTCAAAATCGAAGAAGAGTAACACACAGAGTAAACAAACACACTTAGTAACTCAAAGTTTTGGATAATTCCTCTTGAAGAGAAAAGAGAGTGGGGAACCAAACACGCTGTAAACATAACGGCAGGTAACCGTTGCAAGGGCAGGTAACTTGCAGGTAGTTCACCCACCATTTCATTTGCAGCGTGTTTGGTCGCCCTCTTTCTTTTCTCTTGAAGAAGAATTTTCCAAAAAATTTGTGTTAGTGTGTTTCTTTACTTTTTATGTTACTCTTCATCGATTTTGAACTCGTATATGCCCAGTTTCGAAAGCTTTTCAGATTTTATAGTAGTTAGAATATTTAAACTATATTAAGTTAAAATAAACTGTTACTAATAATTAGTTCATTAATTCTAAATTTGTACACTGCATTTTGTTTCATAAATACATTCACGTGTTTACTGTTAAAACATCTTTGTAATATAATTGAAAATTTGTAATATAACAAAAATTCACACTGTCCGTTAAAAATTGCGTTGTGTGATGTGTTAGCCAGATTTATATTGAATGGTTTGATTAAGGATTACAAAACGCAACTTCTGAGGATGCGTGGTTATGATCGACCGCCACGACGATTGATCAGACATTGTGCCGGGGACTATTATCAAGTAGTTTCACTGGACATTTTTTTTTTGACTCCACTGTGTCTTGTTTACTTGAACTTGCTGTTTCCAAGTGCCACTTTGGTCTGGATCATCGTCATGAAGAGAATTGGCTAATCTCCAATGTAATTTTTCCTCTTACAACGTTTTTATAACCAAAAACAAAACAATTGAGTTATCGGCTATTAAAAGACGTACACATTTTTTTGGGACACCTTTCGCGTTATCGGCAATGTCTGGGCCAGAACCGACAAGAGTTTGAGAACAGCCGATGACAAAAAATAGAACGATGCTTCAAATCATTTCATGTTTCAAATGAAACGCATTGCAATAAACATCTACATTACGATCACTTAAAGTGTGTATTCATTTTTTTTGTACACCCTACACACACACACACACACATATATATATATATATGTAGTTCAATATAAACAAAGAAACATAGAGAAATCAGAAGAACACACTTACAGTCTCTAATTTTCGGTTTGAACCGTCTTCAGGAGAGATAAGAGAGGGAAACCAAGCGCACTGGACCAAGCGCCCGATCATATCCTCTTCCCCAGCCACCTCCAAAACCTTTCCTAATCCGCCACGCCTATCCTACAGACGTCCTCCCAACCTTGGCAATTTTCTTTCGCACAGGAAGCTAACCTCCACGAGGGCAAACAGTTTGCCCTCTGGAGCGCAACTGTGCGGACGTCGAGGTTGCCTCACGTGTCCCATTATAAATCCCCAACCACACTTCACAGCTCCCCCCCATAACACCCTCTATCCTGTTGCAACTGACTGCTCGTGTACCTCCAAAAACTGTGTGTACCGTTTGGAGTGTACCAAGTGTGATTCGTTCTACGTAGGCCAAGCATCCACCAAGCTTAGTCTCCGTATGAACAATCACAGAGCTTCAGTCAATAGTCGCTCCCATCTTCCCATTGCCATACATGCCAATAGCCACGGTCTCCCTTTTAATGAGTGCTACAGGTTACAGATTCTGCGACAAATACCCCCTGACAGCAAAGATCTCACACTACGAGCCTCCGAAGAAGCCCATATTTGGCTATTAAGTGCGCGCAGTGCACCTGGCCTCAATCTAAAGCGATAATGTCTAAAAGTTCCTTGCCTTTTCACATTTTTTATTAAATTATTTCATTTGTTATTATTATTTGTATTCTTAGTTTTATTTTATTTTATCATAGCTTAGTCAGCACTTTTGTTTATGTATCAATTTCTCTGTATCAATTTCCCTTATTTTTTCAATTTTTTCTCTTTTATATATTTATTGTTTTCATATTCCATTATTTTATTTTATAAATTATAAATTAATTATAAATTGATTCCTGTCTACCTTATTTTCTGTGAACGGGCGCGCATGCGGCAACACTGTTGGTCTCCAACCGTCTCTGATCCAGTGCGCTTGGTTTCCCTCTCTTATCTCTCCTGAAGACGGTTCAAACCGAAAATTAGAGACTGTAAGTGTGTTCTTCTGATTTCTCTATGTTTCTTTGTTTATATTGAACTATATTTGTCCGTTTTGGATCGTATTTCCAACGAAAAAAAGTGTATATATGTATGTATATGTATCTAATATATATATATAGATTTCACATAGACACGTGAAATAACAATCAATAATCAAACCACAATATGAAATGGGAAAACAAGACTAAGATCTTTCAACTGTAACAAGCGGTCTTCGTCAGGGTTAACAACCCACAGTTGGATATATATCATATATATAGTAATAAACGTCCAAACCACAGTAAACTAAATTACAGGATTTATTTGAATTAATACTAATTTCTGTATCTAATCTTTATTAGATTTAGTATTGAATATATTTCATTTCATTATTGGATCATAGATATTTAATGGAAACATGCCTAGCAAGAGTAGCTGATTGTTCCAAACAAAAACACGAATTGTATTTTAATTTTTCTTTTAATTAAAATGAATCGATTAATCATTTGTTTATTATTAATTAGTTAATTATTTATTATCCTTATAATCAGTGCACTTATAGAAAAGTTGAGTGTAGCCAACTCCAGATTTTTATTCATAGTTAATTAGACTGATGCAATTATACCAATAAAAGTAAAATTGTTCCTAAAAACTAAAAGAAAAGTTTGAAAAATATTGAAGAAGTCTATAAGGACTATATAAAATGGTTTTCAGCAGTATGAAATTTATAAATTCTTCAGGAAATACGAAAACATATTCCCTGCGATTTGTTATTTCATATGTTACGGTTCACTTTTGCTTATTTCAGAATTGTACTGCACAATAATTATGATTTAATTTTTTTACTTTACTATAAGTAAAGTATAGTGTTCATGAAAAAATTTGATCTCAAACTTTTGTTGGAATTACATTTTTTGAGGTCCCAGGAGTCGTTTTATGTGATTTTTTCGATGATGTTTGTGTCTGTGAGAGTGGGTGGGTGATGTATCCGAAGTTTGTGGCCACGCAACGGTCCAGAATCATTGATGGACGAGTTGACATTTTTCAGAAAAATGAGCTTAATAATATAGATGAGCCCTATTGTTTGGGGAACACTTATGCATGTTGAGAAGGTCACCTTTTTTTTTGCCAAAAACCTGTTTTAGACTACATTTTTTTCTCCCATAAACATTTCCCATTTAGACATTTATATGATACCTAAATAGAACATTATATATTATATACCCAAGAATTATGATATTATGTTGACTTATAATAAAGTTGAGTGTAAACCACTCCAGCTTTTTAAAAGAACATTGGAGTTTCATTTTTGAAAATAACAGATATTAAAAATAAGTTTCCAGTTAGATTCACAAAAACTTCCTGCGTTTGACACAAATTTCTTCAAATAATTGTGTAAATATTTCTGTAAATTTTTAATATGTAATCAAAGCTGGGAAATAAATGTTTGGAACAAACTTAAAAACTTCCTCTTCAGAGATTCCTGTTTAATAAATTATTTCAGAAGGTTACGAGAAAAAGTTGTTTTATAATTTAATTTCCAAACTAAATTAAATGAATTAACTTTAAACTTCATTTTATGCAAACAAAAAATTTCTTTCTTTTTGAAACTGGAAAAAATTGTTTATATTTCATATACATGACAGTAATGAAGTATTAAAAATTGAATGTAGATTCTTGGCGTATCAAAACTGAATTTAAATGGCATTTGATTAAATTATCTTTTATTAAAGTAATTTGTATTGTTTAAAAAGCTCCTATATTGAGTAGACTATGGAAACTTGGGAATATTTTTGCAGTTCCAGATTTGTTTGTTAAGTGGTCGTTGTGTGATATATTTGACTAGTATTCTGTTAATGTGACATTTAGTTTGCAGAATATTCACTTCTATTGAAGTAGAGACTGAGGCGCCATTATATGATTATATATGCTCTTTATTGTCAAATAAAAAGCCAGAATCACAGTATTTAAATCAAAATCAAATATTAAACAGAATCGTGTCAACAAATTTCTAGCAAAACAAAAAAAATAATTTTTTTTATATACACTATCCATATTTATAAGTGCATACGGGATCTCAGAAATAGGAGAAACTGAAATATAAAATTTTGTAAATATAGCTGTTTACATTACTATAAGTAAAGTATAGTGATCGCGAAAAAAATTGTTATCGAGATTTTGACGGAACTACATGTTTAGGGTCCCAGAAGTCGTTTTATGAAGTTTTTTTTTAATATTGTATGCATGTGGGTGAGTATATATCCAAATTTTGTGGCCACGCTACGGCCCAGAAACTTTGATGGCAGAAATTGATATTTTACACAAAAATGGGTCTCATAGTGTAGATGTCCTATATAATTTGGGAGCAATTATGCATGATGGAAAAGTCACTTTCTTTTTGCCAAACCCTGTTATTAGGCAACATTTCTTTTCTCTGAATCTACTAATTCTAGAGTCTTAAAATTTTGGAATTATCTTTGAGGCCAACATGGTAAGTTCAAAGAATCGGATAAAGTTTTCATCATTAATAGTATTCATGTGAGGATAGTGGAAAGGTGAATAGTAATACAGAAAAATTTCAAAATTTCATATTTTTCTTTCTTTTCATAGAATTCGTCTAAGAATATCAACTACTACTACTAAGTTTGACTACTAACTTAGTAGTCTACTACTAAGTAGACTACTACGGAAAGTTTGCTTAATTTGATAAACTCTTCCATTTTCATGGAATTAGTCTGAGAGTAGTCAATGCATGAACAGGATTATTGTAGCTTCCCTGAATTTATTATTTTTTTCTATTTTCATAGTAGTCGTATAAGAATAGTCAAAACGACAAGACATATACGATAAGCTTGCTAAATTTCATAAAATTATTCACTTTCATAGTATTCATGTGAGAATAATCGGAGAGTGAAGAGTTATTCAGTAAATTTTAAAATGTTATATTTTTTTTATTTTCATAGAAGTTGCATGAAAATAGTCAAAATATTATGGTTAATATGATAAGTTTGCTTAATTTGATATTATTTATCATTCTCATAGTATTTCTGTGAGAATAGTGGAAAGGTGAAGAGTAATACAGAAAAATGTCAACATTTTATATTTTTCTTTCTTTTCATACAATTCATTTAAAGTATCATTAATGTTATGACTAATACGGTAAGTTTGCTATTCCCGTCATGAATATATTCATTCAACCTTATGGTGAGAAATTCATGAATGATCATTGATCTGTCTGATCATGCTTTCATGAGTAGGCAAACTGAGTATAAGTTGATTCACTTTTCTCTTAATGGTGTTAAACCATAATATTTTAATGTGTTATATACTTCTGTTCATGGTTTAATTATTCTTAAAATATTATTTTTTAATTTTTTTTATACTTATTGAAAAAAATAAATTTATTTTCAGTTTTTTATGTCGTAAAAAGTTACCGCATTACTTAATTCATTTTTCAAACTTCTCAACCGGCTTCGAAACTCATCCATTGTCAAGAAAAACTGTCAATTATATTACATGATCGACTTTTTCTTGATTCAATTAATATCAATTCGACTATGTGTATCATAGGTGGACTTACGTTTAGACAGTAGGATAATACCGATTGGAATAGATGAAGTCTTCAATCGAGTCTGTAAAAATTTGCTGGTAACTTCTTTCTGTCAATTGTCTTCCAATAAGACAGATAACTTTCAGTTTTCTCTCTACAATGGAGGAGTTTGAAAACCAGTTGAGGCGTCAAGAAAAATGACCTAGGTAAAACTGCAGGTTTGCAATACTTATATTGCAAACAAACTGTGCGATATTAACAGAAATATTTTATTTTGTATTAATTGTAATGTAAATATACGAAATAATTACAGTTTTTGTTTATTAAATGTATTTATTAAAAAAAACTTTTGGTATAAAAAAATACAGAATCTTTTTTGTAGTAGAAAATAGGGAAAAAAGGAGATTGCGTTTATCTGAAGAGAGGTTTAGGTGGGGATGAAACACAAACATCGCCGACGCACTGCAGACCTTGACGACACTTGCTCGTCTCGGGAGAGCCGAACATGGGTGTTTCCACGCAATCCTCTCCTTCCTCTGAAAAAATAAATATATATATAAATATATATATGTACAAAATATTGAAATACACTAAAAACGTAAAGACGGTCCAAACTGAATACAGTTCGAAATCAAAAAAGAGTACCACACACAGTAATGAAATGCAGTTGCAAACTCAAATTTTCTCGGGCGATCTGTTTTCAGGAGAAAATAGAGTGGGCGACCAAGCACGCTGCAGACGCAACGGCAAGTAATCCGGGTTACTTGGGTTGCGTTACTTGCCGTTGCGTCTACAGCGTACTTGGTCTCCCACTCTATTTTCTCTTGAAGATGGACTGCCCAAAAATTTGAGTTTGTAAGTGTTTCTTTACTATGTGTGATGTTCTTCTTCGATATTAAACTCGAAATATTGAAATAGTAATATGATCCTTAGGTTAAGCTCTAAAAAATTAGTCTTGACAAATGAAAGAGAATAGAAAGAAAGCATAATGTTAATATCAATAACGATATTAATGGAGTCAGCCCTTTTATAATGATTCCTAGAGGGAAAACTGCATTTCCCATATCACAGGAGTTACAATAATTTATATTATTGCTCTCAACATAATGTAAATTAATCTTTGTTAAACCCAAAGATTAACATACAAGGTATGACCATTACTTCATTAATTCATATAAAGAATCAAAATAGTTACTAGGTAACAGTTGTGAAGTTGTGTTTAATGCACTTGAATGTTATACTATGTTAACTTTATGAATGAAGGTTTATTGTGTAAACGAGTATACTTAGCAATGTGTAATGGGTAAATAGTGCTTACCTAAGTAGGGAAGACAAATATTGCAGCACTCGCAAACTGATCCCTTTGCGATGAACTGGCCGCCTTGGCACATCTCAGGTGTGATTGGCTCACCACAGTCGACTGAGTCGCAGTAGTTAGGGGGGCAGACGATGGCCAGGGCCACTCCCACCATCGACAGCATCACCAGGGAGACAATGGGAGACATCCTGAACAAAGCCAATCAACATATAGCAACATTAAATCTTTATTGTAAATGTTATTCTTTTTAATTAAAATTTTAGAAAAAACTCAGAGACTCTTGAAAATATTTCCGACAACTGAGAAAATGTATCAGCATGATCGCATTATATAATTTGACCGGAAGTACAGAGTTTCTACTATATATATTTTTCTTTTATTCATCTACTAACATACGAGTATCAAAAAAGTTTTTCAGCCATATTTTATTAATCACTATCGTCTATCCAAACCACAGCAATGTAGTCATTTATTTCTTTCATCTTAGTTAATTGTTGATATAATATGTCAATTATCAGTTAATAATTAATTATTATCAGTTGATAAAAGAGTATATTCAAGTAACTCACTATAAAAGTTAGGGGACCTTTCGTGTTCACGTCTTTAGAGAGCAAATGAATAAATATATATATATATATATATATATATATATATATATATATACTGCAGGTTAATATGGTGTTGGAGAGTAACTGTACACAATTAGAACCCTTTATGAAAATTATTGACTGAGTTAAACCGTAAAGATATAAGAATTTGCTAAAATCGAAATGATTGAGATTAATTGGGAAGTTGTAAAATACTCACTTGATTTATGTTTGCGGTTTAGTGTTGAGAGTTAATCAGGTACTGAGTGACTAGGGACGATGGATTGGTATTTAAAGAGGTCCGCGGCATGCGCGCGTACTTCTCATGTCTTATCAGCTCATCCTCTTGAGTTGAGTTTTAACGTTGCTCTTGCCTCCTCGAGCAAAGTCGTCAATCGTTCAATGGGAAGTAAATTGTCTACTCGGGGAGTTGACGTCAAAAAGCAATCGTCCAAGGTCATGTTTTGTTAGACTATCCTTAATAAATAAATAAAAAAAAAACCGGTATATCATGCTTAAGGAAAAATATTTTCAAATAAAATAGATTTTCATATTGAAATGCCATGATGAACACACTAGCTTCTACCAGATACCTGAATTTAAGCAAATTGGAAATGCTACTTCTTGGATAGGTGACTCTAGGGTGCTGTTTTGACCCTATCCTATCAAAAATGTCATCTGAAATACGAATATTAGGTAATATATATATTTTTTTCACTTCAACTACAAAGTATTTGTATTAAGAAGTGATGGTAATTTAATACTTACGATTGCGGGGAAAGTTAATATTATAAAGACAGATTCCTTTCATATATGTTATTTCATGTTGGGTAAAATAATTAGAAATTTTCAATTTACAGGTTTTGGTTGTGTGTATACCTTGAATTGATCATTTATTTATTTACGTAGTAAAATAAATGAAATTTTTTTAGTTTTAAATGTTTTTTTTTATTTAATAAATATACTTACTCAAGATTTATTAAATATTTTGAATCATGTTAAGGATAATGTATTACTAGCTTGGGCCCTATAAGAACCTTTGTTTTCATGGCTTAATAAGAGTAATGACAGTTATAACTGTTAATCACATTCAGTGAATGTATAGTATTAACAGGTGCTACAACTTCTTTACACTGAGTGACACAAGGTGTCCCGGTTCATCTAGTTAAACCTAAAACTAGATTCACAAAGTAAATATTTTGAATAGTTTTTGAAAAATATTGCCTCCTAGAAAATATTCTTCATTTTCCAAATGTATTTTTGGACATTATTTTTCTTCTGAACTTACATTTTAGAGATTTGTAATCATAAAACTAATGCTGGGCTTAATTAAAAAAACATAATTTTTCAATAAATAAAATGTCAGTTTTGAGTAAAAATGTTAGGATTTAAAATGACTTATGATTGAATCTGGAAGCTTTGAACCGATAATACAATGAAATTGAACACAAAAAGAACTCATTATAAAAAGATAAGTTGAAATTTCTTTAGGTGATATATATAGTTTTTAGTAAAAGTTTGTTATAGTCATTTCCTGAATTCAGAAAAAAATTTTTTCACCAAACAAGAAATATAGGAATATTAAAACTTTGCTTTAAAGTAGGAGTCACTTAAAATTAATTTCTATGACAAAAAATTCGAAATTTAAGGTCTGTTGGAACAGCTATATATTATGAAATTTTATTTATATGTTCGTTGAGATTGATCTTAGAAAAGTTTTTGTCAAGTCGAATTGATTGGAAGTCAATAGCTTAAGGGTAGGATTTCTCAAACTTTTGTAATTCATGGTGCACCTATGAAATAACCAAAGCTTTGGGGCACATCATTGATTTTAATATAGAAATTCAGCCCTGAAATTTGGAAATGGGAAAATGATAGGAATTTAAAAGGAATACATAGTTTTTTTTAAGAGATGGAAAGAGTGAGAGAGAGACATCAGTAACAAATGATATAAACTCTCAAGGAAAGGAAAGGAGAAAGTATTGTCCCTTGATGTTTAAAGTTTAAGAAAATTTATCTTCCAATTCAAAATATCAAGTAGCGGAGACTTGACTCAGTCTTGAAAACCACATATTACTTGGTGTTGCTAAAATAAATCAAAATGATGCAAATTTTTAAAACATAAATCTGTTGTATAAATTTAATCTTCAGTTATCTTGGGGCGCACCTGGTTACCTTCCAGGGCGACACGTTTGAGAGGCACTCGACGTTTAACGTCACAAGGAAGGTACACAATACTTTTAGGACTTGACCTGTTATTTTTAAATTTAATTAAAGTATTTAATTATTTTTTAAGTAAATAATTATAAAATAAAGCAAATATATTTTAATTAAATAAAGCATATTTACAATGCCTTTTTATCTTTCAACTCTACAAATGTTTATGATATGAAGTTTAGATGACGTATGCTATAAAAAGGACTGTTTAAGTTAATTTAAAAAGAGAAGTATGTTTAAAACGGAACTTGAAGATAAAAAATGAGAGTAGTAGTTAATGGAGTGAGATATCGAGTAAAGAGCTTCAGTAAACTGCACAAGATAAGGTTGTCCGACCAGTAGAAACCACAAAGCAGCAACACCGCGCTTCAAAGGGATGTTAAAACTCAAAACAACCAAGAATCTTATTTCAAACCAATCATTGTAGCACTATGTATGTAAGGCTTCATTGCATTTTCTCTTCATGGTTTGTCTGCGTTCATTGTCTTAAGGTGTTTACACAGATAATAGGTCAGGGTTGGCATATTGACTTTTTTAACGCCGAATTCCTTAAAATTGACTTTTTTTTATTAGTGTTTGCCTTACAAAATATTGTTTGGCTTATTGGCATTTTTTGTTTTTTTAATGGAAATTGAGCATAATTATATGAATAATGATATTTAGTGTGCAACAATTATGCTAAACTCTGGTACTTAACATCTATGAATTTTGTTTCGTACTGTACGTATTCTGTTGTGTCTCAAAGATTTACCATTCAATATTTCTTACTTTCGAACTCATCATCATGCCAAAGCGGAAACCATCATACGATAGTAACCGAATATAAGGCAAGAGTTATACAGCAAATGCTTTACAGTCGCTGTTAGTTTGACCTGCCGCCGGCATGACAGATTAACCAGGCCAACAGGTCATTTGTCCGAGGTCACTACCATCGACCCGCGGGGCCCAGTGTGGTTGCCCCAGTCCGCCCTACCTTAAGGACGGGCCTAAATTCTGGTCTCTCTGTAAACTTTGTGAAAATCGTTGCAAATTTTTTAAATATATGGTACAATATTCTTATTCTATAGGCGAACCTGACCACTTCCCGGGTTGCATTATTGTACCCGGGAGCACAGCATGAAATTCTTAATTTTTAATTCTTAAAAATTTGTTAATTCTTCTAAATTTTTGTTGCAGTATTTGCTGAAAAAGAGAAAACAACAATTCAGTCATTTTGGACTAAAATGTGGTATACATGATCTATTTACCCGCAATGTAAAGCGGGGTTTTTATTATAGTCTACGTCTTTTAGAGACGTAGTAAACGGTCGTAGTTCTTTTAGTAAATGGAAAGAATTGCTTAATTTGAAACTTCCAAAGTTCCTGAAACGTTGCTGTTTTAAATAATATCAAATGTTTAAGTATTTTTTTCAGATTTGTTGTTTTATATAGGGGAAAGATTCTTTGACTAAGACTGGATTAATAAACTAAGTCGTAAAACATGCACCTGTTTATTTTACCTCAGATTGTAACAAAAGTTGCGGCAACACTGCCTTTGATCTTGACATCTTACACTAATATATACAAAATACGTTCACACAATCACTTTTATTATCGATACATGATTCGATTTACATGGCACAAACAGAACATTATCAATAAACCTATCACTATGGTAATTAAAATGAATCAAAATATGAAAGGGTTTTTGTTTGATTTAATTTTTAATATAATCTTAATTCAAGGAGTATTTTGCACTAAGGTGCATACAAAAAAATGTCCATTTCTTCAAAGAATCAAACCATTAGAAAAGAGTTTCTTTGACTCTTATTTTCAAGTTGTTTTGTTTTTATCTTTTTGAACAATTATTTACATAAAAAGTGATGGGATGTGAATTCTACTGAAATAGATAACATTTTAGCTAACGAAATGTATCCTTAATTTGTAATTGTTTATTGTCAAAAATAGTTATTGGTTCATAGCACAATAGGAAAAAAAACCAAATAGGAAATAATTTCTCAAGAGATAAGTAAAATTCATCACGAAAAACTTTATCTCGAAATTAGTTCCCTTGAAAGTATAATACATCTTGTTATCTTCACTTACTGTTCCTAGATTTGGGTTGAAACTGTCTTTAAAGGAAGAGAGAGAAACATTAAACGAACTAGAAAAACGACAGTAGCATATGCAGAGAAATAACATTCCTACAGTCCGAGATATTTGTTCTCCATTTTTTTTTTTAGGTGGTTGTGTCCAATATTCAGAGAAGTAATATTTACATGACTTCAACCTGTTATAACTATTTTAACAGTTTGTCAAATATATATATATATAATATATATATATATATCAATGATCAAACCACAATAAGAAATTTCTTATTGTGGTTTGATCATTGATTGTTGTTTCACGTGTTTATGTGAAATCTTTGTATATATATATATATGTTACTTTTAAGCACTTTAATTACTTTTCAAATAATATTTGTTAATTGAAAGGAAATTCAATGCATAAAGTTCACAATTCAGAACAAAATAAGAAATCGCACTCAAAATAATTTCGTTTGAGTTATAACTGGATGTAAATTAATTATTTTTTTAAAATAAAACGTTATTCTTGAAAAGTCTTGTATAATTGTATATGTATCACATGTACACAACGAAAAGTCTCTTACGATCTACATTTCAAAGAAATATCTATCACGAGGAGAAGATATGTTTTAGTCCCTCAAATTAGGCCTAGGACGTCAATAGTCTAAACTGGAAATATAAATCGTAAGTGTTTGTTTTTCTCTGTGTTCTGTGTAATTTATAATTTTATAAGGTCTGGTTATATATATATATATATATATATATATATATATAGCATTCAAAAATAAACGAAATATGAGCACATTATAGGTAAGCAGCACAATTATAATTTTTATTAGAAATAGGTAAAACCGTCATACCTCGTAAGATGATCCTGGAGTTGGAACTCTTTCGGACGTTGTCCATCTTCGATCGCAACAAACCTACTGATCGCAGTAGGTTTGTTGCGATCGAAGATGGACAACGTCCGAAAGCGCTCCAACTCCAGGATCATCTTACGAGGTATGACGGTTTTACCTATTTCTAATAAAAATCATATTAACCTCAGTGGTATTAACAATAGGCATGTATTTAGCACAATTATAGGTTCAATTTTTTTGTTTAACTGTTCTCAATAGGAGAAAATGGAGATGATACAGAGCCTCCTAGAAAAACTGTTAAAACGATATATTTTTCATATATCTAAACTGTTGGTTGCCACCTATATTTTTCCAGGTGTTTTTGCCACATGATGTCGGTTAATCCAAAAATTTTAAACTGTACGCTTATCGTATTAGTGTCCTTTTTAGTTTATTTTTGAACTTTTCTTATTTTTATTGGATTTATTTTCCATTTATTATTTAGAATATATATATGAATATATACATATAAAGGAAATCACCTCCAAAAGTAGTGAAAGAAATGGAAAACTTTCTTAAGTGCTTACTTAAGCGAAAGCCCTTGAGACTTTCTATTTCTTTTATTTATTTTAGTGGTGATTTTCTGGATTATAGAGTTGTATTTATTGGGCATATATATATATATATATATATATATATATATATATATATATATATAACAGAAGAAGTTATATAAAGGTAACCGTTGTACAAAGTGTTAGGAAAAATGGTTTACTAAACCGGCTTTATAAATTATCCCCTAGTACTATCGTAACGCTCGTACTTTTTTATATAACGCTGTATTTTTTGATCAAAAATTCTGATTGTAACATAAATTTTGAAGACATTTTATAACTTTAGCTCCCGGTCTGAAAAAAAATGTCGACAGTGTAGTACTATAGAATTTTTACGTATTTATTCATACTATTTTGTAAAATTGGTCATATTTGTGTGGTTACTACTTAACATAAGTGAAATCAATGACTGAATTTTTGTTTAATTTTACAGATAAACAATTTTCTAAAAAAATTTTTTTTGAAACCATAATTCTTTTTGTATGTAATATGACCTCAAACAATGGTATTCTCTATGTGAGATTTACAAGAATGTAGACCATTATACAATGGTTCCCTATAATTTCTATAAGTTATTAATTACTGCCTTTGTTACTTAGTTTTCGTGTGCAATTATATCGTTTTTCAAAACAAGGTTCAAAGGGTTAACTAATGTTGTAACATATAATTTAACATTTTAAATTCTTTTTACTAATGTTGAAGAGATAAAATATTACTTGATTTTATTTCTCAATTAAATCCGTATCCAATAAATCATATGAAATTTTTTCCTAATTTATTTTATATTCAATGTGTGTTTTTTGTAACTTAAACACATTATTGTTAAGCAAATTTAGATAAAAATAAATATTTTATTCGTAAATTTATGGTGCTAGCAGTAGTTAAAAGGTTTAATGTAATCGCGTTAAAATAACAATAAACAAAGTTAATTGTAACCTTGTATTGACAATAAACGAAAAAAACTCGTCGAGAACTTAAATGGTAATAACTTTGTTGGCATAATTATCGTAATCCCATCAATAATAATATTGTAAAACATTATATACATTAATTTGAGCTTTCGTAAGACTTAAATATTAAATAATTTCGAACTGAGACTAAATACCAAATAGAGTTAAAGACTAAGAGAGAGTTAAGAAGTTAAACTAGGAGGTTGTCGTCGGCGCAGGCTGGGCCCTTGGACGGCCAGTTGCAGGCGCCTAGGTTGGAGTCATAAGCCAGATGTACAGGGCAGTTGAAGACATGAAGAGTGAAGCGTTTCTTCCAAGGATCCCAGTTGCACGAATAGAATTTATTACAATACTTGGGATGTCTGAAGAGACCGGCTCTCTGGCAGTCGACTCGTCCCTGTAGAACTTCATCAACGCCTCTCAGCCCACCTGGACCATATCTGTCAAAAGATGCTCCGCTAACTGTTTTAGAAGATGCTTCAATCGAATTAGCGACTATTTTGCCTTGAGAACGAACTTCTTCAATGCGTCCTCTACCAATACTCTTGCCTCTTGTTTCCAGTATAATGTCTGGATCTTGAATGCTTACGATACTGTTGTCAGGGGCTCCTGTAGTCGTGAGAACACGGACCCTCTTTCTCACAGGTCTTATTTCCACGACTGGGCCTTCCGTGCTATATGTAGCACTGATGTAGTCCGAGGACGCGGGTGATGTTGACACAGGTATGTATTCCTGGGTAAGGGTGCCCTGTACTTCGCCTGTAGGTCTGAACAGTCGTCCCTTTACCTTTCTAGAGCTTCCACGACTCAAGCTAAGCTCATTACTTTCCGATTGACAACTGCATTTAGCACCAAGCTTGCCAACTAGAATAGGATTGAAGTCACTAAGTCGGGACACAACCACAACCTTTGCTTTCTTTCTTCCTTCCACGCCGACCTTAGTCTTTTTGATAACCCCCACGACGGTTTCACCATCCTTAAGGCTGGACACAGTAGTAGCAATTGTCGAAAAGGCATGCGCCTTCTGGTTTATTACTCCTTGGCTGCCTGCATTGACGACTTCGCCAAACTTGCCAGCTACCTCTTCTATCAACTGCTCATCATTGTCTTCGATGCTGGCGACTTCAAGTTCATCAGCCTTGAGAGTAGATGTGACTACTGGTGTTACTCTAGTGCTGTACAGAGCTGGAGAAGAGAGGTCTACGGTTGAATAATACTGAAGTCGGGGCTTAACAGTACTAGTAAAGTAAGCGGGGTAGTTCTCCGTGGTCGTTATAGTTGGTCGTACTCTTACTTTTTGTTTCCTAATATAGTAACCCTGACCAGTTTCACCGCGTATTCTTGTCACTTCTGGTCGAACTCTTTGTTTTAATGTAGTTGTCGACACTGTTGGTGTTATATACGATTCTTCAGTAGTACCAACATTGATCTTTGAAATATCATAATTAAGTCCAACATTTTCATCAGTATCACTGACATAACTCACCTCAGTGGTAGGTAATTCAGTGGTTACAAAAGCGGTAGTGGTAGAAGGTCGTCTATATTTTATAGTATACTTAACTTCTGGAGAAGTCGGTACAGTCACAGTCGGTACTGGAGTGACGACCTTTTGAACTTTAACTTGCGGTATCTCTTGGACATAACTGTCGATCTGGTGTATTTCCTTCTGTATAGGTCTCGATGTATACTTAATCTCATGGGCATACTCATCTTCACTTCCAAATCTAAACGGTATTTTTTCTTGCACAATATTAACGTCGAATTTGTTTTTCTCAATTGAGTCACGGTTTGACTCAAAGTATTCTTGGAATATAGCCGTTTTTCCATTGACAGTTGTAAATGGAGCTGGAGAGCTAAGTTGTGGCTCAGAATACACTGTCTTCTTATCGTATATAATATATGGTCCATAAGAAGGAACTGATGACTTAACTTCTTTGTATCTTAAGCCCAATGAAGGCCTAATAGTAGTAACTACCGGCTGAACAACTTTCTTTACTTCCTCGAGCGTACCAGTATGGGCTACTTTGTTTACTTCAAATCTATGTCCATAATCTTGGACTACAGCTGGCTGAAGAGTACTTGTAACTAGTGGTTGCACTCCTTCAGTAACCCGAACAGATACCGGAGTAGGCCTTGTTACAGACAGCTTAGGGATATCATAGTTAACTCCAGATTCAATATTCTCATTGTATTCAAAAACTTGGTTATATACCGCTGGCTTTTCTTCAATATACGTACTAACAACTGGTTTTTGCTTAATATAAGTTGAAACAGCAGGTTTTTCTTGTTTAACATAAGTCACTGCAGGTTTCTCTTCTATATAAGTAGTTAAAGCTGGTTTTTTGTGCACGAATGTAGAAACAACTGGTTTCTGTTCAACATAAGTTGAAACTGCTGGTTGAACAACTCTGTATTGTTCATAATCAGGTGCCACATATGAATAGTTTACGATTGGTTTAGATGTAGAGTACTGTACTGGACTTAGAGGTACAGCAGGGGTGCTTGTTACAGTAATAGGAACGATTGGTTTTTCCTTAATATAAGTGGTAACTGCAGGTCTGCGCTGTACAAATGTCACAGCTGGTTTTTCATCTATGGTTGTAACTACAGACTTTGGTGGGAGATATGCTAAACTATCAGGTGTCTTTTTAGGTACTGAAACCACTGGTACATTAAAAGAATCTATTGGTCTTGGCTGCACAACTCTGTGTTGTTCATAGCCAGGTGCCACATATGAATAGTTTACGATTGGTTTAGATGTAGAGTACTGTACTGGACTCAGAGGCACAACTGGGGTGCTTGTTACAGTAATAGGAACGATTGGCTTTTCTTTAATGAAAGTAGTAACAACAGGTTTCTTTTGCACGAATGTCGTTACTGCTGGATTTTCATGTATAAACGTGGTTATAGGTTTTTGTTCTACATATGTGCTAACAACAGGTTTCTTTTGCACGAATGTTGTTACGGCTGGTTTTTCCTGTATGAAGGTAGTTACAGCAGGTTTTTCTTCTATGTAAGAAGTAATAACAGGTTTCTTTTGCACGAATGTTGGTACAGCTGGTTTCTCCTGTATGTAAGTAGTTACAGGTGCAGGTTTTTCTTCAATATAAGAAGTAACAACGGGTTTCTTTTGCACGAATGTTGTTACGGCTGGTTTCTCCTGTATGTAAGTAGTTACAGCAGGTTTTTCATGTATGTAAGTAGAAACTATGGGAGTTTTCTGAGCAAATGTCGTTACAACAGGTTTCTTTTCCAAATATGTGGAAATAACTGGCTCATTTTTAACATAAGTTGAAACTGCTGGCTGAACAAACTTATGTTGTTCATAACCTGGTGCCACGTATGAGAAATTAACAATTGGCCTCGAAGTAGTGGAATACTGGACTGGATTGAGAGGCACGACAGGTGTGCTGGTGACAGTGACAGGTGCCACAGGTTTAACATGAACTGTTTCTTTAAGGAACTGCTTCACAGGAACCTGATAATCAAAAGTGTTGTACTCTTGACGATAGTTGTATTCTGGTGTCTTAGCCAGCAGTGGCCTTTTAACTTCGTATGTTTGAGGTAGATAAGAGTTTACGTAAACCTGCTGTTTATTTGCATGCAAATCATAATTGATAACTGGAGCGACTGGAGTAGGTTTAGGAGTGCTGTATTGAACTGCCTTTAGAGGAACTGCAGGAGTACTGGAGACAGTTATCGGTTGGACGAAATTGAACTTGTGAACTGCTTGTTTAACTGAATAGGTTTCTGGTGCTGGGGTGACCACTTTGTATTGAGGTTGGTGGTAGTATGTGTTTTGATTGGCGTAGACTTGGTTCTGTTGACTATATGTCTGGTAAGTTGGACCAACATACTGAACAGCATTTAGTGGCACTGCAGGCCTCTGGGTGACAGTTATAGGTTTAACTATCTTTGTCTTTACAACAGGCTGGTTGTATGAATAACGGTAATGGAAGTTATCTTCTTCTGTAAAAGCCTTGGCAGGTTTTGGATAGGAGTAGCCTACAACTGATGGTTTAGTTTCGACGACTTGAGTTTGTTTGTAGGCTGGTTGTTGGTAAGTATAGGACACGCCCAGAGGTCTCTGCTCGTGGACTGTGTGATGCGATAGTTGACTTACTGGTTGTCGGTACTCGTACTGGATGGCAGGTGCAGGAGTACTTACAACCACCGGTTTAACATATTGAACTGTGTTCAAGGGTACACGCGGTGTACTCGACACTGTGATGGTATTGATGGGCTGAGGTTTGTACGCTGGCTGGTGATATGTGACCTTAGCTTGTTCCAAAGGTTGCACATAGTGTGTGCTTTGGTAATTAACTTGCGGAGTTACTTTAACAACAGGCTTTACATCAGTTTGCACGTAGGTTGTAACAGGCTGTCTGGATCCAAATCTGATTTCAGAAACCGGTGATGGAACTCTTGTTTCAGTCACCTGCACCTGCTTTAGACCTATAACTGGTCTGGGCGTGACCGTTTTAATTGGTTGTTGGTAAACTGGTTGCACGAATTGGGGCTGCTCATAGGACACAGTGTGTGCGACAGGACTAACAACTGGTTTGATTTCTGCAGCTATATTTTGTTTAATACCGTAGGAGACCACTGGAGGAGCAGGTGTTGATATTCTAGTTTCCGTGTATTGGATGGGATTCACAGAAACCACCGGTCTTGTTGTGACTGTTATAGGCTTAACTTCATGCACAATTGGCTGAACAGGTTTTGCTTCATAGTGAACTGTTTGAGGTACTGTATAGATTGCTGGTTTCACTGGGGTATGGATCACTGGGACTGATTGCTTTACAGCGTAGTTGGTTAAATGAGGAACTGGTGTTGATATCCTAGTTGCGGTGTACTGTACAGGGTGGAGGGGTACAGCAGGCTTGCTAGTGACGGAAATAGCGTGGCTAAATGGTGAGGGAGTGCTCAAGACTAATGGTTTGACTGGCACTTGCTGTACCACCTTAGACACTGTTTGTACCGGCTGTACAGGTCTTATGTAGGTTTGACTAAGTACTGGCGCTGGAGTTACATGCGCATGGTGTACTACTGTTTTTTCTGGTTGGTACGAATGTATCACTGGCTGGATGACAGGAGTAGCGGGAGTGCTAACTACCACTTGAGGCTGTTTGACTCTTACTGTTGAAATCACAGGTTGGACCGGCTGAACATACTTAACTGAATTGACGGCGACTGGAGAAGGACTGGAAATATGAACAGGGCTAACATGTTGTTTTTCATACGAGTAGACATTTACAGGCTGAACTGGTTTCACTAAAATATCTGTTTTCTCTTCTCTTAGTCCAAATATTTGAACAGGTGGCTGTTTAACGATAGTTTGTTGTGTTTTGATTGCAGGCACAACAGGTTTAATGTACTGGACAGGGCTTAAAGGTAAAATAGGAGAGGAAGCCACACTGACTGGCTTAATATATTCTGTTTTGATAGGTCTAATCTGTGAGGTCTTTATGATATCAATGCCTGAAACGGCGGGAACCGGAGTTGTTACTGGTATATGGACAGGAACAGTTGGGCTACCAGACACTGTAAACGTGTTTACAGGTTGTTTATAAGAATGACTGATTACCTGTGGCGTTACAGTACCAACTAAAGCTGGTTGAACTGTTTTCACACCAAATGACTTCAAGTTATAATCTTGGATCACCGGGCTAACATTATGTACTACAGGTCTTGCAGTTACAGTATACTGTACAGGTGAAAGTGGTATGATTGGCTTCGATTCAAACTTTATCGAAGGAGTAGCAATAGTTTTCTGAACTTCTATACCACCCGTTTGGTAGGCTCCCACTTGTGGTTTGACAATATTGAGTTGATAACTTGGCTTAGATATTGTGGTTTGTTGTAAGACTGGATAAGGAGATGTTTTTAATCCGAAATTACCCTGAGAGAAAGCTGCTCCTCCTATGCCTTCTAAATTGTGATAGTTTTGAGAACTGCTGTAAAATTGTGGTACAACATAGGGTACATGAGCAATATTGTTATAAGCTCTATACCCATTAGCATAATGAAGACCTTGATTTTGCAAAGCCTGAGTTCTGTAAAGAGCAGGAACGAACTTTCCTCGTGTCGGATGAATATAAGAGACTTTGTCATCTCGCAAGTAAGAACCCAAACCACTTAAATAACCAATGTTATAATTTTTAAGTAAGTTTTTGTCAACATAGTTTCCATAGTTGCCGGCATAGTATTGACCAGCATTAGAGTGCACGTACTGTCCTCCGGTATCTCCTGTGGTATCATGTACATATGAGCCATCCTCAATAGTTCCATGCAGCCTACCAACATATGCCTGTTCAGCAGAGTGAACATACTGACCGTCTCCGGAAGTGATGTGTTGATAAGGATAAATAGTGCTTTTAACATGATTATAAGGGACACCGTAATCACCTCTGGTATCATGAACATAAGCTCCTTCTTGAACATTCGTTCCAATATTACTTGAAGTAAGCCCAACAACCGGTATTCCTTTTCCTTGTGTTATGACTCCACCACTTGTATGAACAGTTTTTCCTATTTCATGTACATATTGGCCTCCAGTGTCACCTCTAGTGTCATGTAAATAAGCTCCACTTCCAACACCTTCCTTTAATCCGTATGTTTGGATTAGTGGAGCTCCAGCTCCACTTGTTCCCACGATTCCAACTCCAATACCACTTCCTTGGGTTACGACCTTACCATCTTGAATGTATTCTCCTCCATGATCTCCCCTACCATCATGAACGTAGGCACCACTTCCTGTTACGCCAACACCACCTGTTCCCACGAGTCCAACTCCAATAGCACTTCCTTGGGTTAAGACTTTTCCGGTATGAACGTATTCTCCACCATGATCTCCCCTAATATCATGAACGTAAGCACCACTTCCTGTTACTCCAACTCCACCTGTTCCTACCAGTCCTACTCCAATACCACTTCCTTGGGTTACGACTTTACCGGTATGAACGTACTCTCCACCATGATCTCCCCTACCATCATGAACGTAAGCACCACTTCCTGTTACTCCAGCTCCACCTGTTCCTACCAGTCCTAGTCCAATAGAACTTCCTTGGGTTACGACTTTTCCGGTATGAACGTACTCTCCACCGTGATCTCCCTTGCCATCATGAACGTAGGCACCATTTCCTGTTAGGCCAACACCACCTGTTCCTACTAGTCCTATTCCACTTGTTCCTACCAGTCCTACTCCAATACCACTTCCTTGTGTTATGACTTTTCCGGTATGAACGTACTCTCCACCGTGGTCACCTCTACCGTCATGAATATAGGCACCACTTCCTGTTACTCCAGCTCCACTTGTTTCCACCAGTCCGACTCCAACACCACTTCCTTGAGTTATGACTTTACCGGTATGAACGTACTCTCCACCATGATCTCCCCTACCATCATGAACGTAAGCACCACTTCCTGTTACTCCAGCTCCACCTGTTCCTACCAGTCCTACTCCAATACCACTTCCTTGGGTTACAACTTTACCGGTATGAACGTACTCTCCACCATGATCTCCCCTACCATCATGAACGTAAGCACCACTTCCTGTTACTCCAGCTCCACTTGTTCCTACCAGTCCTACTCCAATAGCACTTCCTTGAGTTAAGACTTTTCCGGTATGAACGTATTCTCCACCATGATCTCCCCTACCATCATGAACGTAACCACCACTTCCTGTTACTTCAGCTCCACCTGTTCCTACCAGTCCTACTCCAATACCACTTCCTTGGGTTACGACGTTTCCGGTATGAACGTACTCTCCACCATGATCTCCCCTGCCATCATGAACGTAGGCACCATTTCCTGTTAGGTCTACTCCACCTGTTCCTACTAATCCTACTCCACCTGTTCCTACCAGTCCTACTCCAATACCACTTCCTTGGCTTACAACTTTTCCGGTATGAACGTACGCTGCTCCATGATCTCCCGTACCATCATGAATGTAGGCACCACTTCCTGTCACTCCAACCCCACCTGTTCCCACGAGTCCAACTCCAATACCACTTCCTTGGGTTACGACTTTTCCGGTATGAACGTACGCTCCTCCATGATCACCTCTACCATCATGAACGTAGGCACCACTTCCTGTTACTCCAGCTCCACCTGTTCCCACGAGTCCAACTCCAATACCGCTTCCATGGGTTACAACTTTTCCATCATGAACGTATTCTCCTCCATGATCACCTCTACCATCATGAACGTAGGCGCCACTTCCTGTCACTCCAACCCCACCTGCTCCCACGAGTCCAACTCGAACACCACTTCCTTGTGTTACGACGTTTCCATCATGAATGTATTCTCCTCCATGATCTCCTGTGGGATCATGAATATACTGACCACTATCTTCAGCACCCACAATCAATCCAACTGGGACAGCTCCTGGTACGATACCACCCTTTCCAGCCCTGTATCCACCAAAGCCATTTCCATCGTCTTCACCAAGACCACCCTTCACTAACGATGTACCTAAAACAGAATTATATGTATAATTTGTTTATACTTCTAAAACATACCTCTTAAACATACATTTTAACACCTACCTAATACATATCCACCATCAACATTTTCTATTCTACCACCGGATACATGGACATCGGAAATATGAGCAAAAGATGGTCGTAGTCTTCCTTCAAGAATATCTCCAACAGTTAAACCAGAAGATATTCCAGAAATGCCTCCGGAATTCCCGCAACTAGCAACATTCCAGGGCCAGTCGCAGACTAAGTTCCTTTCATTGAAAACAAGTCCAAATGGACATCTAAATTCATACGCCGTTAATGTAGTACCATCTCTTGTATGGTCAAGACAGGCAAAGAACCATCGGCAATTCTCAGGGTCTGCGTAGTAACCTTCAGCTTTCGGGCATGCGTACCTGTTTCTGGGAACTGGAGCGATTTCACTCGAACCTAGATAACAAAAAAACTTTTTATTGTGTTTATAATATAATGAAAATGTTTTATATGATTTAGAATAAAACAAGTTATTTAATTAAATTATATAACAATTTTACCATTTTAATAAACATTGTCTGTATGGTCACAGCTTTACTTCTTAGTTTCTGCTCAGTTACTAACCGAACTAAAGAATTGACATTAGAGAAATTCATGTCCATTTCTTTATTTCAACTACAACACAAAGGTCTACTAATGTACAAAAACAAAAAAACAAAAAAAACAAAGGATATAGCCCATGAGAAAGATGAATAAACTTATTGACTATGTTCATGGCTTTCAGTAAACGAGTTCTAAATGCAATGAAGTTACAGTTAATATTCTTACTTAGAGAATCTTTGGGAAAAGCAATTTCATTTGGTAACAGTAATAAAATTTCAGTTCATTATATAAATGAGCTCTTATACAATTCAGAATATGAATAAGAAACCTTTTTAATGATAGTTTTAAATGTTTTATTAAAATATAATTGCTAGACAAAATTTAAATAGCTATTAGATAAATAAGAGAGCTAGTGTTTAATAGAGCTGAGAGACTTGAACGAATTTAATGTCAATATTGATATGGATTTCAAGAAGTGAAAATTCATATCTGAGTTTACTTATTCGCACAAAACAGTTATTTGATTTAACATTCACACTAAACCTAATTCTGAGAACAAATCTAATAGTATTCATTTTATTCATGGCTTTTTTGTCATTTATCATAGCTTAATAGCTTTTTATTGTTAAGAAATTAACTATGACGTACACCAGTAAATTATAATAGAACATGCTAGTAGAGTTCTACTAGTTTTATTTAAGGTAGCAGAAATCATATTTTTCCATCTAGCTCCATGATTTCTTTTTTTAAAAATTAAGAAAAATTTCTTTGCAAAGGATGGCTTTTTTAGTGAAATAGCAGTAAAGGAAGTCCACATGGCCATTTCTATTGTAAATGGATTTGTTTCATCAAGGATATTGCTTATTTCATATTTAACTTTTATTGTTCATAACTGATATATATTTTATTCTTATGAATTATGAGGTTACCTTTACAAGCGCTAGCATCGGGCAATGAACCAGGCCAAACGCATACCTCGTATCTTTCATCAAATGCCAGACCCGCAGGACAGTCGTACTCAAAAACAGTAAAGTCGGGGCTTTGCTGGTCAAACTTGACGCAACGGTAGAACCTGGAAACACATTTGCATTCAACTGCAACTGTACCGCACTAATTATAGTGAGTAACACTCACATATAGGGTCACCTCATTCTTATAACTTTTCCTTATAAGAAATTAAATTATATTTGTTTCTCTATAAAATTATTGATATGTGAAAATATATTTTTTAAAATCTATAACTTAAATAGACTGACAAATCATTTACTACAGAATTCAAAATATTTCGTGTTCTTCTAAAATAATAAATTTTATTAATTATTAATACACTAAAGGCAGTAGTTATAAAATAATCGAAACTGCTTTATCTGAAAGAATAAAAAGATATGTTTGACCACCCTTGATGATAGTTTAATATGTTTTCAAGTTAGTTTTTTTTGTTTTTCTTAGCATATTGCTAGTATACACATTTCTCAATAGTAAAGTTGAGTGTAGGCCACTCCAGATTTTCAAAAGTTTGTAAACAGAAGCAATACAAATATTATTTATAAGACAACTGTCGAGTCATGACACCCAAATCATATTAAGGGCTTCTGAAGAAACTTTCATTTGGTTGTTGTTCTTAAGATCTTTCAGTGAATCGAATACCAGAATTTAGTCACGAACTGAAATAATACTGTGGCTAAATATGAAAACTTTGGAATAGAAGGCTTTATATAAAAAACTAAATATATTTATGTTTTCCATCGTTTTTTCCTCCCATGAGTGCCTACATTCAAATAAATATTATTATATTTGAATTTTTATTGCTCAATAATACTGTAATGTGGGGGGCTCAGAATACTGGAATTTGGGGGCCCAGAACTATACAAGGTTTACATACAGGGTATAGATGATCAAACCACAATAAGAAAATGGGAAAACAAGACTAAGATCTTTCAACCGTAACAAGCGGTCTTCGTCAGAGTCAAAAAAAGGGTATATGTACAGGGTATATATGCAGAGTATATACAGGGTGTCTCAGAAGTAGCACACCATATAGATTTTTATAGAAACGATTAGGAATATTAATTTTATTGATCATAACCATAGCAGGTTCTCAAATTGTTCACCATCTGCAATGAGGCATCCATTAATTAGTGGCTAGAGATAGTTCATTGATCACCTCTAATGATGAAAGTGTGTTAAAAATCTACATGGTGTGCGACTTCTGAGACACCCGTATAGTCGTGGTTAACATTGTTTCTCTCAACTCAGTTATACGGGGCTGTCCAAATACAGCTGTCCAAATGAACCGACAAAAGAAAAATATCCTATAGTATTGTATACAGTACAGGTATGAACTGTAAAATTTATGTATTCTCTAGGGTATATTGTGCTTAAGTTTTCAATCTACCGTTTAAAAAATTTAAATTATTTATAAATTGTTCCCAGAATTTATAACATTTTATTTTATAAATATTGAAAAATTTATAAATTTTTATAAATTTATTTTCATTTTTTCTGGGAAAATTAATAAAATGTAGAGATAAGTACGCTGATCGAGAGAAGCCAAGTGAGTTAAAATTAAAAAAAAAAAAACATTTAACCCGTACATTTGAGTGATCCTTGGAATCCTATTCAATCAACCTGTGAGAGAAGTGGCTCAGTTGGTCACTGGGTTAGGCATTTTATTAGGCTAATTTATAAAATCCAGTCGTTATTTGTAAGCATATAAGTGAAGTTCATTTTTTTAAAAAAAAGAAAGTGATTTTGAGCAGACAGTATGAGGTACCTGTTGCATCCTGAAGGATGAGTGAAGTAACCTTGTCGAGAACAAGCGAATTCTGTTTTGGCTTCCTTTCGCACAACGTGCACTGCGCCTGCGCGGTCAACAACACGCACTATTCTATAAGGGGACAGCTGAACCTCTGTAACAGTCATTCAATTTTACACAATCAACAATTTGAGATATGAAAATAAACAAGAAAAAAATAAATGTGTTTTTATATTTATTATAAAAATAATTAAGAAGGTTGCTTACTTTACACAATGAACGTAACTAAACAACACAAACAAAAATTTTAATTAATTACTAAATTATTAATTAGTGAAGAGACCGTTCGCGGAATTGCTTTATACTTTGAACCTATTGAAGAAGTCCCCAATGAAGTCTTTTATTACTTTAGGCAGAAACCCACCTATGAAGTTTCTAGTGAATAAATTATTTTTGCCTAAATTGAAATATTGTTTGTTACTATCTATAATTACAAAAATCAAGTATCTGTCTGTATGTACAATCGTACTGTAGAAATAGTCAAAAGGTGGTATAATATTTTTCAATTTTTTTGGCCAAGTTTTTATAAAAGAAAAGTCTCAATAAATTTGTTTAAATATAATTTAAGAGTTGTCAATGGATAAGAAATTGCGTTTTGCGTCATTTCTTTAGGCAATACTATATGTGTGCAAGCTACTGATAAACCGATTTAGTATCGTTAATTACTTAGTGGAGAGTTCTACGTTAATGACTTTTTAGAATTTGTCTACTTCAATAATTAAAAAAAAATTCTTAATACTGAAGTCATTAATATAACAGTATAATAAAATAAATGAAAATTTTCCGTTGATATGGATTATATTTTTTTTTATTAGATACTTTCAAATGAATGAGTTTCGATTCAAATGAAATTGAAATTTATCAACACTCAACAAATATAGAAACGACAAAACTGTGTGAACATTTTTCTTCCACTGTCCTACCATGACACATATTTGGGCATTGTACCAAGTAGTACATACCAACTATAGTAGTAGTCAGTACTACTACTACTTGCTATACTACTTACATACAGTAAATAGTAGTAACTGTACAACTACATAATAGTAAGGTATGCTTACTTGGAACATCGAAAAAGAATATTGTTAGAGTAAAAAAAAAAGATATGGTTATCTTCGAAATAGGTCGACAGTTCTTTTTTCTTTTTTTTTTTTTGTACATTTCTGTTCCTTTTAAACAGGGGTTTGAGATTATTTGTAATTTATTTTGTGGGCGACATGGATATACTTGAGCAGAGGTACTGGAGGACTAGTGGGAGGTAATAGGGTAGTGTCGGCTGACCTGAGAAGGGCAGGTTGAGGGCAGAGTGGATCTGGTTCTGGAGGTCGAGAAGCTGCGCGGCCCTCGGCTTCCTGGCCACCGTCGTGAAGGTTTCGTGGAGTGTCTTGAGCAGACGAGGTCCGCCACATCGTCCTTGCCAGTCCTCGAGCTCCACACTCATCATGGACGCTCCTCCAAGGTCTCTCAACACCACATACTTACCCTGTCGAAAAAATCAAAATAAATATCAGTCCTCTGCTCCTGTCATGAATCGGATGTCAATGTACTTTCCTTGTAAGATTATCAATTCATAACATACTGTTTATCTACTCGATTAGCAATCTTGGTGTTCAAAAAAATTCACTCAAACTATTCACATTACCTTTACACTAACAAGAAAAAGTTGTCCTCCTGCTATATTAACAAGGATTGCTTGTTTTTAATGGCCGAGCATAGACTGGGGACACTGTTACGCATACCTTGATAGAGGCGCTGGCCGGGTCATCAAAGGCAAGCCAGGAGGTATTAGCGTAGGCGTAAGGGGCAGTGAGATCTTCATCACGCTCCAGAGTCCAGGCTCCTTCGGACATCAGGTCGCACATCTGCAACACAAAGTCATCTTCAGAATACATAAGAAAAAATGGTCAACCCTGCATAATATGTTTTTACTTCTCATTGGGTTCAGAATACAAGCAATATAATAACATGTTCTCAAGGTGCTCAAAACGAAAGAATGAATGACAATATATATATATATATATATATATATATATATATATATATCATGCTTGAGTAATGATAATTATTAGGGTTTTTAAAGAGAACATGGTTATAGTAAGAATTGTAACGGATAGGTTAGAAATAAATAAAAAATTCTGTGTTTGAAAAAGGGACCAGATTAAGAGAAAACCTACACTCAGCTAAACTCAGTTAATTAAACTTAATTAAATTAACTAAAACTTATATTTTATATAAAATTAAGTTTTAACTAACTAACTGAACGTTAATTAGTTAACTAACTTAATTAAACTTAAGTGGGATTAGGGTCAGGACATCCAACCTGCGGTCTACTTAATATTTACCTATGACCCCCGCCTTTTGGTTACTTAAATTTTCGTGGGTGTTTCTTTTTAGTAATATTATGAATTACTGTCATAAAAATTATGTGACGTTGCAATGTGTTAATACTCACAGTATCTGTCTGTTTAAAATTCCATAAAAATCGTCGAAACAGGTTCACAGTTTATACTTATGTATATAAGTACTGCTCAGTCTTCTATTTAGGACATTTTAATATCAAGATATCTTATAAATAATTAATTTTTATATATAAAAAATGTATATAATTTCTGTTCTATGGTGAGATGTGCTACAGTCGCTCAATGTACTGATAAGAAAAACATAAACAATGTTTTTCTAATAATTATATTTTGAAGTAGATAATCTTTGAAAAAATATAAAGAACAATCCCTAGTTAAATTTTAAAAAGAATTGCATTTTTTCAATGAATATGAAGATATTGTCAATTTAGGCAGAAAAGTAACATGCTTACTCGTATGTGGTAGCATATACTGCAGACAACAATCTTTCTCATTAATGAAAACTAGAACACGTTTAGAATAAAGATACTATGCGTAAATTAAAATATTGATTATATCGTAAAAGGAATACAATATTGAAAGTCGTATTGACTTCAGTTTGAATAACTACATATCATGTTCTTTATGTTTACGTATCCTTTGCTACTAACAATCTATCTACTCGTATATATCTAATCTCTATATATAAAGTTCGTGAGTTTGTTTCTTTGTTCACCCATTTTCCGTGGAGATAAAAGCCTGAAATTATAATATATATATATTTATTACTTGAATAATGTTAAATAAAAGAAAGTTATTATTTAATTTCGAAAATTGGAACCAGGGTAGCCAGTGGCTTACGTGCTCGTATTGAATAAAGTTGATACTCAAGTAAGTAACCATGAAAGTATGTGAGGCATTAGAATATTTGAAAGTTTAATTTTGGCATTAGGTGCTTTATCCAAGTAAAAACTGTTGGCATCCAAGAATCTGTTTGCTACAGCACAGGTGTGTTATTGGATAGTAAGATATGCAGGGTTATTGATGTAATGTTACATCAATGTGCTCCTATGCCTGAGCTTGTCTAACTAATGGAGGGAGTTATGCTGAAGGCCAAAGGAGCCACTACAGCCCTGCATTGAGTGGGGCTGTCGACATCAGTGTAGTCATCACGGTGCTAATATCACCCAGATGGATATTAACTTCTATTGGTGCCACAGTGTCATGGTTCTACGCAATCCTGCATCTTGTGTTCACTCTGACGTTAACTTTATGGTTATTGCCAGTCCTTACCCATGTTTGGGTAGACATGTGAAATATCTGTTTACTGTGAGATCTGTGAAGACGTCTCTAGAACACTACCCAGATCACTTGAGCCCATCATCTGTTGTTCCACACACATTATCGTGGAAGCTCGCCTCCGCGCGGTCCACCTCGGGCGTATCTCGGAGGCTAACATTGCTTTTATCCTCGGCTAGGGCTTGGTGCCCCCGAGAAGCGGTGAAAGAGCTTTCACGTTAAAAGGCATCAACCTGTTCTGTTATTACTCGCGATATTGCTGAAGAAGCAGGGTACGCGTAATAATACCAAACCAGATTAACAGACGTTAGAAATCCAACTAAAATGAATACCCATTGCGGAGACTAACAATGAAGGCTTACTCTGAAGTGATGTTACCTTTGTCTGAGATACGACTGTGGGAGGAGCGGCGGTGGGTGAGCGAGGCATGTTCTGCTTGCTGTCGGCCAGAGAGAAGAGCAGGGCGGAGGCCGGCAGGGACAGCACGAGCTTGTTGTGCGGCGCTCCTAGGCCAGACACCAGGTCGATCAGCGAGTCCTGAAACCGCATTGCAACACTCACATAAACTACGAAATATTTTCAAAACACACTATACCTCACCATAACTATACACACACACTAGCTTATCCAGTATGTCGAGAATTATCAATTTTATTATAACACTCAACCCTCAAAATTCCGTAATAATAGAGGTTCGTCAATCTAGTCTATTTAATTTACGTGTAGTTCATGGAATCGTTCCATTTAATTGGTATAAACATATAATTATATATACAAGATTTCACATAAACACATGAAATAACTATCAATGATCAATCCACAATATGAAATGGGAAAAAAAGATTAAGATCTTTCAACCGTAACAAGCGGTCTTCGTCAGAGTCAAAAAACCAACTGAGTTGAAAACACGTGAAATAAAAATCAACCTCTAAACCGCAGTAAAAAATCAGGAAAAAAAAGTAAGAACCAACTGAGTTGGGTTTTTGACTCTGACGAAGACCACTTGTTACGGTTTTAAAGACCTTAATCTTTTTTTCCTATTTCATATTGTGGTTTGATCGTATTATATATGAAATATAATTTTATTGTTAAATTTCTATTCTATATTTCTAATTATACTTGCCCCCTTCATTCTTTATGTGATTTATTTTACCTGTTCATTTCTTCAATTGAATACTTATAGTTTAGGTAGTTTAAAATCTCCCACCGAAACAAAAAAAAATCAAGGGACTTACATGTCCCCAAGTCAACCAATAATGAACTCATTCGATAATAACACTAATGTCTTAATGTGACTATTTAAGTAACATTAACGAACTAACTTTCCTCAAAAACAAGCCTTGAAAATTCCAAACAATTTTTGTTACTTAAGTTATTTAAGTTATCAATTTAAGTTATCTTAAGATAACAGAATTCATTTAGCCTAGGCTACGCCATTTCTGAATGTATTACTGTGGTTTAGACGTTAAAATATATACTACAAAAGAAATATAAACAAAAATACCACAACAAACTTATTTTTCAATAATTTGATCGAAATATGTAATTAATCTTTTTTGTACTCTGTATCACTTTTTTTATCGTCATCATTTCAGATAGACAGCATTTCACTTATCCAATATACATATATATCTTTATAAAACGGTAGAAAATTCTTTGTTAAATACATTTTATAATTGTTTACCACAGAATGAACATCAAAATCGTTTGACTAAGTATCCCACTTTTTGCATTATTTTTCTATTTTTAGATGACAAATGGAACAAAAGTGGCCAAAAAACATCTGTATATTACTTAAATAAGATAAACAGATATGTGCAAAATATATTTATTTTTATTTATTTTATGAATTAATTTAATATTAATAGTTTATAATTATAACATGATGTTATAATGCTATTTATATTGGTTGGTGATAATTCATAAATAGTCTATACCTTTTAGCTTGAATAAAAACAAGCAATATATTTCACTTAATACAACTAATAATATTAATTGTAGGGTAAAAAGTTAATGAAATGGTCTCCACATATACAAATTTAATGGTATAAACAACGCTTTTCGAACACGTTCTTTATACCATTAAATTTTTATATGAGGAGACCATTTCATTAGCTTTTTACCCACAATGAGTAAATACCGCATAATAACTAATTGCACTACGTTAGAATTAATATTAAAATAATTGTTATATACAATCAAAATGATAATCCCAAGAAAAAATTTATTCATCTATCTTGGAAATTATTGACTGAATTTTTAATTGTTCTATCTTCAGTTAGTCATCAAGCAAAAAGTTTTGAGAAAAAAAAGGAGTTTCAAACAAGTTTGTGTCCTTGATCTGGTTTATCTGGCTTTAGTAAAGGCTGTGAAAAAGATGGAATCACTGTTTTCTTAATGAAACTTTGTTAAGGTGTAGACTTTTGTCTATAATTTGTAAGTGTGAATTAATAGTGTATAATCTCTGAACGCACAATTACAGAATAATGAATGTAAATTGTTACAACAGGAATGGCTAATAGTAAAGTGAATTAACAGAGTGCAGTATGTATAATTAGAATAATAAGAATATTAATTATATATTAACATTAATTAAAGTTAAAATTAAAAATGTTTTGAATATGAAGCACTGACAGCGTTGAGGACATCCTCTATCCCCATCAGTCTGCTAGGGTGGTAGGTTAGGCCATTCTCAGATGAGTCTGTAATGTTTTCGGTGGCCAAAACAAAGTAGTCAGCGTATCTAATAAGCAAACATATTGTTTAAGTAACTTTTGCAAAATGAGAATCTGAAAACATAAATCAAGTTAGAAATATATCAGTTGTCAGTGATTTAATAGGCATAAACCAAAGATTAGAACAAAAGAAAAATCATAGGTTTTTTTTGTACAAAAAAAGTACAAAAAAATTGTAGTATATCTTATGACTACATTGCAGATATATATACAGATATCAAAGTTTTCTTATCTCCACCACATATATTCTACATTATTTTTCGTTACCAAAGTTTAGTCCAGAGTCAAACGATTCTCAAAAACATTCATTTATGACAATGTTTCGTCTATATGTCTAGGTATCTTCAGGGGTACAGCAATTCAAAGTTAATTACAATAACATGAGAAAATATGTTACATTATGTTTTTATGTTATTCTAACCAATTTTGAATTGATGTAGTTAAACAACAAACTTGAAAGATCAAAAAATATAGATCTTGAAGATCTCTAAAAATATAGATGAAACATAGGGTTTAAGGCGCTTTTATGAGAATTGTTTAACGCTGGACCAAACCTCGAAAAAGAAAACTTGTGTATATATAATAAGATTTTGCAATAAACACGTGAAATCAAAATCAACGTTTAAACGAAATAATAAGAAATTCAGAAATGAGACAAAGATGTTTTGACAAATGGAAAGTTGGTCTTGGTTCCAGTCGTATACGAGAACCAGTCATTTATGGTCAAAAGACCTTTGTCTCATTTCTGAATGCTTTACTGTAGTTTATACGTAATATGTATATGGAAAAAATGTAACAGCAAAATACATATGTGTTGTTATCCATAATTCTGATTATAACTTGTCTTCTAAGCTATTCATTACTTCCATATGTTGTAATCATATATATCTATATTGCGGTACAAATCAGAGGGTAAAACAAAAGAACAGAAAAATTACTATTCTTTACTTATAGTTAAGTACAAACACATGAAAAAGGTAGCTTTTATTCTGAAGAAAAGTCTTTCATCAGAGCAAAAAAGAATATGAAAAGCACAACAGCGAATTTGTCGAGTACAGATGTTGAAGTTATGTATATAAAAACAAAGAATGGAAGGGTTCAGTAAATCCCATGTAAAAACCCACTTCACGAGACAACACTTATAATCACAAGAAGGAGTACACAAGATTTTCACTTATTTTTCCTATGGAAATGGTAATCAATGGTTTCATGTGCGAGCTTTGAAAAAAATTCAGTATATTCGACTTTTGCGCGGAATCAGTGTCCTTGTTGAAGTGTTCTCTTCGACGGGGGTTCTCCAGCACTGGTATACCATATATTGAAATGCTATATTTCTCAAATTTTTTGTCTATATTATATAAAAATAAATTTCAGAACTTACAAATACTTTTCTTTTTAAATTTAAATTAAGAAACCTGTAAATATTTTAAACTCTTTGACTGGAGTTGGAGGCTCCAAACCGTTTTGGATGCTCTTCAACTTCAAGAGCTGCTGAAGTCCTGAGGAAAGTACCCAAAACGGGTTAAGAACATCCAACCAGAGTCAGTTCTTCATCTCTAAGGGCTACTAAAGTCACATGTAAAGTAATCGAAACTGGTAGAACACCTCCACCTCCAGTCTGAGAGGTTAAGCGGTTTTACCTAATTCTTAATGAACCTTGCTCTAACCTTTGTAATGCCAACAATATACAGGTATTTTAAATTTAGTTTGCCAAATTATATTTATTTATTTTTTCTATTGCTAATACTTCTAAGTAAAAGCTGCTAAGAGTTTCTTCATCGATGACTCCTTGTCTCTAGTATACATTCGCAGCTATAGGTCAAAACCGGACACCAGAATCCGTTTGAGGGTACATTTCGACGGTTATTACACAGTCGTGCAGTCGTCTCAGAAGTGAGAAGTGACTTATGATTTATTTCATAACAAAGTTACTATTCAGGATGGGGGTGTCATCTCAACCCATCTACTGACCTTTGTGTTGTTAAAAGTGCATAAATTTGTTTTTGATAGTTCTTTCTTTTTTTCTATTGATTTTATTATAGTACTATTTTTCTTGTTACATGTACTTTCATTTTGTTACAAATCCTCTTGACATTTATTTGATTATAAGTTAGTCAAATAGTGTTAACAGTTATAGGTACTTGACTAAATTGAAAGAAGATGATTTTATTAGGGGAAAGCAAAGAGAAAAAAAAAATTGAGACGGAACGCATCCAAGGCTGTACAGAGGTCAAGAAGAAGAGTCTGAGCAAACAGAGGCAATCTTGAATGGAGTGGCTCTCGAGGAGAACTGTCTTGGCTATCACCAACGCCGAGCCAAGGCTGCAGGCGATGGGATCTTACGAGTGGAACTGAGATATCAACCTTGCTGGTGGAGGCTTTAGGCATGTGGAACAAGGATAACAAATCGCAACCGCAAAACGGGTCCACAGTTTAGTCGAAATCATCCCTATTAAAATCAGCAAAAAAAAAAAGAGATCAGTTGTGACTCGCCACACGAATCATTACATCATTACAACCAGTAAAGAACTTGTTAGGCTGACGCTAGATGTTGTTGATACTTTTGATACTTATTATTTTTACCAAAAAAAAGTTTTTTTTCTCCTGATTTCAGTTTCTGTCAGTTAAATCAATTCATTGTTAGCATTTTGTTGGTTTTTGATTAATATTTATATTAATGAAAAAAAAAACCATCAGAGGTTCTTTTAACACTATTAACGAACATGCAATTAATGTTCGAATTAATTAACATTACTCATTCAATGTGTGCGTTGATGAAATTTAAACGCACTCTCCTTTAAATGGTTAATTTAATAACGGTAAAATAGAAATACAAAAATATACAATCAACGTTTAGGTTTTCAAGTTTGATTTAATAAAGTTTGTTTAAGTAAAGAATTAGACTCTTTCAATTGAAAGTATTCAAGATTTTGATCGCAGGAAATGTTAAATGTGTTATCTAGGGAATGTGACGGACTTGCTTTCGATATGAAAGATCAAGAACTGCTGGGGTGGAAACCCGTAATACACCCTCGCAATAATTTTAATTAAAATTGTATGGACAAATTTTTGTTAAAAAATAATTTTTTTCTTTTTAAATATCAAGTATTTAAGGGAAAGTGCATTTTTGTTTCCGAAAAGACCGTTTCGTCTAACAGATAGTAGGAATTTAGATGCAAAATTTGATGATTATTTCTCTTTTCGTTTTGGAGATATCCTACAAAAGTTATTCTATAGGACTCAGGTACCTGTGGAATACAAAACGTGTCTTTCCGTTGAAAACTCAATTTAAAAATTTTAATCTTAATACAATCAATTCGAACTCTCACACAGAAAATAAATGAAATTAAAAAACTGAAAAATAATCTATTTTTTTGTATATTTTGCATTTAGTAACAAGGTCTAAATGTTTAAGTTTGTATGTTTTTTCTTTTCATTTGTTCGTAAAAGAAGTGAAAACATCGTTCTATTAATTTATGCATAAGTGAAAATTGATAACAATATGAAAAAACCTCTTAAGAGATTTTACACGTTTATTTATTATCTAAAAAAAATTTGACCTGTTAAAAATAACCAATAATAACCTGTATCGGTAGGTGAACATTAGTAATTTTATATATTTAACATGCGATGAAAGATACTAGTTTTTGATAATTTGGAGAAATTTTACATCAATATTTCTTTCATAAATATTTTATATCAGTCAAACTTATAGAATTACTATATTTTATATTTAGTATAGAAATATGAATAAGAATAAAATACATGTTAAATTATGAAAATAATTGAAAGGATAGATGACTTACTCTTGAAGACGGACAATACTCGAAAGGATGGACAATACTTTGACATCAGTGTAAGAAGAAAGATGGAAAACCCCTTCGTACTATAATTCATGTTACATTTTGATAAAATTATAACCGAATACAAGTTATTTATATGTAGATTTGGGACAAATTGATATTTTTTTAAGAGGTAAAAAAATTTATTGTTTCATTTTGTTGGGTTAGAATTTGTTAGCTGAAGGATGACAATGCACTTAGTATAATCACACTGTGACTCCTTTCTTTACTCCTCCATGCAAGAGTGTATTACGGGTTTCTTAAGTCATTAGTTCTCGATATTTTATAGCGAAAGCAAGTCAGTCACATTTCTTAGATGTTTTTAAATTTTCTACCATAAAACTATCGCAGATCCCGATGAATTAAAGGGACTAATTTTTTTTTGAAAACCTACTTTCTTAAGTCAAACTTTAAAACTTTAACGTTCTATTGTAAATTTACCTTTAAAGGAGAGTAAATGGCAGCAACATACATTCAATGGGTAATGTTAATCAAAAACAACAAATATATTCAATTAATAAAAGATATATAAACATTTTTATTTTCATTATTCATTAATACTAAACGGAGATGAAGTAACACTACTTTAAAGCACCCTCTGTGGCGTATATAGGGCTTTTCCCATCTGGGGAAGTCCCCTGGGTACACCCTTTCTAACTTTATCACAATCAGCAGCGGTTATTCGAAATGACAAAACAATATCGACTGACTGTTTTCATTTGAGTAATTTATTTTGTATGCAATTTAAAGAAAATGTAAAAGAAACGTTGCCTTCAAATGTGTCCCTCCAAGAGAGGACCTTACGACATCCACGCAGCAGTATTTTAAGTAGGATACATAGGACCTCTACGGCCAAAAAGGACCTCTAAGTTATGATAAAGAACACATGGATTGGTGGGACTATAAATTTGCTTGCCTGAGACATAGAACTTCAATTCTAATCCCTCAAGCGATGTCTGTTTGTGTTTTTTTTTTATTTAAAAAAAAGCTCGTAAAGCTGACGAGATGACGTTATTTAATACTATAGATGAGATTTACTAAAAAAACTCACTGGTTTTAAAAGATTTTGTTTTAATAGAGACCATTCTTTTATTGCCTCAGCTTAATCCAAATGTTCATAAATATAATCTTTATTTTCGATCGTAACAATAAGTAATACCATAAATACAAACAGTAAGAAGAACCCACGATTCTTGGAGCCCTGAAGACTGCAGTTATGGGGAATATGGACCATATGGTAAATATCCTACCCATAAATACAGCTTAAGGACCAATATGGGGAAATCTTTTCAGGAAAAGAAGGTTTGAATTATACTTAGCATAATGACTGAGACCTTTCCAGGAATTAAGATTAGGTCAGAAAATCTCTAAGAATGCTGTCAGAAAGATATATTTCGAATCTAAGCTTAGGGCTACAAGTTTTTCCCGTCACAGTAATGACCCTGAAATATACTTTAAATCTCAGCTTTCTATAAAAAAATAACTTTAATTTGAGGCTGTCAAGCCATGGTTTCTGAGCATCAAATACTTGAGTCATGAAACGAACCAGACACGCAAGGTAAAGTCATTACAAGAAGGAGTCATAGAATAATCGGAGTGATTTTTGTTTTATTCCATATGGCGTAGTTGGTCATCTAGTAGGCCATTAAAGAAGTCACCAATATGAAAAAAGAATCATGAAAGTGTTGGAAGGATTCCTTCTAGGAGAGAATAAAAGAAGAAGACTGCAGGGTAATCATTTTAAAGGGAAGCAATTATTGTTTGTAGTTCTGGATTTGAAATAAAAGTTTTGGGACACTAGTGCTGAAACCGCTCTAGTTTAATTCGTATAGTGTCTAGAGCGGTTAGTTGCGGGCTAACAGGCAGTGTGCTTGTTTTTAGTGCTGACAGTTACTGATTCAAAACTTGGCCATGATCTTAGATTTACATGTAAGAGATGTAAAAGCTTGTGCCGCTATTTCTTTAGAGAGGACGTAAAACTGTCTGTACCGAGCCCGTACTGTGTCATATACTCGTAAAAGATCCCCTACCCTCATAAATGCTACTGAGGCAAAATTTAGGACTCCTGATGTAGAATCAACTTTTTCGTGTGACTCACCCATTACTCAAATGGGTACCAAATAACAAATGAGCCACGCTATCCAGTGTTTGTAGAATTTCTTTATATATATAACACATTCTATATATATATATGTATATATTGGTGTATGTATGCATACATATATATTATATGTTGGTGGCAATTTGAGTTTGTAAGTGAGTTTCTTTACTTTGTGTGCTACCTATGTTCAATTTTGAACTGTTATATATATATACATATATATATATTTTAATGCAGAAAAAGAAACATAGAGAAATCAAAAGCACACACTTACAGTCTCTAATTTTCGATTTGAACCGTCTTCAGGAGAGATAAGAGAGGGAAACCAAGCTTTCAAACCGAAAATTAGAGACTCTAAGTGTGTACTTTTGATTTCTCTATGTTTCTTTTTCTACATTGAATATCGTATTTCCAACGAAAAAGTGTATATATATATATATGGTGTATACATCGATTCTGTTCGTATTGTTCAAATCGAAAAAAAACGGTATACAGGATATAATAACTAAAGTTATTTCAAGGTGAACTGAATTGCGTAATTTTATACATTGTTCCACCAGTGATGGTAATATCTACGTTCCACATTAATTTGTAGTTAATTCCGGGCATGTGGTCGTTTGGTTTAATAGTCACATAAACAACTGTTAACAATTCACATAATAGACTAGTGGAGGCATCTTTTAAACAGGCATTATTTCAACTACTTCGGATCTGGTCTACAGTTATGCAACTTGCTCAAACATTAGGTAACCTTATCATCACATCCTTCAATCCAAAATTATTATTTTCTGTTAAACATACTTTAAAAAAAAATATTACATAAATAATAGTTCTTTCTTATGCAATACATGTGCTACTATTTTGAAACTTTTTGTTTTACAAAATCCTTAGATAGATTAATGGACCTTTGTAAGTTTGGAAGCTGCTTTAATAAGGATCGAATTTCAGTGACATAATCAAGTTGAAAGCATAAACATTAAAGTAATGTGGCTCACCCATTACTAAAATGGTGCCAAGTAACAAATGAACCAAACTTTCCGCCCTTAAATCAGACTTAAATAAGTGAAATGACCCTCTAAAAACTCTTTTCAGCAGAGAGTCCACCTTTCGTTTTATTTGTTTTTAACTTCTTTTTTATAATACCAAAAATGGAGTATTTTTGGTTGTTTTCTTCTTTTACTTTGACCATGAAACTTGGGTTTAATTTCCATAACTCATAGTTGTTTAGATTGTGGAGATTTTGAATTACTGATAAGGTAGTGTTAAATGTAAATTTCAATATGGCTAGTTAAAAACAAAATTTTTAAATAGTAAAAATAGAAAACACAATCACCGTCAATAGTAAACAATTATTTTTTAAAGTAACTTTAAAGCGACTTATTATTGACTAAAGTTATAAATGCTTATTGCATTCTCACAGGGGTCAGTGAAAGTTAAATTAAGAAAAGATGGCACATTGAATCAGAAGTGTCATAGTAATGGTCATAGTAACTAGTAATATGAGCTAGTGCTTTAATCTAGTAATATGAGCTACTACTGCGACTAGAAATATGAGCTAGTAACAAGGTAGTAATATAAGCTGCATTATGAACTATTAATGCACTAGTATGATAGCAATTACGAGTATGATAGTAGATAGTCGTATGATCTAGTACTATGAGCTACATAGTACTATTATTTAGTCATTTAAGCTAGAAATATGATCTAATAACATCAGTCAGCATTATGAGTCAGTAATATGAGCTAGGTTTATTATCTAGTGAACGAGATAGTAATATGAAAAAGTACGATTACGAGCTATTATACTATTTCAGTTAGTATATGATCTCATAATATGAGTCTAGAATATGAGCCAGTAATATGAGTCTGGTAACATTATGGGGTTCCTACTTTATTGTTGGATGGTAATATTACTCAAGCAAATTGCCTGAGAAGCAAATTATTTATTTAAAAATAAATATAAAAAAATAAATGGAATTAAATTTGAAATATGTAAGGCATTATATTGTTACTCATAAATGAGCCGTTTATTTTGAAAGTGGCCTAATTCCATTTTCCAAAAAAATTTAGCTAGCTATTTAAATAATTACATTTTTACGTTATCTTTACCTTTTGCAGCAAATTGTACAAAATTTATTTAAAATTACTAAGTTTTTTTATAACAAAAATTAGTTGATAAATAAAATGACAATATTTTTAAATTTTGTAAAACGCAAACCCTTAAATATCTCGATTTTAACATAAATGGAATTAGGCCACTTTCAAAATAAGCGGCTCAAATACTTAATTTATTTTCTTAAATCACGAATACACTATTACAAAGAACCTAAGTACTAAGGTCGACTAATCGCCCAAGTTGATAGGGAATAAAATCTTTGCTTTATCATAACAGAATAAATTAGCTAAAAAAAAATTATAATTTTACAGGTGTAAAACATTGTCATTCAAATCATTCTTTTTTAGAGTATTTGAAGATATATGAAGAACTTCAATATAAGTGAAATATTGAAACGTCCTTGGTTTCAAGTGTTCTTTCCCAATGAGAGGTCAATATTTGATTTATTTGTTTTAAGGTATACATTGGGTTAGAGTGCCACTTACCAATTTTCTTATCTGAAAAATTTTTAATATTTATGTGATTTTGTAAAAAAATATAACAATATATATCATTCTTCAGAGGAAAATAAAAAAAATATAAATATTTGAAAAAGAAAAACACTTTTCATTGATGAAACAAAGTTTATGTTTGAGTATTGAAATATTTCGATATGAAATGAATTCTTTACAATTATTTCTTTTTGCAGCTGTTCAAATATATAGAAATATGATTAAAGTTTGGCTAAAGTGATTGGATGGCGCTCAAGAAAAGCAGTGGACCTCACGTAGCGATGGCTACCCTCAATCTTGCCAAGTCTCATTAGCATGCGGTGCCTTTCTTACTCTTATCAATCTTGCACCTTCTTCATCTTCAGTTATCTCATCTTCAAAATCAAATCTTCACCATCTTAAACCTCTCTTTGTTCAGTTTTTTTTGTTGTAAATTATTCCACTTTTACTTTTCACGATAAGAAAATAATTCAAACTTCAAAATGTAAATGTTTTATATAAACAACTTGTTTCAAACACGTACTGTTCTTTTTCAGGTTAAATCTAGAATACTAAAGAATCCGGATAACAATTAGAAATTATGTAACTTTAAAGCATATAAAACTCATATAGATATTTACGAAATCATAGACCAACTTTTCTAGTAGATAGAAATAATTGAACAGTAGAAACTATATGAATGAATCTGGGTGAAGCAGAAGGAAGCTGGAGATAAATGTGAGATGAATTACAGAAACAAGTTTAAACACTTTGATCTAAGCTAACTCAAACTAAGTAAATATTCAGTACAAAAAGGAATAAGAAATAGAGAGTTTTATTTGTAATTTTAAACTTCATTTAGAAGCTTCAAACGCCTTAACCTAAATTGAAAAATTACCTAATTTCCCCAATTCATTTCTTTCTCCTTCGTCAAATTTATTTATCTTCACATATCAAACATTATAAGTTTTAAGTGCGGTTTTTTTTTATTTTAGGTACGACCTAATGAAGAACACTAGGTTTTTGAAACACGCTATTTATATTTGTTTGTACTACGACTCCTCTGAGCTGTAATGGCTCAGAGTTTAATGAGCCAAACATTAAAAATATTTAATCAATGCTGATTAGTTCTGTAAGAAGATTATATTATAACAAATAATATAGTAGGATAACAAGATTTCATATAAATACGTGAAATAACAATCAATGATCAAACCACAATATGAAATGAAAAGAAAAACTAAGATCTTTTAACAACAACAAGTGTTCTTCGTCAGAGTCAAAAACCCAACTGAAGATTTTGACTCTGACGAAAGATCTTAGTGGTGTTTTCCCATTTCATATTATGGTTTGATCATTGATTGTTGTTTCAGGTGTTTATGTGAAATCTTGTTATATATATATGTATATATATATATGAAAGTTTGTGCTACTCACTTGGACATTTTTTTGAGGTCGTAGTGCTTGCCAAGAGCAGAAGGACTGGAGGGGAGTTGAATGACCATTCCGGTGTCGAGCGACTCCTCCGAGCTGAAATAGCAGATTGTTACATTATTAAAGTTACAAACATGTAATTAATGCTGATTATTTCTGTAATAATCTCTAACAGCGTATTGTATTGCTGTTAAATCAATGAATGTTTATATCGGTAGTGGTTGAGGCACACTAGCAGGTAAGGCTGTAGTTGCCGGTGGTTTACTGAAGATTTTGTTCTCAAAGCAGTCGTATGAAATGTATTCAGCTTTTGTCAAAAACATATTTTTAACATTAGCTTACAAACTGTTTTGATCAGACATGACAAAAGAAATCAGTTTAGACAGTATACAAACAAGAAAAAAATACATCTCCTGAAAAACAAAGTAAGAAAAGAAGTATTGTTTTGGTGCAGTTCAACATGAAAATAAATACAACATGGACGAAATCTTTTTTAGCTAATGGTTCAGCTTCAGTTTGTTGCGACTTGCTTTTTATGAACAGAAACAGGTAAAAATAAGGTCATATTTCAAAATAAATCATCTCTGAGACTCTAGCAATCAGTAAAATACCAATTATGTCATTGTGTTCGTTTGCGTGTATTGTGTTTTTGAATGATGCAGGAAGCAGTATTAATTTAATGTTGAGGACCAGCTTTGAAAAATTCTTATGATTTACTGTTATTTTAAAAAGTTTCCTACACATTTTAAAATATCTAATAGAAATTTATAGCAAAGAACAAAGGATAATTTATAGCTCTAGCTATATAACCAGTTTGACACATGACTAAGAAAAATAGCCTAGTAAAAATTTGAAAGTTATACAAGGAAAAAAGCAGACGTGAGTTCGAGGCTAATGTCCTCTACTAGGATCACCTATTTGTAAACCCACCTCTATTCACAAACCGCCCACATGATGAATAAGGAAAAAGGAATTTAGTTCATACTTGTTGAATTAACAGAATAGAGGAAAATTGGTTTGACATTTGTCTAAGTCAACTTTTCTATGGACATTTCATTGAGAGAACCGTGCAAGAAACGTAGGAGAGTAACAAGTGTTATGAATTATTTAGAGTGAGTTGAGAAAGCCTAAACAATGGCCGACTTGGTGTTTCACAAGATATGCGGCGCTCGCTAATACCCAGAGCGGCAGATTAGCTTTGGGGGGCGCCTTTCGCAAGCAGGTTCGGGCGTGGCTTCAGCCGCCAAGGGTGTCCCTCAGCCTGTGTCCCTTGCACACCAGGGACCCACTATTAGAGCCATTTAAATCTATTTCTCCTTCTATAGCCTTAGAATCTTTATTGCAGCTTTACAAGACTATAGTTCAAAAGTACAATACCTGAAATTGAACATCAATACTAAAGTACAAATGCATGTAAGCTACAGTAGTACAGAACAAGTAATTCATCTCTAGTTAAACAAAATATATCACAATATAAAATTGTTATTAACTTGACAGTAATATTAAATGAATATTTTATAAACCAACAAGTCATAAACTTGTAAAAATTTTTTTAAATAATTATTATTAATAGAAGACAAGAATTTCTCAGGGCATACAATCTACTTGTTTACATTTCATCCCATCGTAAGTTTAATCATTATATAAATAGAATCAATAATTCTTTTACTCTTTTGGAATAAAAACTTATAATTTCTTATACCAAATAAAAAAGAAAACTATATCATTAATGAAATCATTCTAAAACTGTAAAATACTTCTGACCTAAATTACTAAAGTCTATAAACAAGTACAGGCTAGTGTTAATTCGTAAGAGATCGTTCAGAAGTGATATTCTTTTCTATATCATTGTTATATCCAAATTCAAAATAATTATATTTGATAAGAATAAAATAATATTACTGTTTTTAATATATTTTATTTCAACCACAAGTAAGTAGTTATTTCAAGGATAAAAACGTTGTCGAAAATAAACAATAATATATAGTAGGTAGCATAATAGTTTACCTAGTCTTAGCTGAAGACTGGTATTTCTGAGCAGCCCTTCCGGCAGACCTCAGTTTATCAAGTTCAGTAACCAGGTCCTGAAACAAAAACATTATTTTATAGTAATTTGATTTCTGGTTCTTCTTTGATGACGGTAAGAAGACAGGTGTATACCTTTGTGATCAATAATTAATAAATAAATATATAGTTTATTAAGGGCTGAACTTCGGATATACAGCTCAGGAGTAACCGTTCGAGACTTTCAAAACATAAAACAAGGTATTCAGGGAGTACTAGTACCAATAACTTAGATAGTCTATCTTATAAGCTATTTATTCATGGTACTATATTGTAAATATTTGTAGTTGATATAAGAAAATTAACTAGATTGTGATTAAAGATATGAATTAGTAAAAAGTAATGGACTAGCTATAACAATTCAAAAAAAAAAAAAAAACAGATGACGTAGTAGCTTGTATACGAAAGTGTCAGAGGAGTATGTGAAAGGACTAATAATATTGTGTGTCCGAAGGGTGATAGGTGTGTGTGTAGGAGAGAGAAAGAATTACTGGATAGGAGAGAATGATAGATAGATAGAGATAGAGAGAGAGAAAGAGAGAGAGGGTGAGATAATCACTGAATGGGAAAGAGAATCAGAGTGAGGAGAGAGAGATATAGAAATATAGTAGAGTCAGTGAATGAGTGAGTGAGAGAGAGAAAGAGAGAGAGAAATATAGTAAGAGTCAGTGAATGAGTGTGTGTGTGTGAGAGAGAGAGAGAGAGAAGAGAGAGAGGGGTGAGATAATCACTGAATGGGAAAGAGAATCAGAGTGAGGAGAGAGAGATATAGAAATATAGTAGAGTCAGTGAATGAGGTGTGTGTGTGTGTGAGAGAGAGAGAGAGAGAGAAATATAGTAAGAGTCAGTGAATGAGTGTGTGTGTGTGTGAGAGAGAGAGAGAGAGAAAGAGAGAGAGGGTGAGATAATCACTGAATGGGAAAGAGAATCAGAGTGAGGAGAGAGAGATATAGAAATATAGTAAGAGTCAGTGAATGAGTGTGTGTGTGTGAGAGAGAGAGAGAGAGAAATATAGTAAGAGTCAGTGAATGAGTGTGTGTGTGTGTGGAGAGAGAGAGAGAGAGAAAGAGAGAGAGGGTGAGATAATCACTGAATGGGAAAGAGAATCAGAGTGAGGAGAGAGAGATATAGAAATATAGTAAGAGTCAGTGAATGAGTGTGTGTGTGTGAGAGAGAGAGAGAGAGAGAATATAGTAAGAGTCAGTGAATGAGTGTGTGTGTAGAGAGAGAGAGAGAGAGAAGAGAGAGAGGGTGAGATAATCACTGAATGGGAAAGAGAATCAGAGTGAGGAGAGAGAGATATAGAAATATAGTAGAGTCAGTGAATGAGTGTGTGTGTGTGAGAGAGAGAGAGAGAGAAATATAGTAAGAGTCAGTGAATGAGTGTGTGTGAGAGAGAGAGAGAGAGAAAGAGAGAGAGGGTGAGATAATCACTGAATGGGAAAGAGAATCAGAGTGAGGAGAGAGAGATATAGAAATATAGTAGAGTCAGTGAATGAGTGTGTGTGTGTGTGAGAGAGAGAGAGAGAGAGAGAGAAATATAGTAAGAGTCAGTGAATGAGTGTGTGTGTGAGAGAGAGAGAGAGAGAGAGAGAGAGAGAGAGAAATATAGTAAGAGTCAGTGAAAGAGTGAGAAGGAGTAACTGAGTGATAGAAAAATGAGAAAAAGGGAATAGGAATTAATTTCTAGTTAAAAAATAACCATTGCATATAAAATGTTATTAACTTGAATATATTTTATTTATTTGATAAATTTTTAACTGTTTTTTATTTGATTGATATTTTTTATTATATTATAAATATTTATTATACTATATTATATAAGAGACTGAGAGTATAAGTTAGTAGTAGAAGTATGAGAGAGAGAGAGAGAGAGAGAGAGAGAGAGAGAGAGAGAGAGAATTTTAGAAATATGAAAGAAAAATTTATTTCTTCATTACCTGATGATTTCTTCAAACCTCACTGAAGAAAATTACATCTTTGAAACCAATTTTTCTACTACTACTACTACTACTACTAATATTACTGAATCAAAATTTATGTGTGGTGTTGTCATCATAGTTGAAATACTTGAAGGAATATGTGAGGGTGGGTACTACCAAAGAGTGAGTAATGATGTGGCTTGACGATTGGGAAGAAAATATATTACGTCTTCACGACAAGGAAGTGGTTTTCTCCACAAGACATTCCTTGTGGGGAAGACTTCATATATTTTCCTCACTAATCATGACTAAATACCACATGATGATTGAAGATTACAGATCGGACTTATTTTTAATTATGAATTCTGGTATCGAGGAATTGAAATTATTGGGGAGGTATTACAAATAAAACAAACTGTTTATTGTTATGCTGTAACAAAACAAGCAACACATTTTAAAAACTAATTAACAAATATTATAATTTTAGAAGTCTAGAGGCATCCAAGTGCGACGAGAAATACTGTCCTTTGCTTCTAAAATCCTATCAGAGAAAGATATTTCGATTTTATAAGTAGCAACGACTGACATGCAGTTTGTGCATACGAAAATATATTTTTCATCGAAAAATTGAGTTTCAAAAGTGAATCATAAGCTAAAAGGGAATATGAAAACCTCATATCGAGTAGAAAAAATCCTCTCCTGAAGATGATGGATGTCGAAATATGACAGTGATTTTTATTGGTGACTTCTGTATTCTTTCTCACTGTAATCGTGTTTATATATATATATATATATATATATAACTAAATTTATAGAAAACACATGATATAAAAATCAACGTCGAAACAACATAAGAAATTCACTTATTGAGCTAAGATGTTCCATCGAAAAAACTCGCTTTCATCAACAGAACTTGTTCAATAGATCTTAGTCACATTTCTTAATTTTTTACTGTGATTTAGACGTTTAGACATATATGTATACACACATTAAATTACAGTTAAAACAAAGTGAGAAAAAAGATATTGAAGAAACTGGCATCTCACTTCAATACATCTGCCGTCACCAGGTGACGAGCAGTCCTCTAAAAACTGAGAAATTCATTTCTTATAATAGCTACAACACTAGTAAATAACCCAATTGTCATCTAGATGATAGTTTTGTTCTCCTGAGGATGGCAGTATCGGAGGTTCAACCAAAGTCTCAATGCCGACGTTTTGGTTTAAAATCTTTTTCCGTAAGCAGAAGTAACAAATTTGAAAATAAACAAAACTATTGACTTTACATTGTAAGAGGAATAACAATACATATGCATAGCGGGTTTGCATAACGCTATCCTACAATGTACTTATACAATTTACAGTGTACTGTGTGTACAGTGCAAGACTTGTGTAAACCCGTTACTGGATATTCATATTTATTACTCTTCCAATGTAAAGTCAGTTTTCATTTTCAAGTATTATTACTTCTTCCTACAAAAAGGATTTTAATTAAAATCGAAATATCAGCATTGGGAGTTTGGTTTGAATCTGGAATACGATCGAGTCCAGGTCCATTTTATTCATAAAAAAAGTAGGCTTTTATATTATTATTCTTAGAATTATTATTTTATTAATATACAATATTATGTTATTAATACCATCCTTCAAGGATTTATATATTTATTTAAAAATTATACGTTTTTACATCATATAATATTATACTAAAGGAATTATGTAATTATTATTATAAACATTGTTTCTTCTTCTCGGAATTTGGTCAGGGTTAATATTTGGAATCACCTTTTTGATATTTTTAGTAATTATGGTCAAGAAAACAATGCCTTACTATTATTATATATATTATATCTAAATTTCCCTCCTGTAATTTATTTATTCATTTTAAATATGTGCAACAGAAACTGCAGTTATTAGCTTCTTTAATGTCAGAAATATAAATGAGGTCAAAATAATGAAGGCAGGTCACTGAGGCGAGGCAAGCGACTTGGCCAGTCTCGACCGAGTGCTTAACTTGCAACTAATTCTAATATTATTATATGTTCTAGCATTATTAGTTTATTGGAAATAGTTTAATAGCAAGTAAGCAAATGGAAGTCACGTCACGTTTCGCAAGGCTGACTGAACGATGTATTAGAATAACATTGCATGTCTCTGATTAGACAGGATCCCGTCAGAGTCTCCTTTCAACGTGTTTGAATATGTTTCGTTCACCTTTAACACTTCCAAGCCTACCTCTAGGTAAGTCCAGACCGATGAGGCTTCTCCAAAGGCAGGTGCCTGTGGCGACCTTGAGTGACCTAACATGTCCGGCAGAAGACCTGTTGACCTTGTCGGGCAGGCCAAAGTGAAAGTGACTATCGCCTCTTTAAGTAACCTATCAAGGCAAACTGGAACCCATCTTCCTACAAACTTGTCTGACATTTGTACGCTACAATTAACTTCTTTACAAAGGAATACGTCCAATGGAACCCACCTGTTGCATCATTCATATTATCTCTGTTACTCAAAAGCTTACGTTTCTTAAAAGACCTCTCACATATAAGAAATTACTCCCATTTTTACTTAAACATTAGATTATTCAATGTACATTCATTTCTATTATCCTCAGCAAAAGATAAAGTTAATACAATGGAGTTTTTTAATTATTCTAAAAATATAACAATTAATTGTTATTGACTTTTTCTTTTAACTATCCTCAGAATGAAATATAAAGTATTTAATGTATTACGTTTGGTCAAAAATTTATATTTCGAGTTTTTTCAACAGAAACGACGCTTTTAGGGGTATGCTACCTCTAAAAAAAAAAAAAAGTTTCCCCAGTTGGTCTCTCTGATATTTCTTTTTCTTTCCCTCCTTCTGTCTGTCTGAGAGAGTGAAAAGAGACGAGGATTGTGACCTGAATATCTCCAAAACTAAAATAGTTATATTAAAAAAATTTCATATATGTTACTGGTAGCACACAATCCGAATACATGCTTTAATCTCATTACTGCTCTTTCAAGAGTCAACTTTTTCTGATAATAATTTAATTTTCTTATATTATATAGAAACTGCTATCAAGATTATATTGAAAAATGCTGCGATTTCTGTTCTTTAATTCATATTTTATATGTACCACAACTGACGCGAGTAAGTCCCTCATGATAGAGAGGAAAAGTATATTAACCTCAATCCTTGTGGTGAAGACTTAACATATTTTCCTCACTTTGAACCTGTTTTGGAATAGTAGCTAGTAAACAAGCTTTAAAAGGCTATTAAATTGATGTTGTTGTTTAAAAATAAACTCAATAAACTATAATAGAAAATATTGTTTTGATATTTCATATGATTAATACATCCTTTATATATTTAAAATGACTATCAATTAATTAATACGAATGTATTCTATGTAATCGGGTAATTGGCATATCAAGATCAAAAACCTTAACTATACAATTTTAATTTACTAATTATAAATATCCCTTTGAATGAATTACAATTATTTAACCAGTAAAGTGTACCTCCACTTGTCTGTATATTTACAGATAAAACATGGAGGTATAAAAAAATAATTGCAGTATATTTGTTTGCATTTTGATATTCATCTGTCAATCACTTGAATGACAAGTGAATATCAATTACGAAGAATACTATTGATTAACTGATAATAATATACAATACATAAATGCTGTATTCAAGAAATCATATATAATTTAATATTTATTTTATATATTTTTTCGTTAATATCCTAATTCAATGTAGAGACATATTAATAGATCAATCAACAGCTCCATGTTGGAGAAAACCTACTTTAAAACCTCAAACAACATTATGAATACCAGTCTAGTCGAAGCTATTATCCGGTTAAAATTGTTGTTTCTTTAAATCATGTATATTTCATTTTCGTAGTAAAAAAATTCTTACTTTTGCTAATGAAAAAGGATTTAAAATAAAACAGAAACGTCAGCAATGACAGTTTGATTTTTGAACCTAGAAAATTTGACCGAATCCCGATTAGATTACACACCTATTCTATCAAACGGTCAATATATTATTGACCATATATATATATACGTTTCAAAGTAAAATATAGGTACACTAGTAAATAGAAAAACACACTTACAGTCTCTAATTTTCGGTTTAACCGTCATCTGGTGAGAAGAGATAGGGTCACAAAGCGCACTTGCGAACCTACAGTTGGAGACCAACAGAGTATAAACGAAAATTTTATTAATTTTATTTATTTACTTTAACATATAATTTATTTTTATATTGTGTAATATTTATGTTTCCTCATTCTCTTACTATTTATTTTCACTGTGCCATATTAATTACTTTGATCTGACGCAATGTTTGTTAATTCAGTTTGAATCATCTGGAATGATTTTAGTCAGATGAAATTGTCTGTAGAGTTAACGTCACAGTAACAATAGAACACTTGTTTACCTGTACAGGCTTCTTGTTATTCTTTGTATAGAGACCAATCAATCAATAGAATTTTTTTTATATTTATAAAGTTATTTTATTGTAATTATATATATTTTCACGGCGTTTTTATATTTTTTAAATTCCTTAAAAAGTTTATTTGACGAATTTTTGAAGACTGTCTTCTGATTTTATTCAAAAAAAAAAGACATTTGAAATAACCTTTGAATTTGCATTTGACCTAAAAAAAAGTTTCAAAAAGGCTTAATAGGAGAACTGTCGGACCGAAGATAAGAATTACAAAGCATTAACATTAGCAGGAATCAGTTTCACATAAAAAACTTTCAAGCATCAAAATTACAAAAAAATAATATTACGTTGAAATCTAATACAATTGATTATTTTTTTTTACATTTGCAAGTTATAGAACTAGTCTTCAGAGGAAAGCCGGGCACATTGACATGGAGCAGAAACATTATTGCGATATAATTGAAACCACAAGAGCAAAGCTGTTTAAAACGCCTAAAAAAAGTGAGACTCGCAGAGAAGAAAATCTAGTGTACAACAAATAGGAAGTAACTTTCATTGGTTGATAAATACCCTTTTACAATTAAAAATCTTATGTTAATTAGGCTCTCAATTACTTTCTTCTTGATTGGTATTCTTATCTAGCAAGGTTTTATTTTACGCTCGGAGAGAGCTGTGCTTCAGACCTGAACTCGATTAATCATTCTGAAAGGTTAATAACAAATCAGTGAATATCACCGACCAGAGAAACAAAGTCTGTTACGATTGGCCACAACAGACTAATAATTAACGAATAAATTACTTTTTAGAATCATCCCTTACAATGAACTATATTTATTTACCATAAGTAATAGTTATGTAATTTCTGTACTCTATTATCAATTTATAAAAGTCCCACTTTCATATAATCTCACAAATGTTCCAATATTTGAAGACTCTTCACTTCTATTGATAAGTCACTTGTGATAAGGGGAACCGAACCTTTTTTTTCTTTTCAAATCTTGACACTTATGATATAACATTAATATTTGCTGTCGATCTTCCAGTATTTATTAAAACAATTTCTTAAGAGAATAAAACTTGTATATTTTATTTAAATTATTTTTTGATTATTTCCATTCAATATCAGGGTGCAATATGTGTAGTCATTATACTCCACAGTTTAACATGATCCAATGTTACACTGAAAATATAACAATTAACCTCTGTGATACTAATAATAATAATATCATTGGTTATATTTATTGGAAGAACTGTTGACAGACTTTTTTTTTTAATTTTTAGATATTTATAATTTAGATTCTTCTACTTCTTTACAATATAAGTCCATAAACATCTAACTCTTAAGTCATGTCATCATATATGATATCGTATTCATCGTCAATATTTTATCGTCAATTAAATAATTATCATATTGTTATATTATCTAATATTATTATATTCTTTATTATATTTAAATTTCAAAATCCACTTTCATTTAAGTTCATAACTCAATAGTGCAATGATTTAACCAATATTTCTTATTGTTAATCAAATTTAGGTTAGTAAATACTACATTCACTTGGTAGGTGCCGTAGTATTAGTGATGTAATTGCTTTAAACTATAGTAGTATACTTTTAGTATACCTTTCTTGTTGAGTTAGTCACTCTATATCAAAATCACTTCAAGCGTTAGGTAAAATCCCAAGTTTTATTGGTTTTAGAAAATAACAGCCTGTAGTTTGAAATAAATGAAAAAAAATTATAAACTATTTTATAATAATCCGTACAATATTTATTATATAAAAAATCTGTGAAATAAATAACAGAAATTAATGTATAAACCACAACGAGACTATTATCAATGTGACTTAGATGTTTCAAGCATGACATGGTCTTCTTCAGAGCCGCAAGATGAATGGCATAAGTCCCATTTACATGTGGCTCTGAAGAGTCCTATTACTTTGTACAACAAACTTAGACATACATTTAAAAACAAATAGGTATGATTCGATACATTTTATTTGTCAAATGAAAAGGTCTATAGAACTTTAGATAAAAATTGTAACGAAAGCAACCCAAAGATAGACACAGACGTAACACACTCCTATATTTTGACAATTGTCGTAATTAGAAGTTGAGAGGCGAGGCGAAGTGAGATATGTCTGTGTTTATCATTCCGTTACTTTCATTGTATATATATATATATATATATATATATATATATATATATATATATATATATATATATATAACCTCGTTAAATATTTGACCATATTTTTCTGAAGTATTTTTTTTCGTAAGTTTTTCAAGAATTCTAAATAATTACTTCTTTTTTTCATACAAACGTTGAAGAAGATTTGTTAGGGTGAATACGACATGTTTCGACTGGCCTCCAATCATCTTATAAAATTAAAATAAAAATAATAAAATTGAAATTCAAATTATAAAAATGTTATTAAATTTTAATTAGTTATTAATTAATTAATAATTAATTAACAATTATTAATTAATTAAAAATTTTAATTAAATTAAAATTATAAATGCGTAATGTGTTAAGTGATGGTATTAAAACACAGTTTATTAAAACACACAGTTTGGAGTAACCACCTCAATCTAGCCAGTCACTCATGACTAGTAGTCACTGAAATAAGAAATTATTTAGAAAGCTTAAAAAACTTATGAAAAAAATGACTTCAGCAAAACATCCTCAATTAATCAACAAAATATGTTTAAATGAAGGACTGTTTCGAAATTTTACAAATATATATATATGTTCAAACCACAATAAGAAATGAGAAAAAAGACTTTCAACCGTAACAAGCGGTGATCGTCAGAAGCCTTCATCAGGTTTTTTTTCATAAAAATAACTCAGCTGATTTGACTCTGACGAAGACCGCTTGTTACGGTTGAAAGTCTTTTTTCTCATTTCTTATTGTGGTTTGAATGTTGATTGTAATTTCACCACAAGAAATAATTGTAATCAAGAAATAATAATAAACGACCAAACACAGGAAAACAAAAAAGATATGAGGACTAAGATCTTCAACGAAAAGTCTGGATTTTATCAGAGTCATACACCAACTATGAAAACAACAGGTCTTCTTCAGAGAAACACTCGAAATAACTGTGAGAAACAATAAGAAATTCAGAAATATGACGAAGATGTTTCAACTAAAGCATCTATTCTTCATCAGAGTCACTCTCGCACTTTACCACAGTCAGCTGAGTGTGTCTGTGATGAAGACCAGTCGTTTTGGTTGAAACATCATAGTCTCGATATTTGTTACTGTAGTTTAAAAGTTGAATACATTTATATTAACAAGTTGACATACAAAACAACCTAAAATTAAATAATTCATAATTATTTGTAACTGTAATGAAAACTTGGCAGGTCCTAATGTATTAAATTGGACACTGGCGGAACAGAAACAAATATTTGAAGTAGATATTTTTGTATAATAGGTAAATTCTAATTTAATTTATACATTACAAAGAATTGTGAAAGAGAGTAAAGCAGACTACTTGAGTTATTAATTAAAGCGTCTGGACTATTGCCCCCACATTGTTTGGCACTACACCATCTCTTTGCCGAGACAACCCACGCGTTCTGAACAGCTGCTCGGACCATCCCAATGACCTAGCCTAGACGTCCATGAAATGTGCGCCGTAACAGCTTCAAGCTTCACGGTCGCGTCACTCGCACGTTACCATTACTACAAATATAAGAAATCTGCCACTGACATTGACATTCAAAGCATTATAAATGTACACTTTTTCAGTATATATTAAATTAATTTCTTTAAAATATATTAATAGATTGATGTTATAAAGTTAACTATAAATTATTAATTCGAATATTGATATATATAAGTTAAAATCGAAGAACATTAACACAGAGTCAAGAAACACACTTTATCTCAATTTTTTAAAAAAATCCCTCTCTTTTTTCTCCTGAAAACGGATTTTCCAAACATTTGTGTTAGTTAGTGTGTTCCTTTAACTTGAAATTTCAATAAATTAATATCAGAACGAATGCCGTCGTCATTACATGTTCGAATGTTGTTAGTCTTATTTGTAATTTTTTATGAGTTTTGGATCTTAATTTTTAATATTTTAATTTTAGTCTGGAAATATTTTAATAAATTTTTGTAAAATAAGGATATCCTATTATTCTTTGTTAGATACGTAACGTGAATGACAGTAAAGATAGCTCTAAATGGAAACTGGGTAATATTTCTTATCATAAATATTTGATTTTATTAATCTATCTCCGGTTTATATTGATGATCACAATATATGTCAAGAGATAATGTTTATCCTTTTTGCTGAGACACTTGGAAGCGTTTTGGAGATAGTTGATGGGTTTTATGAGACGGCTAACTATCTGGGCTGGAGAAGGGGCAGCCCACGAGGGACAGGACTTTTGCAATCGCTGACTAAGACTTGGCGGCTTTCTAGTATAATCGCCGCTTCATTGCTTCAGACTTGGGAATTGATCCATTCATCCAAATGGAATCTCATTACATTTCCTTGTCGCCTCGATTCAAGCCAATAAATTTATCTCAGAAAGATCGTAAAGTATTCTTAATTATTGGACACTTTCAATTGTCCATTAGGAGAATCTTGTTTTAACTCAACAAAAAAAAAAAAAAAAGAAAAGAAAGGAAGCCACTTAAGATCATTTTGATGCCAACAAATTGAAATCAGCACAGATTAGTAAAAAGATTTTAGAAACACAAATCTCATGTATTTAAGAGTTGTCATCCACTCTTTTACATTAATCTTGACCAATAAATATTTTACTCAACTTATTTTAAAAACGTCTTTCTTGACAAGTTTTGATACTTTAGAAACTTCTTGTAGATTATATATTGGGGAGGATGTTTCATTATTATTGAGGACAAGTACCTTTAATTTAAAGAACTAACATTGAAGTATCAGTAAATTATCCATATCATAGAAGCTAAATAAACAACTCAGTGGTTTAGCTGATAAAATAAACTACTTAATAAGCAGAATTATTTTGGATATCAAGTGCTTTAGTGATAGTTAAAAAATAAAAAAAAAATATATATAACCAAACCAAAACATTTGGTGAACTTATTTATTTATACTCTTCCATGCCATTGGAGACCTTTAATTACAAAACTGGAAAAGGTCTCAAAACGTGAACACTAAAATAAAATCACAGAAAAAAGTTTTGACATCCATTATAATCAGGTAGGCGACGTAAGCCATTTGTTACGAAGGCTAATATATTTGACTTAAAAGGTGTTTTTCCAATTTATTCAAATTATTTAATTTTTTTATTGCATTTATTTTATTTATATTTATAATTTTGTAAATCATTTTTTTAATGAAGCTAATAACGGATAATAAAACAGTTTTTAGTCGATAAACACTATAAATGGTAATAAAAATAGTTTTTTCTTTCTTGGTTCAAGAATAAATTCGAGATATTTTTGTAATACAATTTGTCTTGAAGACATAAACATGTATTGACATACCTTAACGAAGAGATTGAGGTCAGCCTTGGAGCCAGGCTGATCAACCGCTCTGAGGAAGACGCCATCAAGTTCACTGGTATGGACTTGGTCAGCTATTCCCCTAGCTGCTTCATCTCCTGTGACTTGGCTAAGCAGCTTGAGTCGAGGGTTTCGGTTCTTGTGCTTCTTCACGGCTTGCTTCACCTCATCTAAAACATTAAGCTACTTGAGTCCAAGGTCTTTACAACTCTCTTTATAATTTGTATTAGTAAATAATTAAACAAGGATGAAACATGTTAATTCATTAATTTTCTATCTACCGAGGTAAGATGTTTTATTCTTCTCGAAATTTGCTAACAACCTCCACAGTTCTAAAAACAATAATATTATGTTTGTATTTGGAAAGTTAAGATATATATATATATATATGATCAAACCACAATAAGAAATGGGAAAACAACACTAAGATCTTTCAACCGTAACAATCGGTCTTCGTCAGAGTCAAAAACCCAACTGACCCAATTGAAAGATCTCAGTCATGTTTTCCCATTTCTTATTGTGGTTTGATCATTGATTGATATTTCACGTGTTTATGTGAAACCTTTATATATATATATATATATATATATATATTTAAATCTACGTGAGGTGTCTGGTTCTGATATCATGGATGAGAAGAACCGCTGTACGTGACTTCGATGAGAGCTAGAAGCCTTCAACTGGAAAAAATGAGTCAACCTTATTTGGTCCCGTATCAACCAATCATATATATATATATATATATATATATATATATATGTTGTTGTGTGTGTGTGTGTGTGTGTGTGTGTGTGTAGCCACATACAAACACAAATTTATATATAACTAACTATTGGGCCCTAGATTGAAGGAAAAATCGGAACCCATATTTCACTGCCATAGAAAACATTATCAAAAAATATTTAAGGTATTTTCAGATTTAATAAATTTATAACCAGAAGACTTCGAAGAAATTTAAGCAAACATATATACTTATAGAACTCTGAAAACGCTAAGAAAAATTTATTGATTTTCTCATGTATTTCCAAATGTCTTTACAATTTCATTGAATTTTATACGTACATTGAAGTTAACCCTGAGAAATTTTGGTAGGTCAAAAGGTAACACCATAGACAATTTACGATATTTATCTGTTGTTTATTTACATTGTGGTAAACAGTCAGTTAATAGAAGTGTTTATATACAAAATTTCATGAGGTGTTTTAATAATGGGTTTAGATGCCTCATATGTCGAAGCGTAGTTAAAGTCTATTAGTTGATTATTGGTTTTAGGTATGATTTCGGGATACTCGTACGTCAGATTCCGACACATATTGAAGTTTATTTGTTGTTGCTCTATAACCCTTTTCCTTTACTTTGCTAACTTTAACTTAAAGAGTTGCCCAGGCTCTTTACCTCACTAATATACTCACACTATTAATCTTTTGTCTCATTTTATTCCAATAAGAGTTGAATTTGACTCAAATTAATTTAGATTATTTTTTTTAATATACTCTGAAGATGGTTTTCTAACAGCTTTTCTTTTTGAAAGAGTATTTTATAAACTTCATAATATAAAATTTTAAAGGTTGGTAAGACAATAAAAGGTAGTGGAAATATGTGATATTTATTGAAATAACGTTATAACTATTTTTTTTAAAAAAAAAAAGTTGATTAACTTACTTGCGAGTATCATAAACAGCAAATAAGTTAGTATTATATCTTTCATTTGACGTTACCTTTGACCATTTAAACATTTCCAGAGTCAATTTGAATTTACATGTAAAATATAATCAAAATTAATAAAACTAGTAGAAAATACATGGGAAAATTGAAAAGACCTAAACCTTTTCAGAGTTCTATAAGTGAATAGGTTTAGTTAAAATTAAGCTGTGAGTTTTCTTTAGCTTATAATACAATAGTTTAATAACACTAAATAAATCTAAATTTATTGGATTAAATAGATTTAAAAAAAAACAAGTTTAGTTGTTTGTACTTCTAATGGGTTCGGATGCTATGTATGATGCCTGGATGATGCAGATTTCGAAGTAATTAAAGTCCATTAGTTGCTTATTGCTTAATAAATTTTGATAAGATATTTTGATTATTGATTTTCAGTATGATTCCTGATGAATGCTTCAGATTTCGATGCAAAGAATTTAAACTAGATAAGTTTAATTTAAATGCTTTGCAAGTTTTAAAACAACATAAGGAATATTTCAATCATGGGCTTGGGCCGTTCTTTCATTGAGTAGCAAGCTATCACTATTACCATCGGTATCAAGGCCGTGATACTCTGTCTTTCTAGAAAAAAATCATCTTTCCTTTGTCAGCTATAATCAAACCTAAACCATTTAATGTTTAGCTTGAGATTTTCGTTGATATTAGAATACAATAGTTTATTTAAACAAGACACACTGGCAGAATGAGCTCTTCAACGTCCTCTTGCGCCATTCTGTCTGCCACCGGGTACCCGTTTGACTGGCCTCAATTGTGCAATCTGCCTCACCGAAGACGTTTATTAAGGCGGTTTCTAATCGATGAGACTGACGATTGTAGCCCCCGGGCTGACTCATTATACAGTGCTTCGACAAGTCAGGCTAAATCTCAAATCCACTACCAACCTTCTAGACGGATCAATATGATTCACTACACCTCATTTAAATGTAATACAACTAAGCCAACAACAAATAATGAATTAACACTATTTCTTTTTTGAATATATACTGATTTGAGTAAAAAATATGTAGTCAATTTTCCCTGAAATCAAACAATCATGTATAATCAAAGGAAAAGTTTTCGGATAAAAATGTATGATGCAATTAATGCTACGTATTTTTGTAAATTTTGCAATTCATTGAATAATTGGAAAGTATTCTAGGAAACAAACAAGTTGAATGATTGCAAAAGTTCTAAGAAATATTTCAATCATCGTACTTGATTGTTCCTCAAGTCAACAGTATCAAATACCTGATACTCTGTTTCTGAGAAAAAAAATTCTTTCTTTGCCCGAACGTTTTTTTTATTGTATTTATTAAGTCACTGGTCACATATGGCTCATTCTTAGCTCAACTCAAGTCTTAATTATCATCATATGACTAAATCAGTTATGTTACCTTCGAATGTACTTTAATCAAGCGCCACTGTAACAATCATGAGGGAAAATAATTTACAACTGTGAGGTAGTTTAATGTGTGGAAAAAATCACAGGTGCATGCTACCTGCATACCAAGACTAGCATATATCTGTATTAAGCGACATTTGTATGGTAACATGGATAATGCAACAAGAATATAATCAATGAGATTTTTTTTAACTATTGTATCAACAATTTTGGTTATTCATTTCAAGTCTACTATAAAAGCTGTGGAAGCCCTGTGAACCTATTGAGAACAATGTACAACAGCACTTTGGTGGCATCACAGCGGCTTAAGGATAAAGTATAAGAGTACATGAAAGTTGAGCAGAGACTATAATAATTAATTTATTTTTCTTACTCTATCTATGTAAAAATAATATAATAAGCAGTGCTTAGAAATGAATAAATAAACAATTCTAACGTAGTGCAATCAGTTATTATGTGGTATTTACTCACTGTAGGGTAAAAACCTAATGAAATAGTCTCCACATAAAAATTTAATGGTACAAACAACGCGTTTCGATCACGTCGTATTCTTCCTCAGCTATTAGCTAAAAAATACAATGACACCAGACAGTTATCTATAGTACAAAGATAGAGGGATATCTATTGCACTATAGATAACTCTCTGGTGTCATTGTATTTTTTAGTTAATGCCTGAGGAAGAACACTACTTATTCGAAACGCGTTGTTTATACCATTAAATTTTTATACGTGGAGACCATTTCATTAGCTTTTTACCCTACAATACATAATTTATTTTAATGTCTCTAAATATATCAATTCAGGTTTACATTCCAGTTCTTACTTAAAAATTCAACCTTAGTGACTTTTTAATTTATTCAATGTGAATTCAGATTTGAATAAAAATACATAATGTATTTTAAATGCTTAAATCTATTATTCGTGGTTTAATAAAGTTTTCTCCGTCAAATATAATACATACCAAGGTAAATTATGCAAGCATTTTTCCTCTCTGTACATATTTTCTTAATGTCAAGGTTGTCTCAACATTACTAAGGTGGACAAACCAGTCCTTTATTATTATTAAACCTAAAATATTATTTAAGGCTCTGCAGAAATAATAATAAATCGTAAATGAAATTAATAATATGCATCTATTAATAATATAGAAGAAGTTAATTTATTTAGAATTTAGATTTTTCCAATCATTCATGTACAGTTTTTGAATAAAAGAATACAGAATTATGAATCTAAATTTCAAATAATTTTATTGTCTCTCTTATTAGAGAACTGTTATCAGTAAACAGGAAAGTATAAAAAAAATAATACTTATATGTAATTCTTTAAAATGAGAAATTATTTTTAAAAATTGCCATTATTCATTCTGATTAAGATTTTGTTGTTACATTACAGGAAAGATTAAATCACACACTTCCTTTTTCGTCACAAGTGAAAAAAAAACCTTATAAATTGAAATTTCTGGAGAATCTTATCGATGAAACTCTAATTTACGATTCAAGCTTATCTTTATAATAAAATCAAGTGTAATTTTCAGTTATCTTTTTAACTGTTTTAGATTGAAGTTTCGAAGAATAATTTGTTTTAACTTTTTTCCCATTTGATTTTGAACACAAATATATCGATTTCAAGATATATCGATTTGAAATCGATTCAGTTTCCCGCCTCTATGATCTTAAGAGATCATAATAGTAATACACAAGCTGGTGTAAAGGAACTGAAAAAAAAACCAGTACAATAACCTTGAGAATTTGAAGTTACTTCTATGTGGTTGCGTTGATTTTTTTTATAACACTGGTATTGTGGCCTAGGAAAAGAATTACATTGTATTCAAAAAACATTTTCATAGCCGATTTCTACCAATATGTTTGCGCGACATTTCAGTCATTCATTGTAAACTTCATATGTCTCAGTACTATACCTATAATACCAGTATATGTCTATATATATACTATGTAGTACCATACCTATACTACCTGTATAAATACTATACCTATACTACCTTCAACTTTTTGAAGGTTATAGTCTTTCAAGACATGCAGGTTTTCTAATAAATATATACCTTCAGTGAATGTTTAACTTTCTTGTATTCTTTTAACTATTGGAATTTTTATTTGCATTCCTGAATTGAATATCTGTAGCGGCAACACTGTCGGAGGCCAGTAAAGAACCATGTGTTGCCACCATTTTTCAATTTGATTCTCTTTTGGTTCGACTTCTTTTGCACAGCTCGCATCTTTGCGGTTTTTTCACCATCGATCTGACCAAATCATGGTTTTTAGTATTTATGTATTGATTCCTCAATAATGTATATTATTTTGTATAATGTGTAAACTTACTTAACTATGTAGTAGAACATCATTTCTAAATATTGTATCATATCATATTTATTTATAAGGAACATATAACTATTTAAATGATGTGATACAATATTTAGAATACGATGTTCTACTACATAGTTAAAAAAGTCTACACATTATACAAAATAATATACATTATTGAGGAATCAATACATAAATACTAAAAACCATGATTTGGTCAGATCGATGGTAAAAAACCGCAAAGATGCGAGCTGTGCAAAAGAAGTCGAATCAAATTGAAAAATGGTGGCAACACATGGTTCTTTACTGGCCTCCGACAGTGTTGCCGCTACGTATCTATTTTGTTGCTTCTTTCCAATTTATCTCAAATATATAACAATTTCAGTAATATATCAACCGTTAGGTAGAATAGGTGTACGAGTATTATTCAATCGGGATTCAGTCAATTTTCTAGGTTCAAAATCAAACTCTCATTGCCGCCGTTTCGGCTTTATGTTAAAAACTTTTTCATGGACAGAAGTTAGAATTTTTGAATTCAGAAGTTAGAATTTTTGAATTTTGAATTCATTTGAATCAGAAAATGAAATTTACATTTTTTTAAGAGAAGCAGCAGGTTAAATCATTTAAATAGACTAATAAGATGACATTACAAGTTACCTCAACATTGTTCACTCTAAGCCACGACAAGAACTGATCTTAGAACAAGGGATCTTGTTGTGTTCCACAACACTAGATAAAAGCAAAACGTCAGCAATGAAAGTTTTGATTTTGAAAAATTGACCTAATCCCGATATCATAATATACTTAAGTTTTATAAATGCAAACATGTATACTGCATTTATTAAAAACATGCATTATTGTGCGAGGCTATTGTGGTTGATAGCTAATGCTTAAATGTTCGTTTGATATATTTTTTTAATTTCAAACTTCCTTATAAACTTCATTATACAGAATAGTTTAAATCCGAACCCTATCTTCAATTTTTGTTCCTCTTTGACCTTCAGATTATCACAAGTTAATAATAGGTTCCCGTATTACAATTTTTTTGTTTTGTTTCAAGTTCAGAAAAACACAAAGTAAGTTTTACTTTATTGCATAACAACCGTTAAACTGCAGCATTTAATTAACTTGTCATTATGCAAACTTGTCGTGACATTTTTATTTTTTGGCAGTCCATAATTTCAATATCCTGCAGGCCTCAATCAAAAACCAGTTCACTTAAAAAAAAAAAAAAAAAAAAAAAAGCCCAAGGAGTAAGGTTGAAGGACCATTTCGTCCAACTTCCTTATTTAGGTTCCAAGGTCGGAGGATATTTAAAAACCAAAAAAAGTGGTTTGGTGCTAATTAGAGTACAGGGAGATGAACCTGGACACACTGCGTCCGTCTCTGTTCTCACAAATATACCTACATTAACAAACGACCTTGTTGTTTTTTACTTATAATATACTAGAACACTCTCAATTTCATTTTTTTAAGGTTTTTGTTACTGAGTCATCTCTTCCTGGGAACTAGTTTTTGCAAGTTATAAGTTCTGGCTTATTTGAAATTTAGAAGAACAGCAATAAAAAGAAGTCCTTTGGTAATCATAAGCTTATTTTATAAGGTTACGATAAGTATTGTAATCATCGACACAGAACAGTATAATCAAGTTTTAAATTTTAGTTTTGTTGATGGGCTAATAATTTTTTTTATCAATTTTAACAGATCTTATATTCCATATTAGGAGCCAGGATACTTCAGTGGATAACGTACTAACCTCTGGGCTGGTACTCTGGGGTTCGATCCCCAGATGGCCCTCGATTTATTCTCGCGGGAGGTGAATAAATCTGAGTACGTCGCCTCTTGGAAAAGACGTTAAGCCGTCGGTCCCGAGCCTGTACGATGTCAGGTACTCGTTAAAGATCCCTACTCAAATGCACTTGAGTTAGGCGTAATTTAGAACTTCCAATGTAGGATCTGTAGAATCACCGATCAAACAAACGGCTGACGTTATCACCCGCTAATGGATCGGTTTAAAGAATAAAAAAAAATAAATATACCATATTTGTCATTAGTATTCAATTTTGATGTTTCTTTCTTAATTAACATGAAAAAACCGTCTTTTTGTGCAATAACATTTTGTATTCCACTGCAGCAGCAACAAGTTCACTAATTATGCCGAAAACTAGTTTAAAATTGTTATTTCTACAAGTCATTCAAACACACCTTTTAATCAATGACATATGTGCACATCTGGATATCCGAAGGAAAACATGCAACTTTGAACCATACAAAGAAACAAACAATGCTCTGAAGAATTGCTATTATCTCACTGAATTGCTTTTAAAAGTAAAAGAAAAAAGTGCAAAATATACAAAATCATTAAGAATATTTTTTTTACATTGGCAATTCATCAGTTGATTATACTATGTGAACAGTATAAATGTGAATAAAAAATAAACAACAAATTACAGTTATTTGAATGTATGTGTCATACAGGTACTCGTGTATCAGAAGTCTAAATCTTGACTCACGAAGTAAGGCGTGAGACAGCACAAAAAAATACCAAGATGCGCGCCTTCTCTAAGACAGATATTTCTTGTTATGTGAAGTATTCTCACGGTAAACTAAGAAAAGAAACAACTAATAAATTATAGTTTTACAAGTTTTTATTAAACAAATAGGCTGCTATAGAAAGCGGATAATTACATTACTTCCCTGTTACAACTTTCCGTAAAGTAAGTTATACAATTTTTAGTATACCTAGAATTTTTAATACTCAATAATAACTATATGATAATAATTGCTCAAATGATAATTAATGAACTGTTAATTTTACTTAAATCTACGTGGACAAAATACTGCTAATGCATAATGCATATAGTATTTACATACTGTTAATATTACTAGTCCAAGTCTACTCCTTTATCAAAATCCCAGACGAGAAATCTCAGTTTCAAGAGCGTTTAGCTGGGTTTGCAGCACATGATTTATGCAAATTGCGTAATAAATCGTAGGATTGGAGGCCTCTAAATATATCATGTTAATGTTTCGAACTCTCTTATAGTTAGTTTCCTTTCTTCCACTGGCCTGGGGGATTTTGCTTTTGATTTCTATTTTATAGAGCTTATTGAGAATACAGTTAGTTTGTCCCATACAAACTAATGTTGCAGTCGAGATACATTGTCTTTTCGTTTAGGGTAAGCTTTTTTTACTTTAAAATACATTTCAACTGAAACTCTTAATATAATATAATTGATATTATTAGCTAACGGGCATAACCATGCTAACTACACTCCATCTCACTAGATGACAGAAGTTATGCAGCATTCGGTGCTTTACAACATGGTAGGACTATAATCCGTGCCACTGTCAACCTCACTATTCGATTAGCCCATGGTTAATCTATGAGGTATCAGATATGAGGCCTATCTAGCCCAAGTTTAATGTATTCTGAATCCGATACAAGCCCTACCTAGCCCATAGTTCATGTATCATATACGAGCCCTGCTTAGACCATGATTAATGTATTCTGTATCAGATACGAGCTCTACCTATCCCATAGTTCATGTATCATATATGAGCCCTATTAGCCCATGGTTAATATATTCTGTATCAGATGCGAGCCCTACCTATCCCATAGTTAATGTATCATATACGAGGCATACTTAGCTTATGTTTAATGTATGCCGTGTCAGATACGAAACTTACCTAGCCCATGATTTATGTATGATGTATCATATACGAGTCCTACCCAGTCCATGGTTAATGTATGCCGTATGAGATACGAGTTCTACTAGCCCATGGTTAATGTATAATGTATCATATATAAGCCCTACCTAGCCCATGGTTAATGTATGCCGTATCATTTACGAGCCCTACCTATCCCATAGTTCATATATATGATTCGAGTCCTAATTGCCGCATCATATAAGGACCCTACCTAGCCAATAGTTCATGAATCATATACGAGCCCTACCTAGCCCATGATATAGCCATATCAGATACGAGCCCTACCTAGCCCATGATATAGCCATATCAGATACGAGCCCTACCTAGCCCATGATATGGCCATATCAGATACGAACCCTACCTACCCAAGATATAGCCATATCAGATACGAGCCCTACCTGTGTCCCACTGTATCATAATAGATGTAGAGCTAATAAGTGTGGTTGGTTGTTGGGTAAACCAAAGTTATTAATGTTAGTACCACATAGGTTGTTAATAACATTAAAGAGAATATTCTATAAAAAAATGAGCGACACAATATAACTCGTAAATTTTCTTCCTTCTCAACAAGTTTTGGATGTTTAAATGAAACACTGTACGTTCAATTTCAATTGCTCCAGTTCCAAAAAAAAAAACAGTTCTTTGACAATCATCAGTCTTGGTAATAATCTTTTTATCTTTTTTCTTTTTTTTTTGTGAGCTGATGATTTCTACGAAATTACAGACCAGTATATGCTCTTTAAATTTCTTGATAATATCATAAGCGTAGGTTGCTGTTTATTCTTCTCCATGTATTGAATAGAGTTTGAAGGGTTTTTTAACAAGTCAGACCAGACTTTGATGCTCTGTGTATTCACACAGATGAGTCAGTTACAAGGCTAGCTACATGCTGATATATGTCAACATAGTTGTTAGAAACAGGATGCTTACAACCAGTTGAAGGAATATAATTTTTTTTCAACATTATTCACTACCGAGCTTCAGTTTGCATTCTAATTGATATTCGTCTTCAAAGCACCAGTAACAAGGCAAACTTTACCTGATTACCTTGTCCATCATGATTATACCGTTATCACAGAGCCCATAATAGCGTTTCATTTTCCTCTCTAATAGTCTTCGGTTTTTCTTTTTACAGTTTAACCTGATATTACTTCTTCGCAGCCTTAGTCAAGAGCTTTATTTAAAACAAAACGCAGTTTAAAAATTACTCATTTTTTAAGTATTACAAATAGAGATTTTAACAAATAATTTGTTCCTCACATTTTTTTACATGAAGATGAGTAAGATAAAAAATAGAGATTCATTAAAATTGAATTATATATTATACTACTCAATTGTATCTAATAACAAATCGTATCCAAAACCTTACGAAGAGTTCTAAATTTAGATAGAAACTACATTAATCCATGTATCAATAAACTAGGATTAAACAATAAAAAGTAGAAGAAGAAATGAGACCTGAACAAAATATTTATTCTAGATGAATAAAATTGAAAGAAAATGGTAAAACCTGATCAATGAACTTATCACTAAGCATAAATCCTTAAGAAAATAAACTCAATCATATTGCAGAAAAGTTGATAGAAAATATGTTTTTTTTATTAATAAAAAATGTTATTGTATAAAAAATTAATATTTATTTATTAAACTAAATTAAAACATGAAACGATCCCTTAGAATAACTTATCAAACGATTACAAGAAAAGAACACGGTGAAACAACACAACTCACTTTAATTTTCGACCTCGTCGTCAACAGGAGAAAAAGAAGAAGAGGAGTTCTACTCGGCTGGTAATGCCATTCTAAGCTGCTGTTTGCCAGTCGAGCAGGACCCCTTAACCCTCTTCTTGAAGTGAGGTGTGTTTTTCTCCGTATTCTTTTCTTGTAATTGTTTTATATAAATTTATATGTTCAACATATCATTGGTTCTTAAATATGAGATAATGCAATTTCAAATTAATTGTTGAACACTCATTTAACAGAAGACTGTTTAGAAACGGTAGATTTGCTATGAAAGTTTGCTGAAAATTAACATTGTTTTAAAATAACAGTAAGTGGCTGCTGTCACTACTGTATTGCGTTTAGCCTATCTCTGTCACGTCTATTAAACTATAGTCTCCTCTCTCACTCTCTTTTCGCTTATATATATTGATTATTTATATACTTCTTTAGCACAGTGCTGCCGACTTTCAAACTTTTATATTTATTTAGATTACTTCTTTAGTCTCTTTGACGGAATTTCAACATCTTATAAACCAGGTAAAAACTGGAATTTGAATACAGTCTTTGTATTGGAAATGCACAATATTTTCCATTTCTACTTGAAATAATCTTGGTTGATAACTGTTCGATAACGTTTGTCTATGAGAAGCATGCTGAATACAATAAATGCATGTACAACATTCGCTAAACTCCTTGCTTGCCTTCTTTACATAAAAACTCGTTTTGATTCAATTTCTTATAACTTTTTTTTTATTACTCATAATTAATTTTTATTATTGTTATTATATTTATTTAATACTTATACGAGAATATTTACTTTCCTTTTTTACTCAAATACACATACCTCTCTCTTTTTCTTTCTCCCTCACTCTTTTACATGCAGTTTCCCTAGTTCCTTACACGTAGTCCCGTTCACGAAGTCCCTTATACGAGTATGTACTTTCTTTCAATAAGTCTCTTACATGCAGTTCCTTATAGGGAGTATATTTTTCACGAAATCTCTTGCCGTAGACTCTCAGATGCAATCTCTTACTCGGGGTCTTTTAACGTTATCTCTCTTATGAAGTCCCTTCCTTGTAGTTCCTTACCGATATTCTTCCTGTGCACTTAGTCTTTTCCGAAGCATTTTACAGTAGTAAACTGTAATAGAAAGTCTATTATCAGTCTATTACACGAAGTCCCTTAAGCACAGTATTCATGAAGTCCCTTAAACGTAATGTCTTTCATGCAGTCTCTTATACGCATTTCCTTACATGTAGTATTTTCCACGAATTCTTTTTCCGTGGACCCTTACATGACGTCCTTTACTCGCTGTTTCTTAATGTTCTCCCTTACATAAAGTCCCTTCCTTGTGGTTCCTTACACTTATCCCCGTACACGTAATCGCAGTCCCTTAAACAAAGTTCATTATACGAACTCCCATACACACAGTCTCATTCAAAAAGTTACTTTCCCGTAGCCCTTTTGTTTTTTCAATACTTCGTCATCTATTTGTTTTTCGCCACAAATCGACTCTCCTTTGTTGTATAACATATTTTCTGTCTTTTTAACCTATACAAATATCATTTCATTCATAATATCTTTGGCTAATATCAATGTAAAGAGGTCAGGGTAGCGCAGTAGCAACGTGCTCGCCTCTCGACTGGTAGGTCCCTTCCTACATTAATTGGGTTCAATACCACTCTGACCCACGATTTATGCACTTGGGAGGTTATTAACCTCAGCTGATCGCCCCTCGGAGACACGTTAAGCAGTCGGTACCGAACCTGTACGATGCCAGATACTCTTTAAGATAACTATTAATAAGTTGAGTTAGGTAAAATTTAAGGCTCCCAATGCAGAATCTATCTTCATTGTTTGGTATCATAAAGGTCCAATGGTTAGCCTCTGAGTGCTTCCTTCTGGGACTGCCATTTCAGTCTAAGCTAACCTGATATATCTGACGATCTTCAGGTAAAACTCTGCCAAGTAACAAAAATATTTTGTTAATACAAATTAATACACATTACTGAATGAATACATCTTGAAGTCATTTTGGGAAATTTGAAATAGAAGAGAGAGTATACTGGTGGGTTCCGTTGTACAGGGCCATAATGAAGGCTGCAGCCATAAGAGGGCTTCACTGCGGTCTAAGAGCGCGCGTGCGTGGACCGTGACCTCCGGTGAAAACAATACACGTTCACCTGCCAACTCTCAAAATACAGTGACAGCGGAGGTGTCAATGTCAGTAAATACAACCACTTCAAAGACAATCAACTGTCTTTGATCTTTGAGCTTCAACTCTCTGATCTTTGAAATATCAGACTTAGAAGAAAATAAAAGTACATACAATATACAACTTCAGAGATAAACAAAAACTTTTTTGTTGCGTTGAACATTAAAAGTTATGATGTACTTTATAAAAAACAGTGAATCCGAAAACAAATTCTTTCTTCTATCTCGTTGTTGAGTCAACCTTCTCAGATGCAAAAGCCACACCTTTGAAATCTATTCAAGGCTTAGTTAGGTAACAGGGGAAGAAGAGAGACAGAGAAAGCAGCGTACTTCGAGAAAGGGCATTGTTATTAAGTTACATTCTTAGTTTTCACGAATCACTCTAACAAAATACACTTTGAAATATAGTGATGTTAGCACTTCTCAACATGGTTTCCACTTAATTACTATCACTTATCGTCTGAATGAAATATAGAGTAATGAATGAATTGCCTTCACGTCAAAATGTTGATATAGAATTTTTAACTTCAATACATACCATTACATACATACCATAGGTGGTATATTATAACACCTTGAATCCACTTAAAAGAGGTTTTGCGAATTGTTCTCTCAGGGATGTGTCTGTGATTGTATATGTATGCAGGTATATATAACGAATTTTCACATGAAACACATGAAATAAGAATCAACATCTAATCCTCAGAAAATTGAGAAATATGACTATATACTCGTATTAATTTCATACTGTGGCTTGCAAGTTGATAAATACGTTTATATATTGATATAGTTTCTCCACCACTGATTTTTAAAGTTCAAAGATGGTGTCTTGAGGATTTTTGGTCTAAAGAAATAACATGCCGACTTTTCGCTCAAAATTGTTTGGCTAAAATCAATTTATTGACGACTTAACCAGTGAAAACAAAAACATCTGCGGAATATCAACCAACAGAAAACAAAAAACCACATTAAACCAAACCAGCCATATAAAGTAAAAGAAAACCACAAAACATAGCCAGTATTGTTGTTTATTAATGGGAATCGTATAGTTGAAATATAATTACTTTTTGTTAATTATTAAGGCCTAAAAATTTTTTTAAATAGATTTATGTTTTAATATTTATTTAGTTATGTTTAAACAATATACTGTTAACATTTTTTTGGCCTTAATAATTAATAAAAAGTAATTATGTTTAAACAACACATGTTTCATATCAAAAAACAAAATCACTGGCTATTTTTTGTAGTTTTCATTTGTTTTATGTAGTTTTTGGGTTTGGTTTATTGTTTTTTCTGTTGGTTAATATTCGAGGATGCTTTTGTTTTCACTACTTATGTCGTCAAACAAATTTTGGCGAAAAGTAGGCATATAAACAGGAGTGTTATTTCTTTAGACCAAAAATCCTGAAGAAACCTGTGTTTATATATGCAAGAAAAATAATAATAAACATGTGATGCAAGCATCCCTGAGGAACTTTCAATGTTTGAAGTGAATTTCATATTTGACCAGTATTACAATCTCGTAAACTCTTATGTCCAAAATAAATGTGTACCAGTATGAAAATTTCATAGAAATTCATTTCAATGTTCAATTGTGAAAAATGTTGATAAGGCACATTTAAATATCTAAGTTTGAATCCAAAATTTGATCAATGTGGCGGACAGTAGAGAAATCATGCCACTGACTAAAAATGTTGTAGTAACATTTGTCTATGTATTTGAACTTTAGTAAACCAATACAGCGTAAATAATGAAATTAATTTGGAAGTAAGTCTATAAGGAAGTAAATAGGTTTGTTACCTTTAGGGAGATGATGAGGCAGAACGAGGTGTGTACAGAGACAGGGATCGAAGTTAGCGGGCAGCTCGGCTGACTGGTGACAGATCAGCTGCTTCACAGGAGGGTCTCCTTCGCATGATCCTGAAACATCAGGCCACCATATAGCTCTCGCTTTTTATTTGTTAACAAGTTTTAAAGCTTGGCGAATGTACTTCAAAGGTATGTATGATGAAATCATGATAGGAATGTTATGAAAGAAATTAGGCAAATGAAAACCAAAGCAAACCTTGATTACATTATGACACGAGTGAGTATGTGCCTTTCTTTATTTTTATCTAGCTAGATCAGTATACTATCTATCTATACTATCAGTATACTAACTGATCGTGTTAACGTGACTCATTATTTATATTTCGAGTGCCTCACTTATAGCTGCTGATTAATTTTAAAAACACTTAGAGCTAAGGGACCTTTAGAAATACATTATATATATTATATATATATATATATAATTTAGGAATACGAGACGTTTGAAATCATATTTGCAAAATATATATACTTCTAAATATAAAAAAACGCAGTCCAACAATCAAAAAAATAATATAGAAATATAGAACAAATATAGAAACAATATAGAACAAATAGAATAATATAGAAATATAACCAAAAAAAAATATAGAACAAAACAAAGCCCTAATAAAATTGATATTTCGAAGAACAATTCATCGTCATCACGTCAAAGGAAAACATGCGCTTCTTCTTCTCTGCTGATCTTCAATTTATTCTACCCATACCAGAAATGTTAAAATATTTGTTTTAGATATATTTTTTTGGAGTTGCTAGTCTCTCATCGGGCGCCTCCCTTATAGCGGATTGGGGAACGCTCACCAGATATGGTGGGTACTGGAGAAATAAAGTATCCAGGGTGGACGAAAACCAGCACCCCTGCCTTGTAGTTGAAGCATTGGTTCACTAAAGTCTAAGGGAAGGAGACCCTGACAGAAAACCCCTGGTCCTCCAAATTGACGGGTTGGGCGTGGGGCCAACGACCCCACCATAGAAAACAAAACAAGTTACGCCAGCACTAAACAGTGCTGGCCCTACGGAGACTGTAGCGCCGTGAATGATCGATGATAATGATGATGATGATATATTTTTTTAATAGTGTAAGAGTTTATTAACCAGAATTCCTAAAAATTATTTAAAAAATTTAAGGGATTACATAAAATCACTACTATATTTCGACTGCCTCCTCATCAGATAGAAATATAGTATTCAGTTTTGATGATTTCTTTTTTTTTGTGTTTTTTCTGAGAATTTAGTTTGTGGAATCGTTATTTGCTTTATTATATTATATATTATATAATATATTATTATAATATATATAGGATTAATTTACCACAATGAAAACAATTTTTTAAAAACAATGCTCTAAGGCCTTTCGTTAAACATCTTCGGAGAGCTAGTGAACTTGCTCTCGAAGATGTATTAACGAAAGGCCTTAGAGCATTGTTTTTAAAAAATTGTTTTCATTGTGGTAAATTAATCCATCTATTATATCAAGTGTTATTTTGATTATTATTCATATATATATATATATATATATATATATATTAGTGACAATTTATAAACGATCCCGGAGGACTAATTACGGCAAAAATATAAAGTATCAAGTAAAAAACTACACAGACAGACTCAATTTACTTTGATATTTCGACACCCGTCGACATCAGGTAGAAGTAAACTTCTCGAGTAGCACCAGCTAACCGTTATTTAAATTGCTGATGTTTTTCACCCCCTTATCGATTGTCGGTGAACGATTAGAAAAAGATATTTAGAAAATATGTTATATAATATATAAAAATGTAGGTAATTGAGGACATGCGAAAGGCATTTTAGTTCACGATTTCAATATTAGGAGTTAAAAAGATTCATTTTCATTCGTATTAGCTAACTGAAATATCAACAAACTTGATTTGAAATGATATTGATTCTTAGTGTTGACTGTTTGATTGACTCTTTATGCTACTTTACAAGTGTTTGGAGGAGAATGTGACCTGCTACACTGTGTTGAGCGTAGGAAACCCTTTCACTAGCCGGCTACTCCCTACACGCAGGTCTCACCTTCGTGGTGTCCACACTTTCACCGCCTTCCCTCCATCTCTCTTCAGTCTCATCCTCGCTCGTGACGTTTCCACGTAATCGACTTCATCAAATCACCTTCCACGCCTCTCTAACAAGTTCATCTTACATGATCTATTGTAATATTCTTTACTATAACAAAACCAGTTTACACACACACAATGCTACTCTCCAAATAAAAATAAAATATAAATTTCACGCAATGCATTAAAGAAGAAATTTACTTTTATATAATAAAAAAAAATTATATTTCAATATTTTTTTGTTATTTATCATTTATGTTTTTATTTTCATGAATATGAATTATAATTTATTTTCATTAATTAACTTATTAATTATTCGGTATGTATTATTTATTCGTTATGTTTCTCATTCACTTTATTATTTTTATTATAATTCACAATTATATTGTTCAATGCTGTTATTCACTACACTATACTATTGCACAATGTCATTACTATGTTGTATTTCTTTTATTCCCTTTATTTCACTGTTTGTTTCGTATTTTCTCTTCCCTCCTCCTCAGTTTGAGGCAAAATACTGATTGGTCTAATAGATAAGCTGTTTGTCTGTCGGAGCCGCATAATCGATAAACCTCTCCTGAAGACAATGTATGTCAAAATATTTGAGTCATATCAGATCAGTCCTTTCACAGTTTCATTATTTCTAAGTGTTTTACTCTGTGATTATATTTAGGTATATAATATAATATGTATATAATCAGTTGGGTTTTTGACTCTGACGAAGACCGCTTGTTACGGTTGAAAGATCTTAGTCTTGTTTTCCCATTTCTTATTGTGGTTTGATCATTTATATTTATGTATGTATTTTTTCGAGTTCAAAATGGAAGAAGAATAACACAGACTAAGAAAACACACTTACAAATATAAATTTTGCGGACAATCCGTCTTCAGAAGAAAAGAGAAAGGGACACGGATTGCCCGAAAATTTGAGTTTGTTAGTGTGTTTCTGTATTCTGTGTGTTACTATTCTTCGTTTTTGAACTCGTATGTGTATTTAAAAATTATATACATTATATATATATATATATATTATTAATAAAAACAGCAAGCAATATAAGAAAACAGTACTATAATGGGCATCTGAATGACAGTTTGACTTCTACTTGTCAGATCAGGTAATAATGGAGAATAAAAGAATAGTTCCTCTTGTTAGTTTTTTTAATTTCCTCTGCTCGTATGCAGCTGTGAATTTTTCGAAAGATAACCTGTACCTAGACAATAATTGTTGAAAGCAGGAGAGTTTTAGATCGTTAGCGATTGCTTGACTCAGGCGCTCCGTGGGTTAGCAAATCTATATTCGAGAAATTGTGACATGCTCGATTATGACATATATTGATTACATTTTAAGTGCTAACAGCTTTCAACAAATTGATTTTAATGCCTGAATGAGCAACTGATAAAGAAATTCATTGACCTAGAAATTACTTTGACGATTGTCAAAAATGAGAGGAATGACAAATGACAGTCTAGAAGCTTTTGCCTCTGTTGAATACACTAATCTTTCATAAAAGCGGTAGCCGATTAAAATACGACCCCAGCCATTGATCAAACGAAAGAAAAAAAAAGTGATTGAAAATGTAATGGTGCTGTTTGGTCAATAAAGCAGGACAAGAGGGATTGATATCGAAGTATGGTCGTTAATCAGAATTAAATGTGTATCACAAGTGACTTACAAGGCGATATCAGAATCTAATTAACCTTTTACGAAATGAGTCAAGCTTTGCAATTCATAATGGTCGTCAAATATAGCTTTCAATTTTACCAAACGAGGTCTCTTACTTTCAAAAGTCTGCAGTTTTTTTCTGCAATCAAGGTTATTTTAATCAGAATAAATTGAAATTGACAAAATTTATTAGTAAGTTTAGCATGCTGCCAAAAATATCCTTACTTCTTCTTATATTAGTCCTTTAACTGTGGTGAGTATATAATAGTCAAAGTTTACTCTATAGAACAGCGATGGTCAAAATCTATGTTTGCATATTAGGAAAAGTATCTTATCCTACTTTGTATCGAAATAGAGTATCAATTGTTTTTCACTCTTCTACTAATTAAATAAATTAGTAGAAGAGTACTAGTAGAAATTCTGTATGTTTTATCGTTTCTAAGTAGGTTTAGCATATCGTAAAACACTTCTTTATTTTGCATTTTTACAAGAGGTAACATAATAAAAAAAAACACATAGATTCCACATGTAGTCATTTATCCGATTTGTTTGCCATAATATTTTAAAATCTCGGAAGGAAATATTAATAACTGATTATCAGCAAATTTAATTTAGTAATTATGAAAGGAATTATTATTTGAAATTATTCATAGTTGAAGCAATTAATTTCTGAGAAGTACATAATCGTTTGTACATTTTATCATTATTTTATATATCTTTACAAAGCATTCGTGTATAATCCCATAGTCAGGTGTAGGCTAACAGGTTGTGTAATTGTGTAGTACTGAAGATTACAGGTTCGAGTCTTGCCATGATCCTAGTTTTTTTCCTGAGATGATATCCTATACCTATCCAATTAGTAAAAATAGAGTAATACCATTAGTTAGATTATATTTTGCTTCTGTACTTGTTGACCATCCAATCCATTTTTTCTGCAGTGACTGCACTTTCTTTCCTTTCCTTTGTTTCTTAGGGCAAGGTTCAGAATGTGTTAATTTTCCTGACAGTTATGCATCCTTACCAGACTGTGCGTCTCGGCACATCGTCAAGGGTAACGTATATCAACATTGTCAGGTGAAGGTTCAACGACATCAGTAATATCACACTCATCATCATCAAATTGCTGAAGGAAGTTTGAATCATTTTGAATTACATCTTTTAACTCATATTGAAAAAAATAAATAAAATGTTACCTCTTCGTACCGTAGACCCCAATGTAATTGGAGTTACCAAAAAAACATAAAAAGCAAGACCAAAATAATGGAAATAAAAATGTCTTTTAAAAGCTTTATACAATTAACTACGTAAAAAATAAGATGTAAAGAGGAAATTCACTACAACATCCACTGTGACGGCGTACTTAGAAATGATAAAAGAGGCTAATTTCTAACTGCCTTATCTGAAACTGTTTGAATCTAATATTACAATATCTCCTTATTTAATGCTAGGATTAAAAAAAAAAACCCGAGACAATGAGATATTTGCTACCAGATAAGAACAAAACATCCTGTTAACATGATATCTTATCACTAAAAAAAAATAGAAAGTGACCTCCATTTGGGGCCAACCGTACTTGATGGGTTAACAAACATAACTTAAAGTAGCAGTCACCTTGGTTTCATTCAATGAATGCATAGAAAGAAGAAATGAGACTTATTAAAAGTTAGGACTATAGACTTTATGTTTATAGACTTTTTGTTTAGCTGGTTGTATGTTCCTACTGTAAAAAAAAAAAAATCAAAACGAGTTGGCTTTTTCTTTTGAACATTTTCATGCAGAGATTTTCATTATTCAAAATTAAACAATAAATGAATAAAAAATGGTATCAAATATCTTGGAGATCTAATGGTAATCAAAGGATGAGTTTAAATTGGCAGATATATAATTTGTGTATTCATTAGGGAGGAAACTATATAAATTAAGAATATATTATTTAGAATTAATGTTAAAATTCTTAATACTTAATTATTAAATAATTGTCTTAGTCTTAGTTGACTTTTGACCAAAACAAGTGGTCTGTGTTACTATCAGTTCGACTCTGACGAAGAGAATTTAGAACTTTTGAAAATAAACGCAATGCGTTTATCAAATAACGTTTAATAAGTTTTATTTAAAACCTAAGACTCTAAAATGACTAATGAAGTATTTATGAATACATACAACATAAGTCCTGCATGTACTTAAACATTATAACCTTAGTTTTGAAGATTGTAAAAAGTAAAAGAATTTTCAGGAATTGTAAGATTAATTAAAATTAACATGAGTAGTCAAGGACTAAAATTAATTTAGATGATTCAGTTTAATCTAATTGACAATACGGAAATACTGATTTCTGTAAAAACTAATCACCGAACATTGTTAATTTACATTATTTTTTCTTTATCGATGTTTAGTCTAGTGTTAATCAATTTTTCACTAGAAGACATTTAAGAAAACGCATTGCTTGTATTTGTAGAGATCATCAAGGTTGCAATAATACAGAATTAATTACAATAACATGGAAAAAATGGAACATACATAATTTACATGAATATACATTATTACCTTGGTATTTTTTTATTGTAAAAAAAAGTTTACATGGCCATTGTATTCTAGTCAACTACTGTGCTGCTCGTAGCAACATTTTTCCACATTATATATCACATTTTGATAACTCAGAAAAATTTAAAAAAACTCATGAAAACTATATCAAAAAAGTTAATGGGAACTACAAAAATGTTTTTTTAAATAGTAATTAATAAACAATATAATTTTCTTAGGTTATCAGTATCTCTCGTATGGATTTTTAGTTTTCTGACTGTAAATCATTTCTTTGATGAGCGTCTTAGTTTTATTACTTTTATAATCTATAGTCTGTGTCGTCTAGATTAAAGTTATGCCTATTGTTAATGGAATTGATGGGCCAAAGCGCAAAATGTTTTCTTCAATTTAATATCATACTCAAGTAGACCCAACCTATCCTTTCAATACTTCTTTATCTGCCCTATATAAACTGTACAGCAATGGTCATACCGAGTTGAATATATAACATTACTACAGAGGTAATTTGGTCAGTAGGTGATTTGGTCTTCGAAAAAATAATGAATTTAAACTATTTTTAAACTTATAAGCAATTTTTATGTTTGTACCTTTGTACACTGTAAAGAGAAATAGTATAGCATATATGTGGTCCAGATAAGAAACATTTGATTGCAATTTATAAATCTTCAATTCATTCATTATGATAGAAAATAGCAAAATAGAAAATACCCATGAATGCAAATTTTTTAATAAAGAATTAAATATTAAAAGCAATGGCCAATAAAAATGAGTATAATGCATGAACTAAAAGATCAAAAAATAAATCTTAGGAGCAGTAAATAGGTATGGATTACGTAAACCAACAGAAACTTGCTAAAAAAGTCTCTAATTTACTTAAGAATTAATAATTAATGAGATTTAAAAGTAAGAAATCAATCAAACAAATTGTTACTAAATGGAATATATAATTAATAAATAATTTAAAATTGCACTGCCTGAAGTTAAATATTTCAACATATATTTTAATCATAACTAATTAGTTGTGCAATCCATAATTGTGCGGTATTTACTACTACTGGGGTAAATCAAACTCTCCACACATAAAAAACAAGCTTTTTTATTATTTCATGAGGTGCTCGAAACGGGTAGAATAAACACGAAGTGTTCGAAACGGGTAGAATAGAAACCAAGTGCTCGAAACGCGTAGAATAAACAAGAAGTGCTCGAAACGCGTAGAATAAAAAAAATGGAGACTTTTTAAATTTTATTTAAAAAAATTAAACTATTTTAAAAAAAAATTATTTATGGAGACTTTGATTTATCTACATAGTATTTTAATTATACTTTTTTTAAACATATATACGTAGCGTAGAAGAAACAAAACCGAACACAAAAGAAATATAAACATTGTGGATAATAATACAGATTTATCATTATTATAATTAAAATAAACCTAACTATGCAAATCACTTCATTAAATATAGACATAGATAGCCAGATAGTGCAGGAAATTCAATCTACTTATTAAAACAGGGAAAAAACACATAAACTTCATGAAATAAAATTGGAAAATAGAAAAAAGTAATATAAATTTAATAAATTAACACAGTATTCAACAAACAAATATTTTATTTAAACTTCTAATAAAAATGGAAATACAACTAGACGGAATTTTGAATGAGAAAGATAATAAATGATAAAAAACATAAAAACATAGTATAATGATAAGTAAATTAGATTATAATGAGGTTTATTCGATAATATCATAAAATCGAAGTACTTAAGTTTGTATTCTAATGAATAGAAGGGTATGTAAGCCAACAATTAAACAGTTTTTCAACAGTTGTTATTAAAGTTGACACCGTTAAACCGGTTCAACAGCAGTATATGTTGTGTGAAACAGTATAACAATTTCTTAATTCAGGGTCAATTGTGTTTAAAAGGTAGTTCAAAAGTTAAATACAGAAAAAATGTTGAGTAACGCTAAATGCAGGGGCCAGTTTGGCTCAGTAACAACGTGCTCACCTCTAGACTGGTAGATCTGGGGTTCAATACCCACTGTGGCCCTCGATTTATTCATGAGCACTTCCTCCCTCGGAGGCGTTAAGCCATCGGTCTCGAACTTGTACGATATCAGGTATTCGGTAAAGAACCTGATTCTACATAAACTTGAATTAGGTAAAACTTAGTATTCCCAATGTAGCATGTTCAGTGTGTGGTATCACAAAAGGCTAGTATTCAACCTATGTGTGTTCTCTTGTGGGACTACCACTGAATTCTAACCTAACATAACGCTTAATGCGGTCATCATAACATAAGATGAAAAAACTTTTCTTTATATGTTTTTTAACTAATTTGTGATCAGTTACAATGCAGTTTTTTATCAATATGGGCAGATAAAGAATAAGTGTTATTATTAAAAAGAACACTTTTCAAGCATTCGTTGTTCGGCTACTTAATTTTGGTTTGTATTTGTAGTAGCCTGTGGAAAATAAATTGTGTCATTGAAACATCTTTTTTATAAAATATTATATGCGAGCAAACTATAATTTTCATTTCTTCAACCATTCATCAAACCTACTCAGTGACAATGGCATAGTTCACCTTTTTTGGGCAGAATTATTGAAGATGACGAAAAGTACATTATCGTTTGCTTCTGTTACCAAAAAAAGAGCATGACAGAGCATTCAGCAATGTCCATTACTAACAGAAAAAAGAAGGTCTATTCCTTAAAAGGATTGCTATTGTCGGGGATTCGTCTTTGGTCTTATTCATCTTGGACTTTGCAACACTCACAAAAAGCTTTCAAAACTTAATCCTGCTTACTCCCTAAACTTTATTAGTCAACCTAAATTATATAAATGTTTACATTTTTATATGTTACAAAATCAAATAAGATCGTAATTTTACTTTTACTAAAGATTTGTTTTCTGAAGATTGAAAATATTTTTTCTTTATTAATAGAGTGTGAAGTAAACCATCTCGTTCAAGGAAGTATATGCTCACATTATTGATAAACCCTCCATATAATGGAGGATACGTTCCGTCAATCAACTATATTAGAGTAGGAATCTTTGACGAGTACCTGACATCGTACAGCCTGGAGGCAGACAGATTTACTTCGTCTCCGAGGGATGGCGAACGCAAGATTTTCCATCTCTCGTATGAAAAATCTAAGGACTAAGTAAAGATTTGAACCTCCAACCTTCAGTACTACATCCAAGCATACTACCTGTACCCCAAATTTGACCCCGTTTCTATAGAATGATATTACCTATCATTGAAACATTTTGGAATACTTTCTAAACAATATTTTAAATACCTTTTTACTATTGCTACACAGATTTATTAAACAAGGATCAATGACTCTAGATTTAGCTTAATGTTTACGAATGGCATTAGTAAATTTCCTATGATAGTTCTTCTCTTAAAAGAAGAATTATCATATTTAAAAAGTCAATTCATTTTGATATAAAACCTCTTTATATGTTTTTACATTATCTTAATTCTAACAATATCCCATAAAAGCATAAACCATTCAAGAGTTTAAAGAAAAATTCGACACAGTTTTGATTAATTTTCAACCAGTTATGCCAATGTGTCAAGGAAATTACTTCATAAGAATGAATGCAACCTTTTATCAGATGTTTAATTTCACGCATAACACGAGCGCAAATACATTGCCTAAACTACTTTGAAATAACACGAGAACATTATTAATCTTGAAATTAAAAGTTATTTCGTTAAATTAAAATGAAAATACTTTAGACCAACTAATGTATTTCATACTAGCAGTCTTTTAATGTCTTGCTTATACTATGTTAAATATTTGTGCACGGAGATTTAACTTTCATTATGACATAAAGTAATATAAAATTATTAAATCATTTGTGTTATCAACTTTAACTCCAAAATAATAGGGATATTTCGTTTTCTTGTCATTGTATAAGTCTCACTGTAAATTAAGACAGATTAATGCAATTTAATGACTATAAATTACATTTGTAATTAAATTTAGTCTTTAGTACTAGGGCGTTCTCTTTTATTAGGGCGTTTACCTTTGTTAGTGTGTGATTGGGTCTTAGAGCCTTCCTTTATGTTGACACACATATTCAAAGATAAAAAAATGCATACTCGTAATTCAAATATTTATCAAATAACATTAAGACAAACAAACGAAATCAGATAACAGATCAAGTAGTGACTCTTGCATGGCCTGGAAATGTACCATTATAAACCCAAAATAGAAGATTTAGCAAACTAAACATTTTCTAATTGTATAAATTTATATTTATTTTCCAATCATTTATACTTTTTCTAATTAAATATATACATTGATTTCTATGTTAAGTGTCAATGAAATATGTAAAACAAGTCCCGAAATGTAAATAATTGGTTTCATAATTTTGGTTTTCGTACTTTAAATGGCATTAAACAAATAATTAACTTACAAAATGTAATACTATTTTTTTGTTTAGTCTTTACTTTTGTGATGTGTAACATCCATGAAAATTATGTTTCGCCTTTTTCCAAATTGTTGACACGCCGAACTGCCGAACCGAAAAGGTTTAACACCTCTGCTTTACGATGTACACCTAGGGAGCACCATGGATGCCTCATTTCCTTATAACAATTAGTAACAACATGTTTTCCGATAACTTCTTTACAGTATTTAATTAGATTTCATTATTACCAGTAGAGACGACTGATAAGAGATATTCATATTTATAAATAATATAATTGTTTAATATTATAATTACTATTAGAGTCTTGACACAGCCTGGTTTCAAATTCTCTCAGAGGACATTTTTGTACTTCGGTGACAAAAATAAGCGATAAAAAATGTATACTTCAGTATTAAAAAAGGAAGTTCTAGCACTCGGTTCCTGATGTCTATACAACCGACTTCATTGTTACTATTGTATTTATAGTTGAATATGTTATTAAAGTTTAAAAATAATATAATTGTATAATTATAATTATTATTAGAGTAGGATGAACCTAGTACTATCAGATTAGTAGATTTTACCGTCATACTTTGCAGGAAGGTGTAGGAGTTGTTCGATGGAGTTTGGGCGTAGTCCGTCTTCAAGAAGACTTGATTAGAGTCCTGCGTATACAGACTGCGTGGTCTTCCATGTATATCACTTTAAAACCAATGATGCCTATATCAATAGGGCCTAAATTTATTTCATGTAATTAATAAATGTATCATTTGACCTGAACCGGTCAAACAACTCCTACCCTGTATACGAGGTATGATTCAGTACTCATATAGTATAATACTATTCAGTAGGCATGCATGTGATATATGTGATATTAGTATAGTGTACTAATGTGATTTCAACTAACTTCTATGATACCAACAACACTCAAGTATCTCATGCAGTCCTCAAAACGGGACTACATTGTTATTATAACTCTTTAAGGACCGTACTAATTGTACTACTACGAATATAATTTCAATCATATTGATAGATTTGTTTTAAAATGAGATGAAAATTTTAAAAATGTTCTTACAAAGCCAATATTTCAGTTTATGTTTGCAAATAGTTTTGTTTTATAAAAACAACCAAAGTTTAATTTTGGGGTCTGAAATAATAATGAAGATTTAATGAAACCACCTGAAATAAAATTATAGCTATATCAGTGATTTGAACATTAAAATATTAGCTTTCTTTTAAATTGCTTTTTAATAAACTTTGAGATATGAAATTTTCCATCAAAAAGAACGTAAAGTTGCCAGTCCCGATGTCAAGTACTCGTAAAAATCACAACTGTAGTAAATTTGAGTGAGGCAAAATTTAGGACTCCCGATGAAAAATCAACTTGGTAATATCCCTAGCTTATAACTAAAATTGACGTCTTTAATGTTCTAGCATTGAAGGTGTTGTAATAACATTTGTAAAACCGACAGAAGTTTGTGACAAATATTCAACTTTGTCAATAAAGGGTAAAGCTGTTTGGAGACACGCTCAATAGGTTTTGATAATAATGTAAAAGGTAAAACAATCTATTTTAATAATGAGAAAAATGATATCAAATAGTAAGAATGATAAAATACCTTTTACGATAGCCGCAAGTGCCAGGGTCGAGGTAACCAACTGGAGCAAAGGCCCCATCTGAAACAAGAGAGACCTTGGTGTAACATGGATTCAAGATATTTGCAAATAAAGAAATCCAACATACATATAGCCTGTTATACAGCGCAATGAGGCGGTTTAGTTGGCTAGCTTACTCACTGTCTTCGTCACAAAGATGACTGTTAGATTCCCTTAACCAGCCCTCTTTGAGTGTTGCTCTTATTAGGGTGTCTAAATTTTGCATTTTTAATACAAACCTATTGCAAACCAATAATTTCCTATATAATGAAATAACTTTTAACGTCATTAATAATAAATAAATATTTGAAAAAGGTTCATATATATTTTTAAAATAATACATAATTTCATGTACTTGGAAATATTTCATAATAATTCTATATTTAAAATTCATCAAAAATGGATTATTGGTAGAAATATTTCTTCAAAGAGATGTTGATCTACAATGCTGTTTTACAGCGGTTTTTTTTTGTCATTCAGCATGGTAGAGTGAGACAGTAGACTACTGGGAAGAGCGAGACAGTAGACTTTCATCACCTTGGGCTGAAGTGCTAACATGATTCAAGTGTAAGATAGTTTGACGCACATGAAGAGCACCTTATCAAAGTGAGAGTCCATTGTTACAATTATTATTATACTTATTATTAACTAGGGTGATTTACCTTCAAAGACCTTGGACCAGCAATCCCACAGAGTTTCCCTACCCATCACTTTCTCTGTCTTCCTTTCTCTATTTGTATTTGTCTATCTCACTCTCCCTCTTTCCCTCCCTTCAATTGCTGTCTCTCTGTTATTGTCTGTCTCCATCTCTGTCTATCTCTTCTCTCTCTTTCACTCTCTCTTGGTTTAGGTCACCGCCAAGTGATATCCGTTTCTCTTTCCTAGCTCAAAAAAAAAAAAATATTAAATATGAAAAGCAACAACGATGACTGACTAGACAATGACAACCTACCGAACAATTTTTCATCTCTCGACCAAGTCGGAGTTTTTGCAACACTAAACACTATATAATGGGAACATACTTGTACTTATACTGGTTTACTATTATAATTGATTGGTTTGAAATAGTTTTTAGTTGCCTATTTATATATTTATTATTTTCCTTGTTTCAACCTTTTAGCTAACTCGGAACGTATAATGTAGACAAAAACTAAATCATTTAGTTATCCATTCATTTAAAACATAAAATAGCTTAAAATATTTATACTACTGTATTCTGTGTCAAAAGGTTTTAAGTATGTTTCATGAAACTTTTAAGATTAATTTGATCAGTTAATATATTTAGAAATCTTTTTACTAATAGTATTTCATAGTGGATTCCTGTAATGACGATAAATGTATGCGTGGTGCTTTTTACAGGAAACTTAAATTTACATAAATGTAGCGAAATATGCTAAACAGGGATAGATTATTCATGAGAAATGAAAGGTCAGAAACTACTGGTTCATAAAAGCCTTTGCATATGCTTACTCACTCTGATTCATTACTTCTGTCTAGAAGCTAAGCCTGATTTCATTTATTTGCGTTTAGTCATTTTCCCGTCTTCTCATCAGAGGTGTTTGACACCCACTGTTGGCAACTTTCAGGTTTGGATTTTTGATTAGGTTTGATTTGGTACCAGCATATTAGGCTGCTACCAGTGGAAACGTGACCATGACTGCTCATTTCTTTTATACGAAATAGTAGACACTGAACAGATCGACCCTCTGGGAAAACGCAAATTATTACACACCGGCCTTGAACATGTCAGAGACTTATTAAACATGTCTACTTTAGTAAGCAGGAGTGAGGAACAATGTTGAAACAACTTGGTAATTTAGCTTGCATATTACTAAAAAACAAACATATAATAACGAATGAGCCCCCTCAGGGCAGCAATAAAGACGAAAGCCTATAAGTAAGAGGTTTAGAAATGTTGAAAACAAATAGTATACAAAGTCCCTGAAATCTACGAATACCAAGTTGGACTAACTAGTTATATCTACTGGCTGTTAGTCGTTTATCTAGGTTCTCAAATATTCCTAAATTTACTATATTGTCTTTGTAAATATTTAGTTTTAAGTATTTAATTAATGAACGATCTATTCTGATACCCTTTTAATGTTTGAGAATCGTCTTCCTAAATATCACAATTTTGTTTATTTGAAATGGCATGATTCATCATTTGTAAGAATATTCACAACTTGCGCAATCTGTTATGGCGTGGATTTATTCATGATGTGGGATTTAAACAAAATCTAGAGTGGCCTACACTTAACTGTACTATAATAAACATAATATCGAACTCCTGATGCATATAAAAACATTAGTACAACTACAGCAGGAAAAACCTTTCTGAAAAGCAAAAGTGTAGATATCATGTTACAGAATAGTCTCTTACAGGAGAACAAGGCTTTTATTCCAATAATCAGTTCATCCCTTACATGTTTTGAAGATTTGAGACAGAGTTTACCATTTAAAACTTGAAAATAGTCCTATTTTGTCTAAAAATGTCAGGACATGTAAGAAAAATGACGTTCTAACATAATTTTTAATTTAACATGTAGGATAATTTCATTTATTATTTTTCAAAGATTGTTTTCAATTTGATCAGTACTGATCAATTTCAGACTACTGATCAGTGTTGCTAACTACCATCCAACTCATATTCTACATAATGTTCTATTTTTAGGATTAGTCTCTTGTTGATCCGTCAAATGGTATGGTCTGTGTCACTCTCATAAGCTTCATATTGAATTATAAGTCAAAAATTGTACATTTTATTAAAAAAATTATTTCCCGTTGTTTTAAAAATCTGTGGATATGTTTATTGCATGTTTAGACTAAAAGATAATGCTGAAGTTTCAAAACATCAGAATTAGTAGTTTAAGAGAAAAAAAATGTTGTTTAAAAAAAGGTTTTTGGCTAAAAAAGTGACTTTCCCAACATGCATAATTGCTCCCAAACAATAGGGCTCATCTATAGTATGAGGCCCATTTTTGTGTAAATATCAATTTCATCCATCAAAGATTCTGGACCTTAGCGTGGTCATAAACTTTGGTTACATACTCACCCACTGCATCACACTGAATTATGCATGAAACTGTATTGCTCCGTTTGTTGAGACTAAGCCAGTGAAACAAGTCGAGTTACAAAAGAATCTTTCGATACTAACTAGATGCTAGTTAGATCGTAACTCATTGTATATATTCTCCTTATCAAACTGAAAAGCACTGAGCCATGAAGAGTCAAGTAGAGCAAGTGCGAACTTGACTGGCGTGGGCGGTAGATGAAAGTGCTTGATGAACAAAGTCGTGATGTAACCCAATGACAACTGGTTCAGAGAAAGGCTCTCTGTTTGATGCTCGCCTGTAGCACAACCTTTAAACTAAATCACATGCGCTCCGGGCAAGATTTCTACCTGCCCCTGAATTCAACCTGATACCTTCGCTAAAGGTTACTTTCTTCGAGAGAAATTACTTCCCAAGGATTTATTATCATATCCATTATGTGTTTCGTAACCCTTGACAATGGAGCTCTCATAAAAAAAAAATCAAATTGGTTTGGACAATATGAAAATTGTATAGACTTAAACATGCACTGCAACACAACCGGCGTGAATCTTAGTGAATGATGAATAAGCCGAACGTTATGAGTTAGCCTGTCACTAACTGAACAACTTCAATTCAAATTTCTTCCGAATTAACAGAAATCTAACATATTCAACAATTTGCAAGAACTTTTGAAAAATTACGATAGAAAAATAGATATCACTTTCTTTTATAAACCTTTTTAAAGATGCCAGAACCACAAGAGTTTTAAGCTAGTTAAATTACACTGAAATATATCGATCGAAATAAAAGAAAGATTTCGTTTGTGCATAGCTTAAAACTGACTCATATCAAGTTATCTTTACGTTTTATACGTTGGAGAAACCAAATCTACCCTTAGAAAACTTCTGTCTGTTCTGTTTGTCCAAAAATTTTGTCAAAAGCAAACTCAGCCACCTTAAGTGTATGGTACATCTGTTATCATACGAAAGAATCAAAATGAAAACGATATAATAATGGATATTATAAATTCACTGCATATTCAAACTGAGTACCTTTCCATAATATCTCGTTCTTCTCCCATAATTTCTATCTAAACTTTTAATTCTAGAAACTAAAGACAGTTATTTCCATCATGTTCAATAATAAATTGTCAGTCAAAGTAATACGATATACATCATACGGAGACGAATTATTATCAAAAAGTGGTACGAATTCTCATACAACTGTTAAATAGAAATTCAACGTAGAAGCGAAGTTATGAACTTTTAAGCTGTCTTTGGCTAGCTATACAGGTATACATGCATAAAGCTAAAAATATACTCGTATTTTGAGGTGTATGGTACTGTAGCAAGTAGATATTGTTAGTTGATTTTAATTTCGTTTTCGTTTATCATAATTTCGTTCGCTTTAAAAGACATACTAAATAAGAAGTATGTCTAGAATAAAATCACATTTGAGCTCAGTATCTAAAGCTGCAAACCATAAAAGAAGCTCCAGATCTAATGACAGTTATGGGCTGTACTAATAATGATAATTTCTACTATTCCATAATTTCTTATAATATTTTGGAATACCACGGATCAAGTCTGAATTTTTGTAAAATATCCATCAAAGATGGGCACGTCTGCTAGTGCACATATACAGACCAAGTAATGGTCTGTGATAGAGTCACAAGTGGAATTAGATGGGAAAAGGCAGATATGAATTTAATGTTGGTGAATAGACAAGAGATATACACTAATGAGGAGTAGAAGGCAAAGAAATAGAAAATATAAGGTGCCAACACTGTGCAAGTACACTCAATGTACATAGTTTGTACACCTTCTGTGTCATATCACAAGTACTATACATATATTTATAACATGACTTCACATCAAACACGTGAAAGAAAAATCAACGTCAAAACTACAATGAAAAAATCAAAAAACTTACTAAGATCCTTCTATCAGAACAAGCGGTTTTCGTCAGAATCCAACTCACCTGACGTAGACTGCTTGTTTTGGTTGAGGGATCTAAGAAATTTTTATGATTTCTTACTGAGGTTTAGGCATTGATATATTTTATATGTAAAGAAATATTAACGTTTAACCTTTTTTAAAAAGGAAAAAAAGAAGTAATTTGTAAATGTGTTATATGGGAAGTTGTCAGATATAAATAAAACGCAGGTTTAATATTTAAATTTACCATTACATAGCTGTATTAATTTAAAGTGAAAATAGTGAAAACCGGATCTCTGAGATTAAGCAAGTAATTAGAACGTTATTTGTTCATAATAAGAGCATATGGTGAGTAAAGATAATTTTATTGTGTTGTTGGTGAATAAATTAGCTCACTTTATGTACAGTATTGTTCTTTTTAAACAGGCCTAACAATGATTGTCTGAGTGTGGACTGTCAGTTTGAATCTCCCACTTCGATTGTTTTCAAGAGATTTCTAATCAAATTCACACCAGAGTCAACTTTGTTTCTTGCATAAGCACTTTAGTTTTTTATATATTTTTAACCAATGCTTTAATACTGAATTAAATATAAAGATTATATATATATATATATGGATCAATTTACCACAATGAAAACAATTTTTTAAAACAATGCTCTAAGGCCTTTCGTTAACACATCTTCGGAGAGCAAGTGAAGTGTTCACTTGCTCTCCGAAGATGTGTTAACGAAAGGCCTTAGAGCATTGTTTTAAAAAATTGTTTTCATTGTGGTAAATTAATCCATCTATTATATCAAGTGTTATTTTGATTATTATTCATATAAATATATATATATCAATGATCAAACCAGAATAAGAAACGGAAAACAAGACTAAGATCTTTCAACCGTAACAAGCGGTCTTCGTCAGAGTCAAAAACCGAACTAAACACTAGATGCAGAAAACATCTGGTGAGGAGTTGAGAAGAGTGGGAGGGAAGAGTGGTATTTTAAAAGGGTGAAAGCGCAGGGAAGGACTAATGTCCAGAAAGGGATGTTTGGGGAAACAAAGGAGTACAGTAAGAAAAAGTAAAAAAACTATCCGCTAGCTGTCAACCCTCTTTGAAGAGGCTATTGCCCTCGTGACGAAAGTATCAAGTTTGAAGAGACCGTTACTAATGTTTATAATATTTGATCTATTAAATTTAATTAGAGACGATTCAATAATATTTCTTAACATTTCTTATAGTGTGTTTGATTTCTTATTGTGGTTTGATCATTGATTGTTATTTCACGTGTTTATGTGAAATCTTATATATATATATTGATAAAAGTATCGACCGTGGAATAGAAATAAAACTAACGTTTATCGGGACTCGGTCAGTTCTTCAGGTTCAAATTAAACTCTCATTGCCAACGTCTTGGTTTTTATTCAAAACCTTCTTCAGGCAGAAGTATAAATTTTGAAACAGAAAAGCTAAGTATTACATTATAATGTAATACTTAGAAAAAATAAGTAAACAGTTTTTCTGTTTCAAAATTTATACTTCTGCCTATGAAGAAGGTTTTAAATAAAAACCGAAACGTTGGCAATGAGAGTTTCATTTGAACCTGAAGAACTGACCGAGTCCCGATAAACTTTAGTTTTGTATATATATAAAGGTATCATGCATAAAGTAGAAACAAAATACAATTTTATCAAGACTCGGTCAGATCTTTAGGTTCAAATTAAACTCTCATTTCCGAAGTTTCGGTTTTTATAGGAGAAGTAAAAAATTTTAAAACAGAAAAACTTAAGTATTATATTCATATGTAATACTTAAATCTAACATATGTAATGTTTAAATTTTCCAGTTTCAAACGTTGTGTGCTTCTACCTATGAAAAAGGTTTTAAATAAAAAACCGAAACGTCGGCAATGATAGTTTAAGTTAAACCTGAAGAACTGACTGAGTCCTGATAAATTTTGTTTCGTATATACAAGTTCAAAATTGGAGAAGAGTAACGAAACACTCTCTTTTAACTAAAATTTTTGAGAAATCTGTCTACGGGAGACAAGAGAGAGGGAAAGAAAGCAGGCAGAGATGCAGGGGCAGGTAAACCCCGGTAAACTATCAAACATTGAAAGTTGACAAGGTCAGGCGATCTTTTGAGACATTCAAGTGGGTCGTCACGGGAAAGAGATACCGAAAACAATTTCACTTGATGTGTAGAAGATAAGAGATTGTTGAGAAGTGATAGATACTGTGCTCAATCCAATATTATATTGATGGTGTATTTACCTTCTTCTGCCCTCAACTTTGAAAACATTCTTTTACCGCCAAATAAAGAAATTAACTGACAGATACACATAGTTTGAGGCAACTTTAAACAACATATTATTTTGTTGATATATTTGAAAAAATTCCTTTTTTCAGTAGTTTTCTGTTCTCTTATTTTATATTCAACAATGTTTTCTTAAACTCTATGCAATATTTAACTCATTAGTTGTGCATTCCGTTCTTGTTTGGCATTTACTGATACTGGGTAAAACAAAGTCTCCACACAAAAGAAGGTTTTTTAATTCAAACTACGTGTTCGGCGGTTGTCGTCCTCCACTCCTTCCATTGCATGTTTACCTGACGATAAATATAAAGTGTTTGAAGCGCGTAGTTTGAATTAAAAAACTTCTTTTTTATGGAGACTCTCTATTATCTACTTATCCCTCCTATGCAATACGTTCAATATCATTATATATGTAGATAGTTACTCTCCAGATTTTCATTCACACTTCTGAAAAACTATATCATATTATATTTATCTAAAGGTAACAAATATAGCATGATTTATGGAACACAAGCCCCTTAGAACATTCTAGAGTACGATTATCTATTTTAGTAAGTGATATCAAAAATGTCTAAACTAGTTTTTATCATAGAGACCAACAATTTTCAGTTACAAAATCCCAAAATGACAGTGTTATTCAACAACCAATTACGATCTAAGGCTAAATAGCATTAGTTAGCTTTTTATGACTATTCAATAGTAACAGTCAAGACTAACTTTTTACTTCTTGAGATTTTATATTATACGTTGATAAGTGCATTTCTCTACTGTACATTAGCATTTTTGGTGAATGTCCACTATCTACTTTTCCTCTTTGGTGTACAGTTGTTATTTATAATAGGAATGATGTAAAAAGCCTTGGAATAATTCTGATTAAAATTCTATAAATAGGTTGACAAGGTCCAAGATATATAACACTTCAATATTTAATACACGTTTTTATTCACAGCTGCATTAACATGGTTTGTAATGATAAACATCATAATTAACTGTGATTTAAACTTAATTACCTTGCTAAGCAATAATACAAACACTTCCTTTAGAGCCTTTGAAGCTTTACGTAATATTTGATGGATGACCTTGATAAATAGTTACCCCTTCTCAACAGTTACTTGAAATACGAAATCTTGTACTTAAAAACCAGGTTGGTTTTTGAGGCTAAAATTCGAGCGGTAATCTTTTTCCACTCAATGCTCCCACAAGATCTATTGTTTCGGATCTTGGAACTAGAAGAAAAGAATCAAGTTAAACACCTAAACGCAAAGAAAACAATCCATTTTACTTAAGACTTAATTATAAGCATTGTCAACACTCTACATTAACAATTCTCCCTACACAATGCCAACGTTAGTGCGATACTCTAGGTTTACATCGACAAACGATTGACATGGAATCCACATACAAGACTGAAAAGACAGGACATAACGAGACAATATAAGATGCTATCGAGACTTCTTGACAAAGATTAAATTTGACTCTACACAACAAAAGACTGATATATACTACCATAATTAAACCGATTTGGACAGACTCGAAATCTGGGGATCAACTAAGCGTACAAATATCCAAAGAATCCAAACATCCCAATCCATTATTGTTCGCAAAATGGTACAGCCTCTCTGTTATGTTTCTAATGATACCATTCATAAGGATTTGAAAATTTCTTTTATCCACCAAATCCGATCTCGATACCGCAAATCGTATGAATCTTTAGCCTCCAACCTAACTCTTTAATTCAGCAATTATCATCCCAGCAGATTCATATTAGACCCTATTAGAAGGCTAAAAAGATGTTAGCTCCTAGATCTACTCAGCAATGCTAACAGTCAAGACTAATTTCAAGCGATCAGAGCAATTTATATGGAGTACTACCAAAGAGTGGTTTCTCTACTCTTTTATTTCATTTTTATGTAGAATGTGCCACTATTACTTGTTACCCCTCTATGGGTAATTGTATTATAATAATAAATAAATAAAAAGCCTTTATGGTTGGCATAATGATTAAAGAATTACGCTATGAAGCCAATGCCAAGGCAGTCCATAAATATTAACCACTGGTAATATTTAATGACAGCCGGTGATTTATTAATAGAAAAAAAATTGTCATTTTCCATATAAAGATTAATGTGGTGTGTATTACATAGAAGAGCTACAGACCTGCCCGACTGGTCGACCTCAGCAATCCCTTGCAAAACCTTGCGCTGATCTCACAGCGTAATGATACATTTATGCCTTGTGATTTACCGCCTTCCCAGCAACAGTTATGCAAATCGTCTAGCTTTTGTACTTAGTTACTAGGTTAAGGTGATCTTTGAGGCTAAATATCTGGAGCGGTAATATTCGTCAATGCTCCCACGAAGGTCTCAAGTTTCAGAGGATTGAACATAGCAAACCAAGATTTATAACGGTACCCTAACGTATCTGAAAGAAAAACACTTCATATTTTCATAACAATGCACTTAATTATATTAAAAATAACAATAAAAACAATTATTGACCCATACAAGCAAACATAAAGTCTATCTGACCCTAAACATGACTATAGCTATCAAAGTATTGCTTGCTCTCAAAGCGAACTGTCACAGGTTTAAAAATAAGTGATTTACAATTTGTTCCTAAAATTTCTCTAATATTCATTGAAGTTATTATATGCCAAATACGATTATTATTAGTAATACGACTGATTTATACATTACAATACAATTTGCACATTATTATTTGTTTATAATAAGTTTTGTAATACTTAAAGTCCATTAGCTATTATAACTTTGAAACATTTGAATAAGCCAGGCTTTTGTATAACCTGTTTTGTGTTTTCATAATACATAAACACCGATATTATTGAAATTCAAAAAATTAAAATGTAGAAATATAACAAATAAGAAATTACACTATTCGCAATATGGCATTGCATTGATGGGAATTGCATAGATATGGAAGACTTAAGTTATAACAGAAATTTGTTCTTATAATAAATTATAAAAAGTAACAATTTAGTATAAAAATTAATTATATATAGTAAGTAGTTAAAGTTATTATTTTTTCATAACAGACTAATTTTTAGTGTTGAACTTACTGGACATTCCAAAAATAAAAGCTATAAAAAATGTATTTATATAAAACATGTTTTATGGTTTATATACAAAGAAATGTTTGTGTCCAAGTAATGGGGACATCATTAATAAACATTTATTGGAAGGTAAGAGCAATCTTAGAAATGAGTTTAAACAGTTGCAATGTTGAAATATTATATTTCAAAGTTGTTTGTGATTTATTTAAAAAATGAATGTGAGTTAACCTTTTGACATGTGTGCATTCACTCAAATGAAAAGACGATTGACGTATGAACTGGGCTTTGTTGTCGACCAATCTTAAGAAGCAGCGATACAAAAGTTACCGTTAGCCAATAGCCAGACAGATATCATTAAACGGATGAAATGCTGGGTGTATCTGAATGGTGCTCAAGTGCAGAACATTATCATTCTGCCGGCTATTTCAATCTGCACACAACTAAGAGTTACTACTGAAGCTAATCCACATAAAGCCTTCAGAAACCTAGTGCTTTAAATAACGCTTTTATTCCCTCCACAATCTGAATCTCTCGCCTCTTTACAAATAACAAAGAAACCTCTCTGTCATTTACATAGGAAATGTTCCTCTCAAGTTCACATTCTCTCCAACTATTGTTCTTACTGCAGTGTGGAGGGAAAAAAAGGTCCTCCCCACCCTGAGACAATTTCTTAAGGAGTGACACAACTTTTTAGTTGTATATATATATATAAAATAAATTCAAAACGAAGGAAACACACAGAAAGACACAGACATAACTCACATCGATATTTCGACCATCATCGTCGTCATCAGGAGGTGTGAAGAGCGAAAAGCGAAGAGTCCCACAGGAAGACAGGGCAGCGACTTTTTAAAAAAAGTCCGCTGGACCGTTTCTTTTAATTGTATATATATATATAATTATAAAATTAAGTCTGAAAGTACATTTAGCCAAAGAGCTTCTCAAATCTGATCACGTTGGCTTACCTTTCAAACGACTCACTTCTCAAAGAAAACAAAAAACCAAAAAAGTTTTTTTTCTGTTTATTTTCACTCTGTACTCTATTTTATTTTATTTAGTTTTATATATTATATATATATATATATATATATATATAACAATTTAATAATATATCAATAGTTTGATAGCACAGGTGTATTATTTAATCAGGATTCTGTCAATTTTCTAGTTTCACAAATCAAACTCTCGTTGCCGATGTTTCGGTTTTATTTAAAACCTTTTTAACAGGCAGTAGTAAGAATATTTTGAATTAAAAAATGAAATTTACTGTATTTAAATGAACTAACAATCTTAACTGGTCAAAGCCTTCGAGTAGACTGTCTAGTCGAAGGTTTTAACCAGTTAAGATTGTTAGTTCATTTAAATACAGTAAATTTCATTTTTTTATTAAAAAGATTCTTACTTCTGCCTATGAAAAAGGGTTTAAAATAAAACTGAAATATCAGCAACCACAGTTTGATTTTAGAAACTAGAAAAATTGACCGAATCCTGATTAAATAATACACCTATATCTATCTACTTATAAAACTCTGATGGTCCTGCTTGAAACTTGGAATACCTGTTAACTTCAGTTTATGCCGGACAATTCAAATAAATATCACAGAAAGCAGTGAGTAATACATGAGAAATAACGGCATTAAAAAAAAGAAGAAGGACAAATAAATTCTCTCAACGTAAGTCAGGTAACATTAATGACTCTAGATATAAAATTTATTTCCGTTATATAATAAAACCTAACCAGTTATTTTCTACAAAAGATCTCAGTCACATTTTTGGAAACCTTATTGCTATTTAGACGATGGTTTTTTTATTTAATGTATTTACTTTTAATTCTTGTCATACATATATATAAAACAAATTTTATTTATCAGGAATCGGTCAGCTTTCCAGCTTCAAAACAACCTTTCAAAGCCAAAACTTTTATTTAAAATTTGTATTTGGAACTTTCAAATTAAACAGATTTATTGAATTTTGAAAGTATATATAATAAACTATTATATTAGAGATTTAAAATCAATAATTTTAGGAATACAAACTTGAACACAAATGTCAGCTCAAATGCGATTTTTCTAAGGTAATATTATACAGACACATTACTTTCATTAATCTTCAAAATTATCATGTTAGGTAAAATAAATCGATTATTTCAATTTACGGGTTTTGTTACTTTAAATATGGCTATTGTTTATATAACTTGAATTAATGTTTTATTTATTTATGAAATAACTGAAAGATTTTTTTATTACTTTGAAATGATTTCTTGTTCTACTAAATATACTTACTGTGTATATATCTTCAATCATGATAAGAATACTATATCAAAAGCTTGGGATCATATAAGAATCTCTGTTTTCATGGCTTAATAACAAGAAATAATAGTAACAGTTATTCCTGTCAATCACATTCTGTGAATGTATTTTATTCATTATTGCTGTAATTTTTTAACACTGAGTTAAGAAATTAAATTATATATATCTATGATCAAACCACAATAAAAATTGGGAAAAAAAGACTAAGATCTTTCAATCGTAGCATACGGTCTTCGTCAGAGTCAAAAACCCACTTATATATACATATAAACAAAATGTGATCCAAAAGGACTGATTACCCATTGTAAGTTTTGTGATTAAAATTGGAACAAGGTTGAAATGGTAGAAATATAGACATTGGTTTACCTTGAAGTGTTCAGAAACAAATGAGTTTGATAATATTTCAACGACAATGTAAGTCAACTTGTACGCTTACAGGTTAGATGGTTGTTAATGTTTAGACGACCTCGGCGGGGTCAAATGTTAATGAGGACCAGGCAATATATGGAGCTATCGCGAAGGAGTCGGCGATCAGAGGGCTAAGTGAAAGGTATGACTGAGGCTATCAGCCTATGACGTGTGCTTAGGAATCAGGTGGAGTCAGCATAGAGCCACTGTATCCACAGAAAACCACCTTTTAACTCAACGAACCTCAAGCTGGTAACATTTAAAGAGGAATCAAGCATCTGACCTTTTAAATAGTCTTTCTCATTCATTGTGTCCAGCTTCAAAAGTAAATTGAAGTTTCGTAGTTTTATTCTTGACACATTTTTTCGTAGTTTCTCGTAGTTGACACAAACAGAAATAGGAGAAGTAACCAATAATATTCTTTTTTAACTGTTACTAACGAACTTGGTGGAACAAACCTTAATAAAACAGGTATCCCTATTTAACAGCTATATATGTTACAAAGCAAAAATCATATATGTGTTATTAAAAACAATAAAATTATTTCAGTTAATAAACCGAGATGGATTCCAATAATAATTTTATAAAATATCATTATAGAACTAAATTACAGTAAATTAAAGTAATAATTATTAGTAAATAAATTACAGAACTAAAGAGGTTGTTACCAATATTATTATGAAATTATTACCAACAACATTTAAGTGTGTTGCAAACAATAATATATTACATAACACATTAATCTGATTTAAGCTAATGAAAACTTTACTAGCTTGAAACTAAATTACTACATATGAGTGCTAATGCATCATATGAGTGCTAATGCATCATATGAGTGCTAATGCTTCATATGAGTGCTAATGCATCATATGATTCAGCAAAGCATATTTAAACAACAATGTTATCAGAAAATTAGTGACAATTAAAATTAGAGACACATCAAATAGAATTTAAAGGAAAAATAGAACAATACAAATAACTCGTATTGAAAACGAAATTAGTGATCACAGTAATTTTGTAAACACTGTATTTATAAAAATTATAATATTAATAAATTACTAATGACTGACGGTATAGTACAGGCGAAAATGTTTCTACTTTAAGATAAAAACTTTATGATGAGATAAAATGTCTGGACTGAATACACAAAAGGCTATAAAAGCAATAGACTAAATTATAAACAGTGATCCAAATTATTAATTATATAATAACTTACATCAATAATAATGTCAATAGATTAAATAATTACAACTAATGCTAACAAAAACTATAAATAAAATGAATTGAAATGTAGAAAACATCCCTATCGTGGCTTCTGTGGTTCATTATCCCCCCCCAAATATTTAGATCTCTTGCTTTTAGGGGACAGTTTTTTCTATATAGTACACTAGACCAGTCATATATACAAGCCATGGGTTTTTATCCTGCTTGGCTATTTTCCACCATAGTGTAAGTCTGTCAGATTAAATTGAATGCCATACTTTCATTGTAAGAATACTGAGTCTCCTAATTCATTATCGTATGATTACGTGTTTGTATAACATCATATTGTTATTGCTAGTACCATACAAGTTGTTAATAACAATTAAAGAAGAATTGTTTGTACAATATATCTTGTTATTAGAATTGAAGAAGAGTTGCTAGTATTATAGGGTTGTTGGTGACAATGTCATATTAAGAGGATAATATACGGACTGACTTACAGTGGGCGGTGCAGTATGTTTTGAGTCATAATAGTAACTAAAATATTTGTGTGGGAGAGACAATGGTTAAATAACAATGAATTTGAAATTACAAATACTTAATGACTTCAGTTTAAGAAGTAGACTCACTGGTAACAGGGGCTTGCGGAAAGCGCTTGTTTTTCCATACATGTGACACGCTTGGCCATTTACCCCTGGGTGATGACACCCCATGTCATTCTAACCTCTTCACCGTCACCTCAACTATTCGTCTCGCATCATTTTTTTTTCGATTCACAACAATTTTCTCTTGAAGCAACAGTTAATTTTTCCTTCAAAATAGAAAAAAAAACGATAAAGAAACATTTACTGTTAAAAAAAAAGGTCAACCGGAGTATAGTTTCGATATTTTCAAAATAGTCGTGAATGTGGCATCCTGTTTGAAACAAACACGCAATACTGCTTGAGTGATAAACGAAATAACAATATTCTACAAATGATGAAATTACCTTTATCATAAATTGTACAAAATATGGCTGCAGTTTGTTTTGTATAAATCACCGTTATTATGCATATATTACATTGATTAGACAAATGCTTCCCTAAATCTTAGTCCAACTCAATACATATATTTATTATATGGATTCAAGTTTTATTTACTTAATAAAATTTAAACGTTCTCATGAGAGCCAGGGTAGCCCGCTGGCTTGCGTGCTCGAATCCGGACTGAGAGACCTGGGTTTGATTCTTCCTCTGACCTTAGAGTTTTTCACATTGGAGATGAAAAAAAATCTAGCGCATCATTCCTTGGACAAGGCGTTTAGCCATCAGTTAACCAATAGTCTAAATAGACTTGAATGAGGCGAAATTTAGAACTGCCAATGTGAATCATTAGATATATGTAATATTAAGGGGCCAGGTTAGCTCAGTGGTTAACGTACTCGCCTCTGGGCTAGTATTCCGGGTTTCGATACCCACCTGGCCCTCCATTTATTCACGCGGGATGTGAATAAATCTGAGTACGTCGTCCCTCGGAGACGACTAAGCCTAATGTAGAATCTGCAAACGGCTGACGTTATCACCCGCTAGGAGATCGGTTTAAACAAACAAAGAAAAAATTACCTTGAGAAATTAGCGTCAAAGGTATTGTGTCTTTCTACAGGATCAGGGATCATTTGATCTAAGGATCAGGATCCTTCTGCAGATCCCTGGGAGTCCATGTACACTATGTTGAGAACCTCTGCCTTACATGACGAACCATATCTAAGGATAACGAACTCCATGACTCACTGTCAATGAAGACAAGAACTTCAAACTGTAAGTCCACAATATCTGTCGACCCCATCCAATGAATCGTCTCCTGATGATATCATCTTCTATTACGCTATCCCATTCCCCTCAGGGCTACCTCACGTACTTCGACTATTTATAGCAATAGCGTAGAACAAAATGACAAAAGGAGAAAATATCATAGCCTATATAGGAATTATATTAATTCTTTATTTTCAAAACTTGATTGTTTATTTATCATTATTTCGATTCAATAAAGTAACTTAGGTTTCTTACAATGTGTAGTTTTATTTATTTAAAATTATAAGTATTAATTAGTTTAACTTGGTAATTGGCTGTAAGATTCCGAGTATTATATAAAGGGGAAAGAGATTTAATTGAGTGAGGTAGTGGGATAGAGGAGGTTACTCTATATAGCTTCTCTCGCAATGCTTACAAAGAGCAAAACTACTCTTTTGAGGGTTTGCTAGAAAGCTAGACCTCTGACAAGGATCTTTCAAAGGAATATTGTATATTCATAATGATTCTATAACAGGAGTCCAAAACTTTACCTAAATCAAATGTATTTAGAGTAGGGATTTCTAACGAGTGTGGTATCTTACAGACTCAGAATCAAATGATTATGCTCCCCGAAGGACAATGTGATCAAATGTTTTATCTGTCACGTGAAAAAATCGGGGGTCAGAGACAGAATCTAGCCTGGAATCCAGTCCAGAGGTGAATTGGGTGTACGAGATTTTTTCCATATTTCATATGTAATACCAATTTTCATAGCATGTTAACTGGAAATCTTGGTATAAACTGGTATAAGCCTCTGGTAAAACCAGTATAAACCGGTATAAACAGTACTATTGAACCACTCTTATCATTGGACTGTTAGTAAAAGTAGTCAAAGATTTATGTGGTCGTAAAAAAAGTGTTTTCTTTGTTGCGGCTTGATGCCTTGATAAAGAGTGAAAGGAGGAAGACAAAACAACATCAAACAGCTGATAGGACTACAAAGAAACAGCTGATGACTTGTCGATGCCGAGTGATTGCACTGGTTGATTGAAATCCTGGAATACCAAGAGCTTAGCCCAGATAGAAGAGATATGGGCGGCCGGCACTCTTCCGGCAGCCAAAAGAACTTTGATGGTCAATCTGATCGAAAGGCAATTTCGCTTCTAATCGACTCTTCTTGGCAGATAACAAGTCCGCCCTCCCTCAGTGACTCAAAACAGTCACACTACACTGCTCTCATTCAATCAAACTTTCTATCAGTTTTTTTTCCTCTCCTTTAACCTACAAAAGATAAGCGAACTGATTTGTTTTCTTTTTGGGTGATATCACCTCTAAAATCGCCAGTGGATGACTGACATTCAAAACCACATTGTTAACACTGTTTGAGAAAGGCGTAATTTATTGGTTCAGAAACAGCAAATCTATGTAACCACTTATATGCAACGTTTTTTTTATTCATGGGTATTATCGTTTCTGAAGGTGAAAAAACAAGAAAATACAAGGAAAATAAAAGAGAAATGAATATGAGACTACATATACAAGAGCACTATGGCATAACAGGCCATTTAAAAAACATATATTATTTTTATTGCTTTAAATTTATTAATTCATCCAACTGTCCATACATGGAAGTAGAATAAACTTTTCAACATATTATGTTCAACTGCAGACTGTTTGAACACCAGAGAATACTATTAAAGCGAAAAATTACACTCCAAGAAGTAACATGGCCAGAAAAAGAAGAACACATCATCACCAAGTACAGCGACGACTTGCTCAGTCTTATTAATAAGTTATTAATTGGTTAACTATAAGTTCTTTATAATAATATGTCCATAGAAATTTATAATTCTAAGCTCTCTTATAAATAATAATATAAATGCAAGTATATAATATATAATATAATATAATATATAATAATATAGCAATAGTATGCAAGGATATGCACGTAATAATTATAATTGTATGTAATGTATACATGAATATGAATAGGATGTAATCAGATTTAAATACATGAACTGTAAAGGTATATACTAATGTAAAAAAGAACCTGTAACCCTAATGGGACAGATTAAAAATAAATTCCCCCATTGTACTTACGGTTACTGCCGATGAGAGATAAATGTATAAAAAAAATCCATTTTATCTAACTTCCTATCAAACAGAAACCGTAAAACCACCTCGAACCAAACCTGGTATCACTCAGGGGTAAGTTTGGGTCTCTTAACCGCTGTTTACGTTTTCATGATTTCGTTTAGCTGATTATTGAAAACTAACTAAACATCTATTTAAGTTTATTACAAAAAAAAATTGAATAAAATGTGACAGTAAGTGGTACATTGTAAATTAGCATAGCATATTTTGTATAAAAAACATCATGAAGATCTATCATATTTGTTTGAGTGTTTAGAATAAATCTAGTGTGATCCAAATTGTTCAAAACTAACAATATTGTTTAATATATTGATTAACAATTTATATATGGTTATTTAAATATGATTAAAGTGATAAAGTTGTATGATATTAAAGAACGGGGCAACCTTAACCCAATTCATGAACCAAACAGCTAGACTATATTACAACAATAAATACAAGACAATCCAACACTACTTGCGCCACTAGAGAAATAACTACTTTTAAAATAAACGACTTGTGAGACAAAAAAATAAAAAAAAAATAAAGAGGATGGCATTGAACCATTTTGTAAAAGGGGAGAAAGTCTAATCATTATTAGTTATGCAACGGCTTCTCAGAAGGGACAGGTTTTTACTGACTCAGAGATGCAAACGGCTGTGAAATTAAGGACTTTTAATACAATACTCTGTTCACCTTTTATCAAAATCAGCATTTCATTAAATCATCTTGCAAATGCTAAACTTATAAAGGCTTTAATTATTAAAAAAAAACTGTTACTTTTTATATGTATGGATAACATTTTGAGAAAGGTAATTGATGAGAACAACTGTCCCATATAAGTCAGATATTTTCAATGTTGGCATTTCTATGCATCCATTGATTCCGTCTGTAATGATTTCTGTGTTTTTTTGTACAGAAATATCAAAATTGCCAGAAAAGTACACAACTGCTTCCGAGAGGCTCTTGTTAAGCTAAATTGTTCGTAAGACTCTGTATATGTTGCTAAATTTAGGTGTATAATTACAGTTGAAAGTAATTTAAATATCACTAACGCTCTAAAGAACAAAGTAATATTCCCTAAGACATACGAGAAAACCAAAAATTGTAGAAATTCCCATCGGTAACTGTGTCCCCAATGAAACGATGTATAACAATCTCAATATACTTTTATCACTTTCACGAAATGCTGAAAAGCGTCAAACCTACGAGCAGTACAAAAACTGTGACGTTGCTCATAAGCTGAATTATATGAAATATTATTATACTGCTCGCATATTATATTTCTATCGATAGTTGGCATTTTAAGTCATTTTAATGACACGAAAGTTTAAATAAGGAAGTCTAATCCTTTAAGACTCATTAAAGGCACTTATATGACATAAATATAGCAAAAAATGTCATTTTCTATTCAAAGCAGAATTGTGAGAAAGCATTACGCCATTTCACGTGTTTGTGTGTTCAAAACAGTGTGGCTTTCTTTTATTTATCAAACAACTAAAATACATGTAAGCTGACTTCGAAGACAGTAAATCTTTTTATTTAGCAACTATCATCCGCTGAAGCTCTTCTCACCCTGAAGACTGCATTATGAGCAGAGAGATGGTAATAAAATACGCTATTTAGAACCATTTCATTAATAAAGTGATGGGTAACAATTTTTATAGAGGACAGGAATGGGTGTTTCTGTATTAGTTCTTTAGTGTATTGTATCACAACATTATCTCTAAAAGAGTGGATGCATTAATAAAACATGTATAAATGAAAATAATATTCAACTGTTTGAGAAAGAAGGAATCGAAACAGTGGCAGGAATGTTGGGGGCCGGAGGCATGCAGTAATATGGAGATCATATCTACCACTGAAGTAGATATACTCTTGAGTGAAATGATAATTTACTCCAAGGCAATCAAATACAAATACATTACTTCTGCAATCAGTTACAGTGTGGTATTTACGTGATGGAGAATTTAAAAAATTATATCTTCACAGAAAAAAGAGTTTTATGTCAAAACTAACAAACCGTTTCGAACACTTAATGTTCTTCTTCAGATGTAAACCTGAAGAAGAACACTGAGTGTTCAAAACGCTTTGTTAGTTTTGACATAAAACTCTTTTTTTTTGGAAAGTTATTTTTTTAATTTCCCCATCATGAAAAAATACAAATACTATTTATTTTCTTTATTTACTTCAATAGCACAATTATTTCCTCTTTAGAACTTGATATAGATAAACTAGTTTATTATTATGTTAAGTTGGTGGGTATACGTAAATTATTAGTCCATGAAGTGAGACGTCTGCTTCATACAAGCAATGTTTTTATGGAGATCGATTTTTCTTTATGTTCAATTCGTCATGTTGAGAAAGATATGCCATTTATATAGGTCAAGTCAGGCAAATTTGACAAGTGTTGACAAACAAGTGCCCCTATTGAACCACTTTAAAGACATGTCCCTCTCAGTCAACTTACGACTATCATGATCTATTCTCCTGATGACGAACGACTTTCGAAATATAGAGTACACTTTTAGTAATTTAGTAATTGGCAACGATTTGTGATGTAACTTCGTTAATTTACAGTAAATGGTGTTAATTTTGCCTTAATTAAATGATTGATTGATATACTTTTAAAGCAGAAGGAAACATATAAATTAAACACCAGGACTCGCTTTCAATGTATACTTGAATAATGAAAAACACGACCAAAACGGATATCTAAAGTTCAATATAAACAAACAAGTATAGGCACATCAAAACAGTCTCTAAGTCTTGGTTTGAAAGATAAGAGAATCCAAGCGCATTGATCATTGATCGCGTGTTCACCCAATCACAAAGAATAAGATAGATAAGAATCACCTTAAAAGTAGTATAGAATAGCGAATAAGAAAACAAATAATAAATAAAAGAAAATAATATATATATATATATATATATATATATATATACTTTAACACATAGAAAAGAACACAGAAAGACACTACAGAACTCACTTCGATATTTCGACATCCGTCGTCATCGGGAAGAAGTGCGAAGTACTCGCGTTGAGAAGCAAACTGCTACTCTATATATATATATATATATAGTCGTCTGCCTGCGGAGCGACTCGTTTCTATCTTCCTGATGACGAGGACATCGAAATATAGTAGTGAGTTTCTGTTTCATTTCTGAGTGTTCTTTGTGTCAATATAGCTTATATATATGAATGTTTTCCTTATCCGACCACATATGTTTAACACTATTTTTTCTTTTTTATCGAGGTTTGGTCTAGCTTCAATAATACAACACCTTTAAACCGACGTTTCATCTATATTTGTAGACATCATCAGGGCTACATCAATACAGAATTTAATTACAATAACATTAAAAGTAATTATATTACATCATTTAATTAATATCCATAATTACCTTGGTATTTTTCTATTGTACAAACCGTTATGCAGTTGCTTCCTCACAATAGAAAAATACCAATATAATTATGTATATTCAATAATGTAATATAATTACTTTTAATATTATTGTAATTAAATTCTGTATTGATGTAGCCCTGAAGATGTCTACAAATATAGAAGAAACGACGGCTTAAAGATGTATTATTGAAGCTAGACCAAACCTCAATAAAAAAGAAAAATAGTATTATATATATATATATATATATATATATATATATATATATATATTTACATGACATAAATATAGCAAAACATGTCATTTTCTATTCAAAGCAGGATCTTGGGAAAGCATTACGCCATTTCACGCGTTTGTGTTCAAAACAATGTGTCTTTCTTTTATTTATCAAACAACTAAAATACATGTAAGCTGACTTCGAAGACAGTAAATCTTTTTATTTAGCAACTATCATCCGCTGAAGATCTTCTCACCCTGAAGACTGATTGTTCGCTAAAAGTCGGCTTATAATCAGGAGTAGTTAATCTTTGGACCTAATCCTCAAGAAACCTGTTTTTGAGTTTTAAGAATCAGTGGTCGAGAAGCTACATCAATATATTCAAGATGTCATTAAGAAGATTGTAAAATGCCCAGCAGCTGGAGTAAGGTCACCTTCATAACCGAAGCCCTCCTATAAGAAGCTTAGTTACGAGAAATAACAATAAAGCGAGGTATTTTTAACTGAAGGAGTGTAATAAGTACGTTTGACAAATCAGGGACTACGAGCTCAGCAACACTGGAATGACATCTACATCACTGTCGAAAAGACTTAGTATGAACCTTGCTGTATGGTGGCCCCAAAAGACACGAAGAAGATGGCCACAATGTTACAATAACTAGAGACCTGCTCGTCAGTGGAACGAAAATAATGAGAAAAGAATAATAGCTCTAATTTCTTACAATTGGCAGAATCCTTAATACTTCATGAAAAGATATCGACAATAAACATATAGGAGGGTAGTAAGGCGATGGCTCTCAAGTTATTGCTTTCAGGTAACACATTGCTACCTATTGCCTATCACCCACGCAATATCAAGTCAGCCAATAGATGTTACCTTATTGCATGACTAGCATCTAGGTACCAGTTCTTTGGTTTAAGCAGTATTCACATACTATTTAAACTTTTGTTACACGTTATACTTTACCTAAAAATAACAGGAGGCCAGCCAAAACAAGTTGGAACCACCCTATTTCATATTTATTCTTCAACATTTGGATGAAAAAATTATTTCAACAATTGGATAAACAACTGAAAAAAACATCAGTAAACTATGATCAATTTGACCATAAAGTGAAAAAAATGGTAAATGTTATTAATATATGATAAAAACAAAATAACATAGTTAATATTTCGAGTGGCTGTTCTCCGTCAGGAGGAGACAAAGGGAGAGAAACATACTTATTATTTATGTCCTGATTGGGTAAGTGTCACTTATATGTTGACCAGTAACATAGTCGTAGCTTAGTTCCTTATATAGTTTTAATGAGATAAGAGAAAAAGGTTCCAAAATTGAAAACAATATGCACAAAGCAAATCCAAGCTAAATTTAAGCCACTATTGAACAATATAAACATATATATGGTTAAAAAATTTAATATTTTAGGTCTTTATTTTTTTTTTTAGCTAAATTTAGTATTATTGAAAACATTCTTCTTCAACAGACAACAGAAAGTTTGAAGAAGGAAAATTGCGATCTAAAATTTGACTTTCACACAGTTGTATTCGTATTTCAGTTAATATTGAATTCATAAATGTTTATTTAATTTAATTTGAAGGCGTTGAAATCACCAGCAGCAGTGATTCGAACGCTTTAGATGCTGCTTACTTTTCAACTAGATCACTTCTCTGGTATGTATTATATACCGGATACATTATCTATGATATATATATAAATATAATAACTCACTTTAAATAAAAAAAAATCCGAACTTGACAAAACCAGTTTGAATACAAAGAAATGTTACACACCGACCAAAAACACAGAACACAGTTTTCAGTAAGTTCGCCTTGAGGATAGGAAAGAGAGGGGACCCTCTCAGAAAGATTGATATTCCCTAAAACTAGAGTTAGTAAGTGTGTTTCTTTACTCTATGAGTAACTTTCGTTTGTATTTGACTTATACATACGTATTATAACAGTTTTTTTTGTGCTCAAAGTTCTACTTCCTTTGTTAGTTTCAAAATGAAATTAAAAGTATTGATTGTAGTAACACATTTTATCTTTATTCTGTATAACTTTTAATTTTAAAAGGTTTTGTTTGACCAGCATTTTTCTATATCTAAATAGATGTATAAACCAATATTTTTAAACATTTGGATCAGTTGCTGTTGAATAATTATTTTTAAAAATGTGATATTGGTCTTATTTGGCATTAATTTTCTCGAAAGTATTTTAAGTTATCTAATTTTTTTATATATAAAGATAACATGAACATAAACTTACAAAATTTCCAAAGAACCAATTGCTTCTGCAATGTACAAATTGATCGAGACATAAACAAACGTATTCATCATCAATCATCAGGAGAAGATTGACACGCATACAGAACAGATGAATCACAGAGTCACTCCTTAAAGTAAATATTATTATTTTAAGGAGGAAGTGGAGTCATTGATTACAAAGAGAATTCCGTAGCATCATTACTCGAGTGAATGGACAAGTGGATTTTGTTTGTGCATGATAGGAGCATGGTTTAAACCAGTGTTTCCCAAAGTGGGCGGTGCTTTGATATCGGGGGGCGCTAATGCAAAAAGGAGTGGGGATTCTATTTCCATAAAATGAAAATTTCATGCAATATAATTTCTAAATTTAAGTGAAAACACCACATGTAAACTTCTTGGAAAAGGTTTCTTAAATTGATTTGTTTTGATAATTTATTTTTATGTTGAAGTATATTCTCATCTAAGTTTCTTTTATTGTGTATTAATTCTTTTGCATGAATATGCTATGAAACAATACATATATTGGATTATAAATAAATATTCGATTAGTCATTATATTAATTTAATTATTAAAGTGTTACTCGTTTCGTTATTTAGTCTAAGATTCTTATTATTGAGGAGTGTTGAGTATAGGTTTACGGACCCATGGGGGCGGTCGCTCGAAAAAGTTTGGGAAACACTGGTTTAAACTAACACAAACAAGCATGGTTTATTTTAAACTAAATATTCACTAATTGTGCTAAAGATTTCATAACAAGCAGTAGTTTTTAGGTATTAATCTAACAGCTAATCTCTTAACATCCTCAAAGCTCTAAAGCTCATGGTGTTTATTGTGTGGGCAGAAAGATCTTTACGATTAATTGTTGGGACCTTGAATGTTTTCAATATAACAACACCGAAGTGAAAATCTACCTTTCACTTTGCAACTAAATTAGATTAGACAACAATAATAAATACTAAGCTGTTTTGATTTTGACTTAATTTCAAAGTGTCCTGGGTCGTAGGTCCACACAAAGGACTTATACTGCAGTGTGGGTGAATATTGAACAAGCTCTTTATTATGAAAGTGGTGTAAGCCTATTGTTTTGAAAAAAAAACCTCGCGATTTAATCTCTGAATCATAATTAATATAGACTTTAGCCAATCAGCATAAAATATATTTTATCTAATTCAATAAGTCACCTTCATTCAATTCAAGTCCACATTTACAACACAGACACACTCATATTCATTATATTAACCAAGCAATAAATGTTTGCTTTATGCATTTTTTTTTCAAATTAAATAAAAATATAGGCAAGCAACAAATTAGAAATGACATTTTGAAACCTGAAATCTCATTTATCACGAAACAGTTCCTTTTGTATTCACTTTATCTATTAATTGTTATAAATGCATGAACTGTTGGCGCCGCTGTGTTATTCATTCAAATGATTTATTATCCTTAACATAACTGACACATGTTACAAATATTTTAAGGTTCATTCAATATGACTACTATTTAGTTTAGATATATAATTTTATCTTAAATATTAAATTAAAATTTAACTTGGATTCAAAATGGATGAAATTTTATTCAAATAATTCAATTTCTACAATTGGACCTCCTTGAACTAGTAAAAATATTGATAAAGTAGCTCAAAATCAAACAAATTAAAGATCAATGTAAAAGTAAAAAAAAATAAACATTTATGATATAGCGATGCACTTTTCAGCCTGTAGTAAAATTATATTAGAGTTGATTAAGCAGCTTCTATAAATCATTGCATATCCATTCTAATATTCCAGGAGGAATGATCTGTTTTTTAACAAATCTCTGTCTCTCTCTCCTCCTTCCTAAACATATTTAAAGTAACTGATATATAGAAATCAAATACTGAGTAAGGCTCATATTTTGAACAAAACTTCGTCGTGTAAAAAGATAATCGGAAAGATGAAAAAGCTGCAGATGTGGTCGAACCCAATTAAATAAAATAACAGTTGAAATTGAAATTTCCATTCCTAAACTTTTTCTTAAAATCTTAAATTTTAAATTTCATTTTGCAATTAAAATGAAATGTATTGTTTTTCATTTTTTAAATTTCGTACAACTATGTATGAAAATGTTTTACCAAAATGTCGTCTAAGTTTACTTTGAACCAACAGAACTAACCGATTAGTTAGTTCTGATAAACTTTTTTATATTATAGTATATATATATATATATATATATATATATATATATATATAAAGTGATATGAATGTTATACCTAGCTGCAGAAACTTTGATAGCTCCTACAAATTAGTAATCGATGTAAGTGAATTCGATGCCCCTGTGAATGGTGATGACCAATCGGCTGAGTAGCCATGAGAGGCTGGGTGACTGGTTGGGCTGTCTAGTATATATATATATATATATAGGTATAAATCGGTAGCAGGCCTTCTCGTAAACAAATCTTCTTATAATTCTCAGCAACTTCTGCTTTCTCAATTTTCATGCTGGTGCTTCGATATTTCTGGAAATTTTTCTTCTTCTGGCTGGAGTTGCTACATCATCTATCCAAGTGACAGATAATATGACAATTCCAACCAGAAGGAAAAAAAATGACTGAAAGATCGAGACAGATTGTAAGTATTAGGAAAATGGTTAGTAATTTTTGGATAAAATGGATAATTATGCAGCGTCACTTTGTTTGAATTCGAACATTTATTGAGTCTAGAGTTTTAGTAACCACAACTGGTTGATGATCGTTAAGTCTTTCTTAAGAACAACATGAGACTGACATCCGTAATGTAAAACTGTTTTATATTTTACAATAAGAGGCCATCTTTTGTAACATAAAATTGTTTTCTATTTTATTAATTCATTGTACAATTTAAGCTGATGATAATTTATATCAATAGATTGTAGATCAATGGAATGTGAACAACTCATTAGTTGCTCAATCAGTAATTGTGTGGTGTTTACTCATAGTGGGGTAAATGGGTATTACAAAGTCTCTGTACAAAAGAAGTTTTTAATTCAATCAACATGTTTCGAACAGTTTTTGCTCATCGTCAAGTAAACACTGTTCGAAACGGGTAGTTTGAAATAAAAAAGTTATTTTGTGTGGAGACTTTGAATTATATATGTAATTACAAGTAATCATTAGATAAAGTTTTTTTTAATGTTCATTGATAAATTACTCAAATCAACAACAGATAGACAAAATACTTTAAACTTTTATTTTCGACTTAATTTTAATTTTGTGTGTTGACTTTTTCAACTTTCCCACATTTTATAATAGAAAAGACATTAATAAGGATACAAAATGGACGCTCTTTCACTAAACATGTTATAAAGGTTTTTTTTTATTAGTAATATAGTACTCAATGAAAAAACGTTAAGTTAATAACTTTGAATACTCAGATTTTTAATATAGTACTCAAACTTCTAAGGTCGTCAAAGAATTTCTAGGCATTTATATGATTTGATATAAATGTCTTCAAGAATGAGTCATTTTGGGTTTAACTCGTTTTTAAAGAACAAACGGCTCAAGGTTGAAAAGGCATGTTTACTATTGCGTTTTAAAAGAAAATGATGTTGATTAAGGGGAGGAGATTGGAACACCACGCCTCGAAAGCTTTACTAATTCAGTTGAGACAATGACTCGAGAAAGTGGACCATTAGCATAGTGGTCGGAGAGTTGGGACGCCTTGGCGGGAATCTTATGGTGCAATCGGCAACCTGAGTCGAGTCTCCACTTTACTCTCGGCTATTCATGTCCTCATAGGAATTTTATAGAACTTGACCAAAACACATTCAAATCTTTTTATACTTGACTAATGTATCGCCTTTTTAGAGTCTGCTTGAGCCTAGGTTACGGTAACCTGATTTTCGTCAAAATTCCATGAAGGTAACTTTAAGGCTTGCGTATCAAATAACCAGGTTAATCATGCATAGAAAATTTAAATGATGCCATAAGTTTTATGTTAATAGACATATTTAAGGAGTACCTGCCATTGGTCATGCTTGATACAGATAGTTCTGAATAAAGATTATTTCGATAGACGGTCTTTTTCCACCTACATTTATAAGCATTCGTCTTCCTTGTAGTTTAGTAGTAGCGAAATATGGTTACTTTGTTAGTTCTCAACCATTGTAGTTTTTTTTAGCAACTTTTTTAAAAATAAAGTACCCAAAGGTGAAAGAGTCATTTTGCATGCACCTGCGCAAGCAGATTATAATATATATATAAAACAAGATTTCATATAAAAACAATCAATGATCAAACCACAATATTGAATGAGACAAAAAATACAAAGATCTTTCAACAGTACCAAGCGGTCTTCGTCAGAAGTTGGGTTTCGACTCTGACAAAGACCACTTGTTATGGTTGAAAGATCTTAATCTTTTTTAATTCCACATCCGTCGTCATCAAGAAAAAGTACGAAGTACTCGCGTTGAGAAGTATACTGCGACTCAACTTTATATATATATATATTGATAAAAGTATCGACCGTGTAATATATGTATGCATGTAATATATATGTAATATATAATATATATATATATATATATATATATATATATATATATATATATCAATGATCAAACCACAATAAGAAATGGGAAAGCAACCGCTTGTTACGGTTGAAAGATCTTAGTCTTGTTTTCCCATTTCTTATTGTGGTTTGATCATTGATTGTTGTTTCACGTGTTTATGTGAAATCTTTATATATATATATATATATATATATATATATATATGAGAGAGAGAGAGAGAGAGAGAGAGAGGTACTATGAGATCTCGCCTTTCTTCGGAGTAGCTCACTTATATCTACCTGATGACGATGCTTGACGTCATTTATAATATTTTTATTTTCATTATATATTCAAATAATTCATTTATTTAAAATTATGAAGAGTTCAACTTAAACAATTTTAAAATTTAACATTGAAATGAAGTGCTAAGACTATATTAATAATATTTATATTTTAAAAATATTGAATTTTAAAAGAAAAATTATGTTGCATTTTTTCTCAAATTCACAAATTTTTTTAGATATCAAATATAACTTTCTGTTGTTCAAGTGATTCGTTAAGCATTGTTGACATAATGCAGAATATTATTTTATGTTTGTTAACTCTGTCACAATGCCGACGTCTTTATTAAACTGTTTCTTTCAGTCAATACTGTAGTTTAATAAAGCCATCAAAGGTATTTCCGTTAGAACTGTTGCGTGACCCACTAAATAAGGCCAATAAATCTGCTATGTATACCAAGGAGAACGAGGCCCGTATCAACTTTCTTAGGTCTGTCTAACAAATTTTAGGTAACTTACATAACAAACAGGCCATTTCTCACTATTTCTCAAGACAGTGATGAAACTTTAAGATTCTTCTTCGTCAACTTTATTAAATATTGCTAATTACATTAGAATTACAACCCAATTAAGACATTAATTTAATTTCAATTAATCTTTTAATCATAAAGCTTTTAGAAGTTATTTAATAATTTGCATGTATGTTACAGAAGTGATGACAACCAAATAAAGAGAAAATATAATAACATAAAGTCTCGAAAACCCTTTACACAACGTGTAACCGAAAGGGATATTCTAATTTTGGTTTCTGTGATTGTAGAGTCACCTGCATTTATTTTAACATTTCTCCATTATATATATATATATATATATATATATATATATATATATTATATATTCAGGTAACTCACCACAAATTAAAGAAGATAGTCGCTCTAAGGCCTTTCGTTTTCACGTCGTCAGAGAGACATATATATATATATATATATATATATATACTCGTATGAAGTCCAAACCACAAGGGAAAAGAAAAACAAAAGAAATAAATGCTCTGAGGCCTTTCACTGTATGTCATCACAGCAGAGCATTTATCTCTTTTGTTTTTCTGTTTCCTTGTGGTTTGGACTTCATTGGTTGCACCACTGGTTTAATTGTGATTTTTCTAGGGTTCTTCTTCCGTCATTAACTAAAAAAATGAAAGAAGAAGAACACTACGAGTTCAAAATTTGTTTCGAAAAACAATAACGTTGTTTATACTACTAAATTTGTGGAGAATTTCAATATCTTTTTACCCTACAATGACTAAATACCGCATAATAACAGATTGCACTACCTTACAATTAATCATGTTAACTTTTAAAGTCGGTTAGATACTGTTATCAGAAGTTATGTCATGTTAGGTTAGCTTACAGTGGCAGTCCCACAAAGGAACACACACAGGCCCAACATTGGCCCTTTGTGATAGTATTCAATGAACATTCTACTAAATTGGGAATCCTACATTTTACCTAACTCAAATGTATTTAGAGCAGAGATTCATAATGAATACCCGACATCTTAAAGGCTCAGGACTGTTAGCTTAACGTACATATGTGTATCGACATCTAAATGACAGCAAAAAATTCAGAAATTCCACTAAAATTTTCAAACCAAAACGACTGGAAATCACAAGTCACTCGAACTGTGTGAGTCATTTCGAGTATAACTCTACAAAAGAACAGTTGTTTTGATTTAAAGATCTTAGTCCTATTTCTAAATTCCGTTCAAAGGTTTGGACTTTGATTTTTTTTCATTGCTTTATGTTTTGTATGCTTATTTTATGTATAACAAGATTTCACAGGAAGCAATTAAAATAAAAATCAACATTTAAACTGCAGTAAGAAATCCAATAATGAGATTGTAATCTTTCAACGAAACTAACCTCTGATGTAGACTAGTTTTTTTTTTTTATTGAAGAATCTATTTCTGAAAGTCTTATATTTTAGACGTCAATATATATATAGTTCAGTATATATATAGACGTCAATATATATGTTAGTGTAGTGTCAAATATAGTTTGTTACATTAGGTCTCTTGAAGATTGTTTTCCTATTCTTGTCATGGAATTAGGTAGATTAATTTTTGAGCTACCAGTGAATTATAAGAAAATAATAAGGCAAATAGAACATCTTTCTAAAAAGATTATTAATGCTGAAGCCGCTGTGCTTTTTAACAACACTTGTTTAAAAGAAGACTTGCTGCCAGTATACACGAATATATATATATATTATTTAGTTTTCCATAAAGTTTAAGAAATGGTGGGCGTTAATCCTGTGAGGTGAGTGGCCTCTCGGCCTGAGTCGCTACCTGCAAGGGTTTCTGGATGTGAACTAAACAGCTTCAAAATACGGCTACTATTTTCCACCTGAATATTTAGGCGTGGCTTCAGTTTTTGAATTAATATAGCCTCTAAAATTTTTAGTTTATGGTGGTTACCTTCTTTTTTTATAATTTTTGTTTGTTGCAAATACAAAAAAAAATTATAAAAAAAGAAGGTAACCACCATAAACTAAAAATTTTAGAGGCTATATTAATTCAAAAACTGAAGCCACGCCTAAATATTCAGGTGAAAAATAAGTAGCCGTATTTTGAAGCTGTTTAGTTCACATCCAGAAACCCTTGAGAGGCCACTCACCCCACAGGATTAACGCCCACCATTTCTTAAACTTTATGGAAAACAACCCCTTCTACCTTCTCCAAGTATATATCTAATATATATTTTCGTAGTGTCTTGTTTATATATCTGTTTGTTCTCTATAGAAATCAAAACTACTGGACCAATTGGGCTGAAACTTGGCATGGGAGGTCTTTGGGGGTAAATGAACAAAACTAAGGGGGTACCAGAGGCAATTCCCCAAGTTATGTTGCAATAACTTCTAATTATGGTGAAATACCAGATGAAAATGGTGCAATTCTTTGAAAAATAAAAATAAAATAAGAACAATGTTTAGACTAAATTTGGAAAGGTATATAAAGGACATTTCAATTTACAAAAGTAACAGTATTAATTTTGTAAAATAAAGTTGTGTTATATATATATATACACTTTTTTGATGAAAATACGATCCGAAATGGACAAATACAGTTCAATGTACATAAAGAAACGTAGAGAAATTAAAAACACACACTTACAGTCTCTAATTTTCGGTTGAACCGTCTTCAGGAGAGATAAGAAAGGGAAACCAAGCGCACTGATACAGAGACGTGGTAAAGGGCAGGATGTCTTTATCCCAAGAATTCCAGTCATTCCAACAGATGTTCCGTTCAATTTCAAGCGTCTACAATTTCCCGTCAAACTAAGTTTCGCAATGTCCATTAACAAATCGCAAGGACAAACTCTTTCAGTTGCTGGCTTGCATCTGCTTGAACCATGTTTCTCTCATGGACAGTTATATGTAGGATGTTCAAGAGTTGGCAGTTCCAAAAATTTATACATCCTTGCACCAGGAGATAAGACAAAAAATGTTGTTTATCATGAAGTACTCTGATATGTTTATTATGATTTGATAGAATAAATATTAACTTAAATTCTTCCTTCTTAAAGCTCAAACCTAAACCTGACAAAAATTAAATGTTTTTTGTATCAGAATTTTAGTTGGGATTAAACCTCAATAATGGAATGTGTCTCTGTTTATAAGAAACTTAATTTGTTAACATGTTATGAAGTTTTGTTTTGTTAGAAAATATGTTGTACTGTTATAAAATTTCTGATAGAAATATATACTTAGAAGTTTAGATTCTTTGCTTCATTCAATACTTAGCCATAATTTCATTATTTTCTTATTTTGTCCCAGGCAACGCCGGGTAGTTCTGCTAGTAAACCAGATAATTCACCTTAGATCTTATTCACGTCCTAATGATGAATGTTGATCATTCGAAACATGTCGACCATAGGAGATGTACTTTATTGTGTAGACGAAATAATAAGAGTGTTATTTAGAAAAATTGAGAAACTTGTTAAGAAACAGGTATCAGCTAAATTTGGTGTCATTTTCATTAATGTATATATATATATATATATATCTTTACACTTAATCACGTAATACCTATATTCCAGTGTTTTACCCCAAACAATACATTACATATTTTATTGTTTAAAATGGTGAATCTCTGATATATGTATAAATCACACTAATTTATTCATAAATTATGAATGGATAGTAAAACCGAATTTATAAACGGCAATTTGACAATGTGTCGAAAGTTTTGAAACAAAAGAGGGAATTTGGGATTCGCGGATATCGTGCAAAGACTATAGTATTAACTGTGTCGAATAAGTAACGAGTATTTGAGGAGCCATCAAAACGAAATCTAGTTGCGACACCATTGCTAAGATATTTATGTTCTAATTCCAGTACTACGAGGTGTGTAAATAAAGTAGTGAGACTGGCAACGTCGCTTTCGATCTGGCAACGCTGGAGACGCGTGGCCTTGAGTAGCGTCAGGTGCACGTGTGATGCGCCTCCAGTATGAATCTGAACTCGCCACAGTCATTTGTTTGTCCGTAGCGTTGGTTTTCGTGAAATGGTTTTTTCTTGAGCGTTTTAAAAATGAGTGACCTCAAAGTTGAGCAGCGGTGTGCAATCAAATTTTGCTTCAGACTTGGACATAATGCAACCGAAACTTTTGAAAAACTTCAGGAGGCCTATGGAGAACGTGTTTTATCAAGGGCACAGGTTTTTCGGTGGTTTAAGGAATTTTCAGAAGGAAGAGAGTCGATTGAAGATGAACCACGAAGCGGAAGGCCTTCAAGTGCAAACACCGATGAAAATGTCAACAGAGTACGGAACCTTGTGCGTTCAGATCGACGCTTGACAGTTAGAATGATCGGGGAACAGTTGAATTTGAATCACACCTCCGTTCATCACATTTTGACCAATGAATTGGAGATGAGAAAAATTTGTGCGAAAATGGTTCCGAAACAACAACGCGCCCTGTCACACTGCCATCTCAATAAACGAGTTTTTGGCCAGTAAAAAGATTCCTGTTGCTCCTCAGCCTCCTTATTCACCAGACTTGAGTCCTTGTGACTTTTTCCTCTTCCCGAGATTGAAAAATCACCTCAAGGGAACTCATTTCGGGACACTACAAAACATACAAACTGCTGTAACCGACCAGCTGAAGGCCATTCCAGAATCCGAGTTCCAGCAATGCTACAATGATTGGAAGGACCGTCTCCAGCGCTGTGTGGCTTCCGAAGGGAACTATTTTGAAGGTGACAATATCACATTGTAATTATATTTGAATAGAAAATTTAAAAAAAATCAGTCTCACTACTTTATTTACACACCTCGTATATCATCAAATGATATATTAGCTAGTTCAAAAAAAGAAATATAATATTTCATAAAGTCATGATTTAGTATAACATGCAGTTTTTGACAAATGTATTATACAATACAAACTAATATTAACGATTTCAGAAAAACTGGCTTTCTCTGAAAGTAAAATACTTTCCTGGTTCCATCTCAGGTTCTGAAACCCTGATAAAATTATAAATTTTCTAAACAATTTTATTATAGTTACAATAACATAGAGTATCAGTAGAGAGGTTTTAAACTTTTGTAACCACTCTAAACATATTGCAATTATAACTGACAATTGATAAATGCATTGGCTGTGTAAACAAATGAGTTATATTAGCTAGTTCAAAAAAGAGAATATATTTATTTTTTTAAGTAATAGATTTAATTATAATCATGCATTTTGCGGACATCACAGTGATTTTTACTTTTATCGAATATTCAAATATATATATTTATACGATTTCATTAAATAATGTGCTTCATGTTTCATTGAAATCTTAATAATACTTTCCTGGTTCCATCTAGTTCTGAAATAGCCAATATATAAATTATAACAATCCTGTTCTACTTGAAATCAATGTGTTTTATTTAGTTACAATTTCTACATAGAGTATCAGTGTAGGCTACCTTTCGAAGGCTCCATCCCTACATTTCCATGATTATAATTGCGCGTGAATGTAAACTTGGTGTGTACATCAGTGGTTTTTTTACGTCTTTTTCTATTCATTTTTGTTTGTAGACTTTCCCCGGTTCAAACTTGCCATCTCTCCTTCTGGAGTTAGTCCTCTTAATTTCACAGGGCAGATTGCATAGTTAGTAGAATATTCCAAGATCTATAAGATATCTTTATAGACCTATCCATTTGCTTTAAATTAAATAGGACTCACCTTCAGAAGGAGGGATCGAAGCTTAAGATTTTCACGGTTAATACACCACAGATGATCTACAGAAACACAAAACCTATCTAATGAACCACTATCCATAGTAAACGGTTGACAGGTCCTCAAGCAGACCAAGACCTTCATCATCTTTGGTAAATTAAGTAATCTAGTCTCTGATAATATGCGCCATCTTATTGTGTTTAATGATAATTGTTGTTTCAACGTGTTTATAGTGAATTCTATTAATCAAGTAATATATAGATATTTTATTAATATATATATATAATTATATATATGCTTTGTTGAACACGACAGAGTAGTTCCTGTCTATAAGCTTCTTCACATGAACTTCGACGTTTCGATCACTTTCCATGTCGACTAGAATCGCTGTCAATCTCAACCATTGTTCTCACAACGTAAAAGTTGTTTTTAGGGAAGTCGAAGTTATTGAGAAGAAGCTTATAGATAGGAACTACTCTGTCGTGTTCAACAAAGCATGCATATCCGAGGGACTGCTACCAAAATATACTATATATATATACTTTTTCGTTGGAAATACGATCCAAAACGGACAAAGATAGTTCAATATAGAAAAAGAAACATAGAGAAATCAAAAGAACTCTTGATATATGTATGATTACTATCTAAAGTTTTATTGACAATTTATATACACACACTTTAAATTCTGCTGCACCTCCTCTGAGGAACCTCAATAAAGTTCCTCAGAGGAGCTGGCTATAAAGAGTGCCTTTTATCGTAGACACTTGAGTCCGACGTTTCACGACCGGAGACTGTGCACACATTTTCCCATTTCACTTATAACAGATCTCGTGTCGGTCCTGTCCAACGTCAACATTTCATTCATAAAGTTAAAACGTTTTCCTACAAAAACTGGAACTAATGGTTTTTTTGTGTATCTTACATACGTAATATCGTAATTTAGTTTTTGAATAGCTATTTATTTTGTAGTGAATCCTTATTGTTATTTGATTTGCTGTGAGAAGGCAAAACGTGAAAAATTGATTTCATTTACTCAGCATCTGTTGTTCAAGTAAACCACATGAAATTAAAAATAAATAAAAAATATGACTTCTTACAATCAATGGACATGACAATTTCTTTGAAAGGGAATACTTCCGAACATATTATAAAAATAACTTTGTCATTTTGCAATAAATGAAAATGCTAATAATTTCAACGATTTGCCTTAGTGTTGTCACGACGGCTTATGGATAATGGTGAGTTCATTAGTCATCTGCGAGTCAGAGAAAGTCCTGTCAAACGTGAAGAACAGCGTTGCCATTTCAGCTAAAGACTTTTTTTTTTATTAGGCTTCCGAAAAACTTATACTATCATCAGTAAATTATGAACTAAATGTAACTTAATAAAAATATATAGAAATGAAAAAAAGTTTAATCTCGTTTATATGTAAACTAAATTCACAGAATCAAAACATTTATAAGAGACCATAACTATAATTTGACTATGCCATCATCAGGTAGAAAGATTTGAGTCGCTTCAAAGACAAGCGAAGCCCACTCACATTGAAGCAACTTATATCTTTCTTCCTGATGACGACATAATCGAATTATAGTATTCGGTTTCTGTGATTTTTGTATTTGCTTCCATTATGTGAATTTGGTTTATTTAGTACGTAAAATAGTTTTATATAATTGTTTATATATATATATATATAAATAAAGATTTTACATAAACACAAGAAATAACAATCAATGATCAAACCAAAATATGAAATGGGAAAACAAGACTAAGATCTTTCAACCGTAACAAGCGGTCTTCGTCACATTCAAAAACCCAACTGAAACACTAGTTGCAGAAAACATCTGAAAGATCTTAGTCTTGTTTTCCCATTTTGTATTGTGGTTTGATCATTGATTGTTATTTCACGTGTTTATGTGAAATGTTATATATATATATATATTGGTATACTTGAAAAGGTATGTAGGAAACTTACTAAACTTAATGTTGGCAAGATATTTAATGAGGTATATATATATATATATATATATATATATATATATAAAAACAAGATTTCACAATAAACTCAAAAACAAATCAACGTCTTAACCACAGTAAGATTAGAAAAATTACTAAACTCTTTCAGCTAAAACAAAGTTGGGCTCTAACGAAGACCACTTGGTTTAGTTGAAAGATCTTAATCATTTTTCTAATTTCTTACTGTGTTTTAGACGTTGATATGTAAATTACAACGAAAGAAACACACATATAGACGCAGATAGAACTTACTTCTATTTTCGATAATTGTCTAAAGTACGTCCACGACTATATTTTGAATAAAACTGTTAATGTTACTAAAATTCAAATTGTTTATTTGTTTATTTATTGGTATTATTCTACGATTATGTGTTTCATTTAAAAATTTATGTCATTTTTTTTCTATTTCATTAGTTTGGTTTTATATATGATTCAAATTCAATATTTTGAAAATCTCAATATTGATATCTTCAACATCACTGGTGTCCCATTGCTTTAATTGTTATTATTAGATTTTTGATTTCACCAATGATGTAAATAATTTCTGATGAAAACAAGTCAGATCTACATATGACTGTTATCTAACTTGAATGTGTTGAGCCAACTATACAAGGAGTGGCTTCGGAAAGGAGGGTAAAATAGGTTTGATGATAGATGCTGTTACCTGTTAGCGGAGGCTATTGAGGCCAGGAGAATATAAAAAACAGCGATGTATGTTCATAGAAATTTGTTATACTGAATTATAATTTAGGGTGTTATTTTTGAGTCCTGGCTTGCGAGTTTTAAATCACGATATTCATACCGTTTTGACAGCCAGACGCCATTATATGAAATTACCACAGTTATTGGGTATGCATTGGTATGTAAATGCTTTTAATTATTGCAAATCATAAATTTACTTTTTCGCATTTTATCTGAAAAGGAGTTGTTTGATAAATTTCAGACGTTGTTTATCTTCAGGAGTTCTACATAAAGATGAATGACTCCGAAACAGTTTATTCAACAACTACTCCAATATTCCAAATAAGAAGAGTATTGGGTATTTCGGTGTGATGCATTTTGTCAAAGCATGAATGAAGATTTGTTTAAAGCTACTATGTTGGTGACCCTAAAGAGATCAAGATGGTCGTGTGAGAGATGATAGTGAAGTCTAGTGTGAGTCACTGCTAGGCTATAAACGCCTGTTGCGATAATGCCAGTTCTGGAAGGGGGTGATTTTGAGTGGTGTCAGCGGGGATGCGAGGGGGCTGGGTGGGGGACGGCCAGTCTGAGATCCCACAGCTCGGCAATTAACACAAGTTGAGGCCGCAAACCAGTCTTTCGTCTCCATGACGAAACCACTTGCTTAATTTAGCATACAATGGGCAAACATCTAAATGAACTGAATTTACTACGAAATTCTTTCAAATGAAACAAGCTTGTAACTTATTCAACATTTGGTCAATCATGCAATTGACTTTTTTTTCAGCTCTAATGAATGCCAACGTTGCAATTATTACGAAAAACCAAATACATTAAGATCGATAAACTATTTACTTTCAGCAAAATAACATAACTACTAATGGTATGAATATAACAACTTGACCTTGTTTATACCGGCCATACCTTCTAGATAATGGTTTATATTTATTTCTAAACAGTCATAAATTATTTTGAGACAGTAATACAAATTTCTACACAAAAATGTTTTGTAAAATAATGCATTTGGAACACGTAATATTTACGTAACATCAATTGTTGATGATTCTGGCTGCCCATAAATTTTTTTAAAAAATAAGTTTACATCTGAAACTTATTTTTAGTGACTAGTGTTTTGGTGCTCTTCTTTCATGTTATATTATTATTAAATACATAATATCATTCAACAGCAGAAGCAAAAGAAAGATAACATTGTATTCGTTCCAGCTACTTTGAATTTACTAACCACTGAAAGTAAAAGTGCCGATACATATTCGAGAAGGTCTCCACCAATCCTGCCTAAGGGAGTGTGGTCACCATTCACTTGAGAAAATTTACCGAACCAGTTAAAGCGAATTATTATCTGGGAGATGCTGAAGAGAAAGTGCTCCGTGAAAGCCCATCACTTTGCCTTGCCCATGATACGACTTTTTCACCAATAACAGTAAAGTTCTATGAGAGCAAAGCCATGAAAGTTTTAAAGTGAATTCCTATCTGGTATTTTCATCCAGAAAATATTATAATATCAGTCCATGGGGTCATGGTCTCAACCTTGAAATCTAACATTACTCACTGTGGTGACATGAACTTTACAGTTTTAGGATTATAGTGATTGTCCACCAATACTTTTTAATGACGTGAATATCAAACTTTTTGGACGAGGTTTAAATTGAATGTGAAAAAACGGCCTAAAGTAGATTTAGTGTCACTTGAAAAACAGTAAACGGCGTTATCCTTTATTTTTATAATACCAGTACCTTACTGAATGATAGAAAAACTTCATACTTCATAAAGAATTACACATGCATAAATAAATTGTTTTATATTTAGTTTTGGCCTGATTTAAATATTGCGGAACCCCTTTACTACAGTGGCAGAACCCTGGTTGAAAACCACTACTCTAAGTCACCAGGACTTAGGAACGGTCCTGGTGGACTTAGAGCAGTATTTTGGGTACAGTCATAAATGTACCCAAATTATGGGTATTCATTCTCTTAGTCTTATATATATATAAGAATATATATTATTTTATATATATTCTTATACAAAATAATGATATATATTTACATATGTTAAACGTAAATAATTAATCAATTAGTTAAATAAATAATTTATTATTTATGTAATAATTATTTAAATAATGATATATGAAGTAAACAGAACAGTTTACTTCATACGACATATCATTTTTAGTGACAAATGACAAACATAAGGAGGTTCAGTGTTGATTTAACTCTAATATCTTTTAAATTATAACTTTATACATCTTCTTGTATTGTATGTCGCGAAATGTAATGAATATTAAGTTTAGAGTAACATAAGAGTATTCTTATGCAACTGTAAAGATTGCTTCATTAATTTAAGTGTCCAAATTACAACTTTGCCTTTATGTAATGAAATGCTGTGATTGATTTTCATAATCCGTGCTGTTATAATCTATGATCAAAGTTATTAGTCATATTTGAAATACTCTTACACAGCATCAAGAGCTCACAGTGTTTAACGTATGCTCCCAAGCAGGTCCATACTGACTGGTAGAAAATAGCGGTGATTTAAAGCAGTTGATCTGAAGGAAAGATCTCAAGTACACAACTACTTATTACACAGTGACGCTGAACGTACATATGTGCAAGCCTTACAATAATTGTATTGTGATAAAGCACCACTGACACGGTGCCATTACTAAGCGATGAAAGCACGCAGGAATGTATGGGATCATGGCCATACTCGTGGTGTCGAAAGTATTTAATGTTCCTTCAGGTAATATACCGAATGCGAAAACATTAATGAATCCATCTCTAGGGGTAGTGACTTAGTAGGCAGTTAAAAGTATTATATGCATGCATAGTACATATACACTGTTACATAACAAGACTTCATAATAAACACGTGAAAAAAATCAAACGTCCAAACTATAAAAAGAAATGAGAAAAAAGACTAAGATCTTCAACCGTAACAAGAGATCTTCGTCAGAGTCAAATCTCAACTGATCCCAACAAGTCCCAAACTTGTGGTTTGGTCGTTGATATAGTTATATGTATAACCACAGCCCTGCATTAGCCGATACGCGCAAAGATATGTATCCATTGTTCAGCGACATGACGGAAAGTGTAAACTGAAAGTTATCAGAGGGTATCCAATAAAAGTGGGAGCCGCTAACTTTTGCCACATATTTGGGTCATTAAATAAAAGAAACTATCAAAAAAATGCCTTTTGAATAACAGTATTCATCCTCAGGTTACATTGGATTAACCGATTACCACGAAGTGGTAACACGGTAATGCGTTCATGACACGTATGCTAGAAATGCATTACTTACATAAAGCATTTTTTATATGGGACTTTTTGTTTATACCGTATCTCAGTAAAGTCCACCTATTTCACACCTAGATTGTGCTTTATATAAGGAAGAAATTAAACTTCAAATTGCATAAAATTTTGAATCAAAAAGTCAGAAATATTGACAACAGTATAATATTTTATAAATATTAAATATTTTTAACTCTCGTTGTAATAACAATCTTTAAAACAGATGTTATATCTGAGAACAAAATTGTTGGTAAACGACATTTCTCCATTCTTCATTTATAAAATGTTTATTTAACCAGGAGGATTGCATTCCTTCAGTGAATGCAATCAAAATAGAATAACTCTACATTTAGGCGACTCTGTATTGTATTAGAAGTTCACCCACGCTTCTCTTAGGGGAAAACAAATTCTATTAGTTTCAATAAAAGCATATAATAATTTCACTAATTGAAGGAAGTGCAAGCAAATGAAACATTATCAGGTTTAAACTAACAGAAATTAATATATAATTGTTTTGTTTAAAAAAGGAATCAAATAGCAAACGCTAATTTTACAATCTTAAAGCGCTTTTCTTTTTTTAAGATTTTGAGGGTTTGAAATAAAAGTTGTAAAAATAAAAATTTCTATCATCATATTTTTTCAAATTTTGTCTTTACGTCTTTCATTTCAATTTTTTTTTATTTATGTTGTATGTCTTTGATTTACATTCTTGTATGTATGCATGATTTATTACATTCTTAGAGATGCAGACATAGATACGATCTAAAAATTCATTTACATGATAATTCATTTACAGTGATAATTAAAATTACATTTAATCAAGATGTAATAATACTTCTTTTTAGGGTTTATTGAAAGCGAACTCTATTTTGTCCGTTAAAGTGATAAAATACTGCTAAACAATGAAAGTTGTTATAGATTGTAGTGTGGGTGACACTACACAATGCACACGTATAATAAAATAATTCGTAATACTGTTTCAGAATATGTATGGTTGTGGATATCTAGGATGTGTTCACCACCTAATAAGCAAACAGAATTGCATGCAACTTTATTGTTTTAGTAGATATATTAAATCTAAAGAAACTAAAGGGATAAAAAACAACTTATATAAATATTCTTATATAGAAATGAGACGAAAAGAAAACCTTTATGGTTATGAAATAGAGCAAAGGCAATAAGGAACTACTTTTGATAAATCACAAAAAGTGTGACACAAGATATGTTGCAAGATACTGTGACAGAGAAAAGGTGAAGGATTGGGGGGGGACCGCAAGCGCCCAGTGTGTCCAAATCGCACCTGACAAAGCACCTTCTGATGGCTTCTGTGAATGTCACCAAACTTGGCAAAAGCACTGTCGTTACTTCTTCAATTAGCAGCCAAGCTACTAATTTCACAATCTTCTCTACTTACAAAACACTCATCAGGCCAGTTGTGTGTCACACCAATAAACATGTCGTTTATTGAGATTATTTTTTGGAGAAAAATTAGAAACCTATAATTTGTTAGAAGCAGAGTTTTATAATTTGATAGGGTGTGATTGATCTGAGGGAATTGCTTAACATTAAAAGCAGTGTCACATGAGAAGCTGGCACAACAGCGAAATGTGAACCGAGGCTGTTGCATCAGCCGACATAAATGTCGCAGCACATTTTTTAAAATTGCCCTATTATTACGCCTTTCCTTTAATGTTGAAGTCAGAAATAGGATACTCTGTATTAGAATGTGTACACTACTCTAATTTGAAAACGATTAAATAGCAATTTTATGGAGTAACGAGATCATTAGTTAAAATCGTAAATATCTATAATAAACAATTATCATAACAGCTGCACAGAATGGTCCCACAGAGCTACTAAATACAAGAGGTAGGCCAGAACATTGTTGGAGGGAAGAAACCATTTAACAAGTCGCTATAAATTTGTGCATAGCAGTAAATAATAATACAGTGGGATGGGATTGCAAATGCACATATATTTAATTACTGTTAACAAATAAACCTCTACAGTAACTCTAAGTTTGTGATTTAAGAATTCTATAATTTAATAGGTCGGCATTGTTTGTTTTTTATATACTTCTAAAGCGTTAATATAAATACAATTTTTATATATCCGTATAAAAGTGAGAAAACAAAAGTTTTAGAATCCATTCTGGTCAGATGCAAACCTGATAGGTATTTCATCAATTATCAAGATGCGCTTTTTTACCTGAGCCTTCTCATATTACTTCAGCTATTAACTAATAGTTGTTTTTCTAATGTAACATTACTCTTACAGTATAGCAATTTCATGAAGAATTTCTCAGAAAGTATTGGACACATTTTAAATTTCGTGGTTTATACTAAAAATATATATACTTTAATGATTAAAAAATTATCCAAAACAGACAACTTAATTCAATATAGACAAATAAATATAGATAAATTAAAAACACGCACAGTTACTAAGTTTTGGTTTGAACAGTCATCAGGATTAGAGGAGAAGAGTAGGTGCACTGGTGCAGAGAACTTTGAAGACGCTCACGGTTACAAAGGAAAAGGTAGGCTAGAATCAATTTAAAATTAAGTATAGGATAGGGAATAAGGAAACGAAATAAATAAAAGGAAAACGGAGATGTGAGGACAGGATTTGGTACAAAAATAAAAAGTAAAAAGAAGAAGGAATAACACAGTTACAAAAAAAAATAAAAGTAAATCTTAAAATAGTAACAGTCATACTTAATATTTAAGCTTCGTCTTTTTACTCTTTATTTATGTACCACTTCCTTGTTCCTGTTTTTCTTTTATTTATTATGTTTTCATATTCCGAGTCATATAGTTAATTTTAAATAAATTCTTGCCGGCCTTATTCTATAATCTATATGAAAGGACCCGCATAGGTCAACATTGTCATCAACCGTCTCTGCACCAGTCCGCTTGTCTCCCTCTCTTATCTCTCCTGATGACGGTTCAAACCGAAAATTAGAGACTGTAAGTGTGTTCTTCTGATTTCTCTATGTTTCTTTTTTATATTGAACTATATTTGTCCGTTTTGGATCGTATTTCAACGAAAAAGTTATATTATATATATATATATATATATATATATATTATTAGTATTTTGGGAGCAGACCTTCATTTAAACATGTTTTATTAAAGAGTATGCCGATTTTCATGTTTGACCTTTTTTTTTAATTTTATGGAGTTCAGTAATAAATCATTTGGTGAATTGATGTATATATTACATGAAGGGTTGAAAACTAAGTTTAGGAAACTTGAAAAATTAAACAGAAAAAGGACAAAAATGAAAATCGTCATACTCTTTAATAATAATATATATATATGCTAAAAATAAACAGTGACACATAGACTGAAAAGTGAGTCTTTTGTTATGTTTCAGTCTATGTGTCACTGTTTATTTTGTGTTATCTGTCCTGCCGGACCGTTTTTCGTTGATCATGGTATATATATATATATATATATATAGTAGTGAGTGAAATATAATAGTGAGTTTCTGTTTCATTTCTGTGTGTTCTCTTTATATATATATATATATATAATTTCCGTTTGATATTGTCAAATAATGAAATAAAAAATGTTATAAATTATAACAATGATACAACAGAGCATTTTTCTGGCAAATCGTATTTATTTATTCGAGTTTAAGAAAACTTAATTCCCGTCGGTACATTCGAACTGTGACATATGCAACTGTTGGTCTAATGACAAAGTCTGTTTTCACCAGACGTCCTCCAAATAATCTAAACTAACTCCTTTTACCAGAATTATTAGCATATATTTTCATATATTAATGGTGTTTTATTTATTGTCGTTGAGTAATTGGGACTGAGTCTGGGCGTGGAGGGGTGTGTGTGGGCCAGAGAGACTATCTTAGCGACCTTCAATGAGGTAACTGTATTGGCACCTACTGCAGAGCAGACCGCTCGGAAGAGGCGTAAATAGCGATTAGCGCCTGCACCCGCACAGCAAAGCCGTGTAAGGTCGCCCGCCAAGGCTGCTTCTCATTGCCAATATTAATTCAACAAGCAATGCCTTATTGTTATTAACATAACCAATGAACTCGATTAGAGTGTGCAAACAAAATAATAGCATCGACAACAAGACATTATGATACACAGAACGTAACATTTAAAATAAACACTTGCACTCACACACACAAGACAAAGCACGCAAACTTACTATAACTGAAGCATTTGGAAAGATTATATTATGAATGACAACAGAATACGACTTCAGAGCAAAAGAAAAGGTTTATTTTGATGAAAATAGTGTATTAACCTATCAAACCTTTGAAAATTTTTAAAAAAAAATTATTAAAACTTGAAATATGTTCCAACATGATTTGAGATGAAAGCCAGTGATTAATTACCTCATTAGTCGATACTACCATATACCTATTTTCGTAATCTGAATGTCCGTTTAGCGAGATTCAGTTTTAGTTATTCTGGTATGTTGATATTTCAAAATCAAGAGTTTAAGATTAGGTTTCTCCGAAACCCGACAAAAGAATTTTCACGAAAATAAGACTCTGTTATCATTTAATTTAAGTTCACTGACGTTTCATTGCACCAAAAAAGGTATCAAATGAAGATATATTACGTGACGAATGAGGAGAGACATTACGAACATCAATGTGGAAAATGCTAGAAAAATTAGTTAAAAGCAACTTGTCACAGTGTAAATCTCGGCAAAGACTATTCAAGAAGTTTTTTGTAGTTTCTTGGCACTGTAACTCACACTAGTGAGTTTAAGTGCATCTTTCAGTTAAAAAAGTTTCAAAAACTTAAAAGATAGGTAGATAGCTAGAGGGAAAATAAAGAGAGAGAGTGAGACAGAGAGTGAGTGAGTTTGGAATAGATTAAATCCAGAGATTACCAAGCATGTTGGATTTACCCGTTATGTACCAGGTAAATTGATATCAGATAGATTGATATAAATTAAATTACGGAACACTACGAAGAGAATGTCGATTAGTTATCTATATTTCTCATCACATGTGTTCTTAATCACTAAAAGAAATCAATGGCAGAGATGCAGTGACCAGTTCTGAAGCAGCCCGTGACTTCAGACGAGAGGCCAGCAAAGGCAAAATATTATTTCCAATATTCCCCGTCTGCATTGTGCAAGGACCAGACTGACCGGTAAGACCAGCGCAGAATCATTCTTGCTTCATTTTAAGTTCGTCGACATAGGCTCAAAGTTCAAGTTGAATTAAGTTTTGCTTCATACGAAATTCTTAAATATCACTTAAACCGATATAAATCATAATAATCCCTTATGCTTTATTACAGTATGAATCAATTGATACAATTTCCAAACAACATTGACTTAGCTGACAGTTATTTTGCATCATATTTCATAAAATTACTGGATTTCATTTCGTAATCTCAACTAAAGTCATAACAAAATTGTATTGTATTACAATCATATTTCAAAATGTTCAATAAAAATTGTTGAATAGTTTAAATGTATGTGTACATAATATTACTAAGCTATTGATAATTTATTAGCCTAATAATTGACAAAATGAACTACATTTAAAAGATAATATTTTCAAATCATTGACTGTTATTAAAGCATTACCATTGCTCTTCATTAAATTTAGAATTAACTTGCTTAAAGAAAAATGTACAGTTATCCATTAAAAGCTGTTAATCTTTCAACTATCTTAACACTTTTTTCTTGTTTATTCTTCTACACTCCTGAATTCAGTAGATGCTAAAATTATACGAGTAGGTAAACATATTTTATTTTTTAATTAAAAGAAGTCCTTCTCTTTTTTTCTTCAAGAAGGTTTAACTAAAACTGGAGATTTTGTTATCTTCAATTTATTTTTGAGCACACATACACATGCACACACACACACACACACACACACACACACATATATATATATATATATATACGACGAGGACATCGAAATATTTAGTGAGTTCAGTGATTTCTTTTCTGTGTGTTCTTTTCTTAATATTCATATACATATATATATATATATATTCAAACCACAATATTATGATATGGGAAAACAAGACTAAGATCTTTCAACCGTAACAAGCGGTCTTCGTCAGAGTCCAAAAAAACTCGAATTTATGTGAAATCTTTATATACATATATATATATCTACATTAGTTATCTGGATCTGATGTCTCTCTCTCTCTCTCTCTCTCTCTCACACACACCTCTCTCTCTCTCTCTCTCTCTCTCTCTCTCTCTCTCTCTCTCTCTGTGTTTTATTAATCCCCCTTCAAACTCTTACTTCTTAGTAATAAAACAAGATAAGTTTATGTGGAAAGAAATACTGAAATGAGACTAAAATTGTTGACTTAAGTAGCCATTCTCGTTAAGGTCAGAGCTATAACAATTTAATAATAACACCTGAAATAAAAATAACAAAATTAAATGTTAAAAATGGATCAAAGGTTTGATCTTTTTATCAAAAGTGATCAAAACATTAATTCATTCATCTGCTATTTCTAAAGTAAACATTTTTACATACTTTGATGAAAACCTATTGTAAATTGTATTTTTAATACAATTATTTTAATCATCAACTCTTATCTTCAAACCTACCTGAGTGTGTTCACAAATTGTTATTTCAGCTTTTTAAACACATAATTTATTTATGTAACGTATGTTTTATAAGATATATAGTTTATTGTCATTTAACTGTTGCATCATCAAATGTAGAAGATTTAACAAAGGAGTCTTTACATAAGAAACAATCGCCTGGAACCCACTGGTCCGGAGTTATTCCACTTGTAACCTGCTGCGAGGTTTACGTCATGCTCTTTTGGCAAAGAATACTTTAAAAGGAGATCCCCTGGCAGGACACCTTCTTGAGGATGATGGACTCGACTCGTCTTGCTGAGAGGGCATACAAAAGAGCCTTCACCAGCACCTCTTATCACGAGATAAACGAATCTTTATTGTTTCTTGAAAGCAGTTACACATTCATCACCCTTAAAAAGTAAACATTTCTTCTTCCTAAATATTACAGAATTCTCGCCCCCACCTGGTCGTTGATAATCCGTTAACCTTCAAATTCCAGAAAGATCTCAACATATTTATTTTCATGTTATTACAATCCGGGATCTTCTTTCTCATTCTCATAATTTCATCTTATTACAACACTCGTATACATTACAGCCTTTATAAAAAAAAAACCAAAGATTTTTCAAAACAAAAACGTATAATTCGAATCACAAAAAAATTGTTAAATGAAATGACTGGCTACAGAAACAAATATAATAAACTTATATCCACTATAAAAAAATAGTTCTGAAAAATTTAAAATACATTATTGTTTAATTTGCAAATATTACAGTTGAAAAATCCGTTTAAAAACCGTATTACACACATAAAACAAAAACAATTATGGCCTTACAAACTCGTATTCGTATACAATTTAAGGTTTTTTGTTCGTTTTTATGATTTTAATTTTTTTCTACTTTCTATTTTTCGCCCTCAAAATGCCGCCCTTGCACGTGTCGCCCGGAGTGGACCCCCCCCCCCCCCCTCACCTCCTAAATAGCAACGCCACTGTACAGAATTACTATGTATTACAGAAGCAGTGGTAAATTCAAAGCACTTACTACCTAAAAATTAGGAAACAAACATACTTTCATTTTAGTTGTAATACTTAATTCTTAATTGGTTTGTATTTTGAAGAAAACAAATTGCATTAGTTAATTTACTACAAGTGGAACTGTCACGAGAGAAACATATTTCCAGATATTCATATATTTACATGCTTGCCTGATTATGATAGACCCTTGGAAACCAATTGTGCGTAAGTTAATAAACGTCTGTTATTTGTGGATGTACTATGATACACACACCACGGAATCATTATAAAGTTATCTTATATCTTTAGATATTTGTTGGCTGAAACCTATTTGTCCCATTTCAGGATTTTTGTAGTTATAGTTAGAAATTCTATGCAGGTATATCACAATAAACAAAGAGAGCTCTTATAAAATGCTACCTACCTTCGATTTTGTTATCTACCACTTATGATATCATTTCATTGTAAAGAACGCAAAATTTATCAGAAGTATGCTAAGAAGAAAAAAATATCCTTTAAATGTATTGATTTAGAAATACAACATTTACTGTGATTATATAGCTGGATAAAAAGTTCGACATACTGAAAAAGAAAAGAGAAGTACTTCAACAGCATTTACAATCTCCCATTACTGTTGGAAAATTCTGAGAAAACACCATGATATGTTTTCTGCTTTCTTGAACGATGTAAGATATGTTTACAAACAGTAATAGAATAAATTTTGACGGGATATGGTGTATATTTTGCTTTTTTTAGTTTTGAAAACTTTGATTATGTTTTGAATAACTTATAAAATTTTGTATATAATGAATTATGAATAATGTCAAATAAATTTATCCCTGCAAAATGTATATTACTTACGGTAGATACCATAATGGGTGGAAGATAGCATACTATAGTAGAAAATCGAAACTAGTTAGCTTATATAATGCACCAAATAAAGAAATTGTCACCATTTAAGGAGAAAACTGAAAATGTGTTATGGTCTTTCTATATTTGTTAAGTGAGTAATTGAGACATCTAGATTAAAACAAAGCTGTATAATAAATATGTTCAATGGTCAAGTTCGATTACTTACAAATAAATATTCTTATAGATGATTTAGATGGAATGGTTGTGTTCAAGTGATAAAAGCATTTAGACGGCAGTCTGGTGATTTGTGAATGCTGGTTAAAGATTTCTAGTATTGCCGGTTATTCAAAGCCAGTTTCATTAAAGCGAGTCTAGTTGCGTGGCAAATCCCAAAGCCTTGCTAATGCTAGTCTTTAATTTCCACATTGTGTAAGATGAGTAAGCAAGTCGAGATAAGAAGGGTATCTTGTTTCATCTGCATTCCTGATGTCTTAATTATATACTGCTCATAACCTAGTTACCATTAGTCCTCTTGCGTCATTAACAAGAATTTACTTTGCTACACAAACGACTTTTACCATGTGTCAATGCATTTATCAATTTGTTTCAACAAAGGTGGTAAGTTCATAAGATTATTAGGGACTGATGGAACAAAATCAACCTATATTCTCCATGTTTTAAAAACATGCAACAGAACCATTGTATACAAATCATCTATTATAATATGTATTTATAAATAAACGAACCAAACCATTGATCATATTTATTGCAGCTGTTTTAATATACATGCCTTAATTACTCGCTTAACAAATATAGAAACGCTATAAAAAATTTTCACATTTAGAAATATGTAAATTTCTAAATACATGTTTAGTAATATGCATTATTCAAAACACGATAAATGACTGTGAAGTCAAACTTATTAAAAAATAAATCTGACCTTATTACTTCTACTTTGATAATATATGTGAAGGCTTATGATAGTGTGAAGTTATTATGAGCCTGAATAATAGAAAAACAATCTAAATTTGACAATAATAGTTCAAAAATAAAATAGAAACTTATATAGAATAGAAAAACTATGCACTCTAATTTTTGGCTGAACAGTCATCATGAGAAAGAAGAGCTAAAATCCTAGAGGCCTCACGATGTGACCTATCTTACAAATATGGGTTCATAGTTTTTATTTTTCTGGAACAAAATGTATTCGGTAGGAAATTTACTGATCCTGATAGCATAATACACCTATTCTATGAAATGGTTGATGTATGATTGAATTTTATATATACATATATACTTTTACGATGAAAATACGAAGTGAAATGGACAAATGTTTATTTGTAGAATAGAATTATTCAGTGTAGAAAAAAAACACAGGGAAATTAAAAACACACACTTAGAACCTCTAATTTTCTGTTTGAACCGTCTTTAGGTAATCAAGCCCACTGGTACAGAAACATGGTCAAGTTGAGGCTGTAAGTGTGTGATCTCAATTTCTCAATGTTTCTTTATCTACACTGAACTTTATATATATATATATATATATATATATATATATATATAATATATAATAGCACCTAAAAAAACTGTGACGCATAGAAAGAAAACGTAACAAAGGACTTACTTTTCAATATTTCGATCGTTATGGTGGTTGTTCTCAGGAGAAGAATTAAATTGACGGAGGGACCACAGTCAATAAAGAACGCACTAGTCAGAGGGCTAAAGCAGTGCTGCCGCGAAGGAGAAAATAAAAAAAGAACAAAGCAGTCGAGATTGAAAGAAATATAAAGAAGGATAAAGGGGAAGAAAACAGAAAATATAAGAAATAAATAATAAATTTAAAAAAAATATATAGTATGTATTAAAGAACAGTAAGAAGATAAAATAAGTTTAAAAAAGAAATTAATGGTTACTCTTCAAGCTAGGTTTGGACCGTGTTCCCAGGAACCAAATATATATATATATATATATATATATATATATATATATATACAAAGGGTAGTTATCAGCCTTTGGAGCGATTCACTTCTTTTCCTGAAGACGAGGACATCGAAATATAGTAGTGAGTTCAGTGTTTCCTTTCTATGTGTTCTTTTTTAAAATCTAGTTTATATATATATATATATATATATATATATATATATATTGGTATAACATATACAGCTTCTGATTCGACATAATCAGGAAAATACTTGAATATTCTATTGCAATCTGTAATACCTGTGTGTGCCTTACTTGAGTGTGATAAATAAATGGGAAATGGTGAACCAAATAATTATTTTAAAAGTTGATAAACACTGGAAACATGTTATTTAAAAACTAATAATATTTAAATGTTTCAAAGCTTTTGTTTTTACAATATTTATAAATAAAATCATATGTTCTAAAATAAAGGAAAGTAAGACATTTCACTATCAAACATTTTTCAATTGATTCACTACTGAACTAATGAAGTGTGACAATTTTTATTTTAATTAAAATTTAATATTACATTTACTAATGTATAAAGAGTAAAATATATTTAAAAGTAGAAGATTAACCGTGCGCTAAACGATAGAATCAAGAGTAAACATTGCACTGAACTGTAAAATACATAAGCAATTTATTTAATAGGTAGATAATACTGATACGTTATTTCTTCAAGATTTTGCACAACGTGTGGAAAAGGGATACACATACATGAAATCAATTAGACAGAGTGAGGTAGGTAAGTGCCGTCTGGCTACCTTGTTTTCTACACATGCTCCACACCTGGTCCACAAATATTTTTTTCAAGGTCAAAACTTATTTCCAGCACTCACCAAAAGACTACTTGATTACACCCTTTAAATGCTGACAATGTATAATTATTCTTTTGATCAAGTCAGGCTAGCATATTAATCACTATTTAGTTGTCTTTTTTTCAAAGCAATACTCTTAACTGGTTCATATGTTACTTGCTAACAGGTTCTGAATGTTTGGACAGCGTAGAAAAAGCAACGTATCCATTAAATAATACGAGTTAATAACTAAGTAGAATTATTATTTTTTAATTTATAATGCTTTAATTGGTATAACAGTTTCACATAATTAATTTTCATATATTATTGAATAAACCCTATGGTAAAAAAGATTAAGAAGCCCTGCCAAAACTGTTAGCATTCGCATTGTGAAAGGTTGTTGGTATAGTGAATAACCTATTATTTCAGGTAATATTGAAATAGAGAAAATACACTTTTTCATTATTTGTTAAAAAGAATATTTACTCTGACAGATACCCCACTCCTGATGGATGCTCTTGTACCTCCAAAAATTGTGTTTGTTGTTTGGAGTGTACAAAGTATCATTCGTTCTACGTTGGCCTGACATCTATTAAGCTTAGCCTCCGTATGAACGGTCATACAGCATCCGTCAATAACCACTCCGATCAACCCATCGCCATCCATGCTTACAACTATGGACTTTCCTTTAACAATTGCTATAAGGTTACAGATACTTATAAAAGTTACAGTTACAAAAATGGTTACAAAAAGTTACAGATACAACTTCTTCCTGAAAGTAAAAACGCCACTATACGGCCTTCCCGGGAGGCGCATATTTGGTTTCTGAACGCTCGTAGTACACCAAGGCTAAACTTAAAGAGATTATGTTTAAAAGGGTTAACATTTTTTATTTTTTTATTAATATATTTTTTTAAATTATATTTGTGTATTTTATATGTTTATTTATTTTTTATATTATTCTCTTTTCTTTTTTAAATTTTATTTTATATATATTTTTATTATTTTTTATTTCATTGATCAAATTTAATTTTTTATTGTGTTTTGGCTACCATTCAAAGTAATTTTTAACGTAATCTTATATATTTTTATTTATACTGCTTAAGTTTATATAAATTTTAACATATAATTTATTTCTATAATTCATTTACTTCTCATATATAATATATATTTTTATATATAATATATATATTTATATAATATTATATATATTTATATATAATTTATTTCTCATTCTCTTATTACTTATTTTCACTACACCATACTAATTATTTTATTCTTCAGTTATTCACTTTCTTAGTTTATTTTTCTTACTTCTCTTCAACAGGGCACGCGTGTGACAACACTGTTCGTCTCCAACCGTCGCTTCGCAAGGCGCTTAGGGTCCCTATCTCTTCTCTCCTAATGACGGTTAAAACAAAAATTAGAGACTGTAAGTATGTTTTTCTATTTACTGTGTACCTATAGTTTACTCTGAAACATATATATTAGCAGTATAACTAAAATATAAATATAACATGTATTTAGTTTTCTGCATTAATCCTTTAGTTAATCCATTAGGTCAAACCTCGATAAGGAAAGATATTGTCAAGTTTTTTTATGTTAGCATAGACCTTATGTTAAATGAAATATATTATATGAGATATATAATATAAGATGCAGTATATATATATATATATATATATAACAAGATTTCACATAAACACATGAAATAATAATCAATGATCAAACCAGAATATGTAATGGGGAAAAAAGACTAAGATCTTTCGTAAGAAGCGTCTTTGTCAGAGTCAAAACCCAACTGATGGGTCAAAACCCAGTCACCTGAGTTTTGACTCTGACGAAGACTGCTTGTTACGGTTGAAAGATCTTAGTCTTGTTTTCCCATTTCTTATTGTGGTTTGATCATATATATATAATATACTTATATAAGAATTTAGATGTGTTTTTCTTTCTAAAGAAGTATTCAAAACCGGGGTTAACATTCTCAACGTTATTATTATTTAGAATAATAATAATAATATATGCATTGAATACAATGAAGACGTGGTCAGGGGTAGTAAGACCTGTAAACTGTAGCGTAACTTGTTTAGTTTAAAGCTGATCAGCATTTACTGCAGTCAGGTAGAGAAAGTGTTTGCCTTTTATGGCTACAGGCGTTTTTGAAGTTCATTGATCTGCTCGGTATAGTTAATTATGTTGGAAGAGTTTTGCACTAAGGGAAAGGTCGTTACAAGTCTTATGCAACGGAATTGAATCCCTGGTTTATAATTACAATTTAAGTCGTGTTCGTCATAAAGTATATTGCTATGAATGAATCAAGTGAAAAGTTCTATTTTGAAAACTGTTGCGCAAATTATTAAAAACATCATTGCCAGTAGTTCAATTCTCGTTTTTTTTTGGAACGGTTCTGTAAAGTTGTTAACGGTGTTGTCAATAACATCTTCCTGAAACGCTTTAAAACCGGTTTTGATTTAACGAAATTCCGTGTTATTGATTATTTAGCCTTATATTAAAACAATTAATACTGCATATGTATTGACAGGTGCTAAAAAACATTTCCCATAATTCGAGTTATTATGAATAAAAAAGAAGTTATCAAAGTTCTTTTGGTAAATATCAAGGTGAACTCCAACAGGCTAACTGTGATAAAAGTCGTCAAGGATGCTTGGCAGGGAATTCGAAAACAAGATGCTTAGATCCAAGGCCTTTGGATTTCTTCTAGAAGTATCAAGCTTTTCATATCATTCTGTAATTTGTTTCGCAAACCCTGGTGAGTTTTAGCCATCAACAATAATGATGTGCAATTGATGAATGCCAAGGGAGAGTATCCTAGTTGTGTATTAAGAAGTCAGCTATATTAAAAAGAAATAAGAGTTAAAATTAGCCAGATCATTTTCAGAGTAACTTTGGTAAAGGTAATGGTATATAGAAACCATTGAACACATTCTAGCCGCTGTATTCATTATAACAAGAGTTGTTGTAAATAATGACGTAATCTCGCTACCTCAACCTTTATAGAAAGAATAGAAGCAAACATTAGAAAAGTTGTATTTCTTATAGCAATGATTGTCACAAATCAAGTGAAAAACTAGAATGATCACATCTGTTATATTTCTTATAGCAACGACTTTATCAATTATTATGGAATCTAGACTTCAGAACCTGAAGAAATGGAGATGAACATTAGAACTGTTACTTTTCTTAAAACCACAGTGTTATCAATAATAAAGGAATCTAAACACAACATCTATTAAAGGACTGTAAATAAAGATTATAGTTATAAGAACTATTGGATTTATTATAACAACATTATTGTTAGTAAATAGAAAAAGGCATTGAAACTGTTGTATTTCTTACATCAATAATTGTTGTCAATAATAACAAGATATAGATAACACAATCTCCATTTAAAAAATAGAAATGAACATTATCACTTATCTTTCTTATAACAATTATTGTTGTAAATAATGATGGAATCTCGTTATAGGAAGCAACAATTGAAGGAAACTAAAACATTTGAGTTGTATCTCTTATAACAATCATTGTTGTAGATAATTAAACAGTTTAAAAAACGAATCAATAACTGAATTAAATTAGAACATTCGAGCTGTTGTATTCAATATTATAACAATTGTTGTAGATAATACTCTTTTAAAAGTGAATCAATCATTGAAACAACTGTGTTAGTGGAGCATATAGAGATGTGATATTAATTTATTATCCCAGATAGATTCAAAGTGACTTAAGCAAAGCTTGAAAATATTATTTTCTAAAATTGTAGACAAGTAATTAGCGGGCGGGTTGAATTTTTTTTTAAAAAGTTGTCCTATAATCATAGATTCTACAAAGTTTGCAAGGATACGCATTTGTAACGGAGCAGGTAGAAACAGGTTTATTCACGATTTAATATCCTTATTACGGTCCTGAATCAAAGTGTATAAGTATTTTTCAACATGTAATTGAACACTATCATATGATTAAATTTCTTTGAAAATAAATTTGAATTTGTAAATAACAAATTGCTCATGTACTACTGTTTTGAAAATAAATTCTTTATTTAATTAGTTGTGCAGTCAGTTATTATGTGTCATTTTACACACTCTGGAAATTTTAAAGGAAGTCTACAGAAAAGCAAGTTTTATTGAAACAAACAATGTGTTTCAAACACGCAATGTTCTTCTGCGTTGTAAATCTAAAATATATTATATATTCAATAAAAACTAATAACAATAATATTGGGAATAACATGGTTGATTTGGAGGAAAGGTGTTAACAACTGGGCTTTCAACCAGAGTAGGTATGTATTCATAATAGTGTTATAGATATTATTTTTTGTTATTGGTCAAGTTAATTACTTTCATGTTTTGGATTATATCCTAGGATGACTTGAAGAAGAAGACTATGTGTTTGAAATACGCTAGATTTTTATAAAAAAACATGTTATTTGAAGACTTCGTTTATAAATCCAAAGATTAATTCTTTGATCGTTCATTTGATGTGGAGTTGAAGTTTTATGAAGATAATTATCAAGTAGAAAGATATTTTCAGTACATATCGACAGGCTCACCACTTGTTTGGTGTTTAATTTATAAATTGCTTAAATCTTACAAGTTAAATCTGCACTTTCTTCAAAAGATTAAATGCTTTCCAGAGCTGTTTTCGCTCTTGTTACATACGTGTACTAATGCAATTCTGAAATACCAGAGTAAGGCATGGGACTATTCTTTCCAAATAACTAAAAATTTTTAACCGTATAGCTAAAAAAAATTAAATGATTTTGATTGAAACACATATGATATTTTTATATTGAAGAAAAAAGAAATAATATGGGGTGGTAGAATAAAAATGAACATAAGCAATGTTCATATATTATCTATTTGATAGATAATTATCAATCGTGGGTATATTGGTAGGTTTACTGTATACTCAAAAACTTAACTCTTTAAGAAATCTATGAACATCTAAGAAGATCAACTTACAATCTACTTCTTCGTCCACTGTGAATTAGATTGTCAGCACTAATGATTTAATTTTTTTAGAACGTCGACTTCATTCATATATTTGGGAGCAAGGAGTAATATATTGTCAATAATCGAAACTATTTAAATTAAGTAGACAATAACTTAATATTCAGTTTTAAAAATTTCCATACATAATTCATATGAAGGGAGGATAAATAATCAACTTAACACAAAATCGAACACTAAAGCTCAGTAAGAAATTCAGAAATGAAACGAAGATCTTTAATTCAAAACAAGTGATCTTCGTCAGAATGCTAGTTGAACTCAAGCAAGAGTGTAATGAGCTATCTGGTATCGTTTGGAGAAGAAAACGCCTGTTTTATTTCGATTGCGACTTTGATAATCAATTATTTTGGCTGAAAGGTCATAGTTTCATTCCTGCATTCTTTCCTGTTGTTTGGACGTTGATTTTTTTTAATTTGTCTACTCTGAAATACGATTATATTGAAATATTTACAATGATCAAACCACAATAAGAAATGGGAAAACAAGACTAAGATCTCTCAACCGTAACAAGCTGTCTTCATCAGAGTCAAAAACCCAACTCTTATTGTGGTTTTTTATTCTTTTTCTTATTGTGGTTTGATCATTTCACGTGCTTATCTGATATCTTCTTATATATTTGCAAATACTGCTTAAAGAATTGAAAAATTGACAAAAAACAATGCATCACAGAATATTGCAAAAGAATCGCAAACACCGTGTAACAATCTTTCACTTTAATCTACATTCTGTGCTGCCACCAACAGAATTTGTATCATCATTGTGACCTCTTCAGTGCCTCATTAAGAAGAAGTAATTAGAGAAGAGTTGAGGAAAGTTATCAGACAGAATGGTGGAAAGAAGCAAACAAGTAAATTGTTAGAAAATAACAAGTTGATAATAATAATAATAACAATAAAAAGAAGAAGAAGACTAAAGGGTAAACTATTACTATTAAAAAGACTACTAAATTTGATAAAATACTCAAAATAATCCATTTTTTGCAGTAATTGTAATTTAATATTCACAGAAATTCTTAATTCGATTTTTTTTCTTATCCATTGTTTCTTCAATTCTATCTTCTCAAGATTGTTTTTAGACCTTTGGGATTTTCGATTCTCAATTGAATTATTACATTTTAAGTTTAAAATGAGATATGTGAAACCATACATTATTTACACCTCTATTGTTACAGTTGATAGTTTTTTTTTAGTTTTGAAGTAATATATATATATATATATATATATATATATATATAAAATTAATAATCAACAATAACTCTTGATATAATATATGAATTAAACACCACAATCAACAACTATATATTAATTACAATACTCTAAGGCCTTTCGTTACAACATCATCAGAGAGCTAAATGAGCCAAAAAAAAAAAAAAATATAATAACGAGTTCAACTTGTTATATTTTTTGTTTGGTTCATGGAGCTCTCTGATGATGTTGTAACGAAAGTCCTTAGAGTATTGTAATTAATATATAGTTGTTCATTGTGGTGATTAATTCATATATATATATTCCCTTGATAAACGGAAAGACGTTTGCTTGGTCTGTTATCCTGAAGGCGCATTGCCCGAAAATTTGAGTTTCTAAGTGTGTTTCTTTACTTGGTGTGGTACCTATCTTCAATTTTGAACTGATATATATATATATATATATATCAACAAAAAAAACATTCCACTGAGACAAAGGAATCAGTTACATTGACTGATGTAACTGATGTGCATGCCCATAAAGCATCCACGAGTGAATTGTAACAGTCATATGTTGTCATATGTGTGTCTAATTAAAGAAAAAAAGAAAGAAGAAATGGAGGAATAACAAAACGTATTGTAAATATCATTTAGCAAAAAATGAATAACAGACGAAACGAACATTAAATCAAATAAATTAAAAAAAAATCATAAAAAATGAAACAGTTAAAATCAATAAAATATACAATAGACGAGGAGTAAATAAATCGTATTTCATGTTTTTAAATTTATTCCTGGAGACATCGCGCAGTCAGGAGACAAAGATGTGCCTTTTCGGATGTTGACAGTGTGAGTTTATTAGTGCCAAAGGTACCTCTCCATAGAATCTATCTCTATGGCAATCCATGATTGAGATACATAGTTCTTGACATGGATGACAATGGATACGTTTGAGTCGTTATTGAAGAAAGCCCTGTAATAGTTCATTCGGTGTCTAAGCATAATAGAAATGCCTCCTCCATTTTGTAGAACAAATCACATTGTGATTATTCCAAGTAGTAAATACTATTTTTCGTTGTACAAACTGTTCCAACATTTCTCAGTAAAACCTTCAACCATTTTGAGAAACATCATCTCGATGTTTTTAAGATGATGTTTCAGGAAACTATTTAAAACGTTAATTAACAACTTTTGCACTTTTGCTAGAAAAGATATAAGAAATATCAAAAGAGATAAGAGTATAAAGTAACTGTATTTTATTTAACAGGAATTATTGTGTAATTAGTCCATAATTTGTCAATTCAATTAATGTTATTGAATTGTTATTAACAATAGTCATTCTAAAAAAAAACAACCTATTTAGAGAAAAGATAATTTCAAGCGTCCCAGCACGTATTGTTTTCTTGTTTTTCTTGAAAGTTACTTACCATCCCAAATCTATTAAAATAATTATACTATATAATTAGGTACAAATATTTTTAGTGGTTCAATATAAAAATTAAACATTTAAACTATTAACTATTTTTTCATTAACTATTATTATTAATATAATAATAGTTAACTATTATTATATTAGTTAATAATTTAGTTAATAATAATAATTCTAAAATAATAGTTAATTTATTTCAGATCTAAAGCTCCTTACTTCTGACTCTGAAAAAATTGGGTTATTACTTATATTTTTTTGTATATACAAATTGAACGATTAAAAGAAAATAACAGACAGAAACAACAACAAAACTCAATTCAATATTTCGATTTTATCGTCATGAGTGGTTGCAGAAAACGAAGATGAGTTCTGCAACTGCTGGTGCTGTTATCCAGCCAAGCAGAGCTCGTCTTCTTCAACTCCTGATGACCACAAAACTTACTTCAAGGATGTATTGAAGTGAGTTTTCTTGTTTTTTCTCTGTTTTCTTTCTTTTAATTGTTTAATAAAATGTCCTTACGGACTATTTGATGTTTTCAATTTTTTATATATGAATATATAATTCAAAATGGGTTCCTTGAGAATTTGGTCCAAAGAATTAACCACTTGTGATTATAAGCCGAAATCAGAAGTAGTTAATTCTTTGGATCAAATCCTCCAGAAACTCAGTTTGAATTTTAAGAAACAGTGGTTGAGAGGGTGTATATATTATCAACAGGAAAACCATCCATAAATGACAACAAACGTTTCACAGTAAACTATAGATACAGAGTAAAGGGACGAACACACTTACAGTCTCTAATTTTTGGTTGAACTGTCATCAGGAGCATAGAGATAGGGACACTAAGAGCACTTGCGAAGCGACGGTTGGGTCTCCAAGTGCGCTTGGTGTCCTTATCTCTACTCTCCTGATGACAGTTCAACCAAAAATTAGAGACTGTAAGTGTGTTCTTCCCTGTAGTCTATATCTAGTGTTTACTGTGAAACGATATATATATAGGATATGTAAATAGACTTCATAAATTATACAGTATATTTCATATATGTATTGTCTATTGATTCGAAGATAGATTTAGTATATTATTTCACAGGAATCACTATTGTAATTATACAGAGAAAAGGAACATCAACTGGTTAAGGTTATAAACTATATTTTATTTCAAGAGGGATTTTCGAAAAATTTGAATTAAATTTAAGGCTGTAAGAACTTGGGATGAAGGTGAGAGTGATTTGACTCAGCCGGTGAAGAGTGTAAACAGAATGGTGTGGCCAGTGTGAAGCGAGCATCAGTGTCCTGTGGCCTCAGAGAGATCAATGGATCATCTCGTAGTGTCCAATGTTCAATTTTATGAAAGTGGCTTTACTTACTGTTAGAAGAGGTGAATGCGTCCTCCTCGGATTGAAAGAAATTCGGGAAACTCACTATAGAGTCATCAACTGACACTCACTGAATTTGTCCTAGCAAATTAACCTGCGAAGAAAAATGATAAGAGTTAGGAATTGTGAGATAATAATGATAAAGTGAAGTGGCGAGAGGGGAAAGGAGTAACGTACGAGAGGTGCGTCTGCGAGGATAGGGAAAGTAAGTCTGACCGGAGTGGGCCGCAGTAACCTTCAGACCCACCCTCCTTACGTAAGGAGCCGCTTGTGGGGGGCTGCTCGACTTGCACGACCTCCAAGGTCACACCCCTAATCCACCCTCGCACTCTGCACTCGGTGCAGTCAGCTCGCCTCTTAGCCTATTGACCTTTCAACCCAACCTTATTAAGAGCTTTTATTTATTTAATCAAAGCACGACTGTAATATTAGATCAGTGTGCCGTTCACGAAGAATAACAGTTCCAGTCCTTTGTAGAATACTCTTTCTCAAAAAGCCAAACACTCAGTCAGCCAACACTTAAACTCATTCTCAAGAAGAAGGGAGGAGTTGACAATCAAAGATCGTAGAATTCACTTAACATGCTAACAAAGAGAACTCCTAAAAAAGCATTGAACTTTATTTTATATAATTATATATGCATGCTCTACACTAGTATTACATGCTTTATACTAAAAATTTATACGTATTACTAATGATTATTACAATTAAGATATTTAATCATATAGATATTTTGTCCCTCGGAGAGGTCGTTAAGCCGTCGGCTCCGAGCCTGTACGATGTCAGGTACTCGTTAAACATCTCTACTTTACCTGTAACATAAAATCCTGCCTGTCAGTTCTACCCTATTGTGTTCAGTATAGTTGCTGTAATGGAAAACTATTATATAAATAATAATCCCTGGAGTTGCTTTGATGTATTCATTGAATAAACTTGTTTATGCGTAAGATGTTCATATTTATTTTATTTGAAACCACAGTTGTACATAAATTTGATAAATACACTTGAAGTGGGCAAAATTTAGGACCCAAAAATGCAGATGTTCAATTTGTGGTACCACAAAGGACCAATGTTTGATCTAACTACATTCTCTCGTGAGACGACCACTGCCGCAAAACCCAAGAAAATAAAACACGTACAATTATAAACAAGACTCACTAAGATATTTCGACGCCCGTTGCTCTCAGATATAAGTGTACTCCTTTCAAGTTCTTTTCAAACGAATTTCACTTCCTTCTGAATGCCAAAGATAAAAACATAGAAATGGTTTTACAACCAGATCTTAATCTAATCACTAGTAGATTTACTGAAACCTAACCTCCATGAAAATGGCAGTAAAATATTTCAGTGCCACTTATTTTTATTACGTTGAGTAGCTCAGTCCAAACCACTAAGATGTTTTATTACATAGACATTATTTTTCATTTTATTTAATTATTGTTGATTCTTTTTTGAAAAATGATTATATTTTGTCTCGCGATTAAAGAAAACACTAAACTCTATCTTTTAGTAATTTAGAACAACTGTTGCCAACGAACTTCCTTTTAAGACCTAATCAAGGTCATAGCATACAAGATGACCTGTTACATATCTGTTCCAAATGAATCTATCACTCTCCAATATCTTGAAGAAATATACTTCTATAGATTTTTTGTAAATTTAAACGTGAACCGGTTTTTCTATAATATTTTCTACTAGAAATCAGAAAAGGAAAATCAAAAGAGCTTTTTGTGTTTTGTTTGGGGGAGGGAGGTACTTTGGCTGTAAATATTTTTAATACTACCGCTAAAAAGTACAAGATGAATATATTCTATATGTGAGTGTTTAAATTATCAAGATTGTTTTTTATTTAAGTGCAGAATATCTCACTCTTATTAAAACATCATTGTTATTACAATTTCTGTGTAAATACATTGTGGCGTGCAGTATATAGACAAATTTACATTGATATATAAAGAAATGGCTAACATATAATTAGAAATAAAACAAAACAACTATATATGACAAAGTACATCTCGATAAGAGATAACTATGGTACTTAATCACAGTAATTGCACTATTTATAACATATGAAAATAAAAAGTATGAAACAGCAAAAAGTTAGGCGTGCACTAACAGCCATTGCTTTTTAAATCGAAATTACAAGTGGATATTAACAATTAATGAACTAAAAAAATTAAACAAATTTCACTAAATTATTTTTAAAATGACTTCAATATAAAATATTTTTAACATTATATAACTTATAAACTAAGGATTTTATAAGATGAAAATAATATTGTAATTTATATGTACGGATTGTAAATGAGTATGTATAGGGCAAACTGAATATCATTAAAATGACAGTTTGAAGAATACTTTAAAGATTTGTTAAATAATTTAGACAAGTCAAACTATGCTAATCATTGAATAAACATGGACATGAACCAGACAGTGTCTCGAATACAGTGGATTTAATAAAACAGGACAACGATTAAATATGTTAGAAAAACATATATAAATATCAAAACACGGATAAATTAATAAATACGCAAAGTAATCACCTAAAAGATATATTATAGTAGAAGACATCAGAACGGACTTAAAATGACAATTTAAAAGGATGAAATAAGTTAAATAATAAATAAAAGAAAAAGAATATTAATTATAGGGAAATTAGGCATATATTGGCTGTATTTTTTGACTGGTGTATATACTCAGGATTCTTTGGCTATGATTTGTCCTATTTGAAGATGTAGTACGCACGAAATCGTACAGACGCCTAGAAAACGATTGGTGTAAGTGAAACGGATTTATATAGTAATAATATGATATAATAATAATAATAGTATAATAATATGCTGTTATATAATTTAGATAAATATTTTACAGATACTACAGTAAAATTGTACCCCCAAGTATATCAGCTCCAAACCTAAACACAACTATAATGACAAAGGTGACATCATCGATAAGAGATAGACTATGGTACTTAATCACAGTAATGCACTATTTATAGACATATGCACAAAGTAAACAAGTATGAAACGTCAATCATAACAAGTTAGCGTGTCTGACTATACTAGCCATTGCTTTTCGCACTAAATACGTAAAATTACAAGTGGATATTTTTTAACAATTAATGAACTATATAAATACAATCTGGATGAACACAATTTCAACTAAATTATTTTAAATGACTTCACATATAAAATATTTTTATACATTATATAACTTATAAACTAAGTACTTTTATTATAGATAGCATAATAATATTATAATTATGATGAATGTACGGATTGTTAAATGAGTATGTATAGGGCATACTAGAATAATCATTAAAATGACAGTTTTTGAAGAATACTTTCATATAGTATTCAATGTTATAATAATTATATGACAAGTCTAAGAGTTAGTTTTCACTTGACCAACCCGTCAGTACCTGATTCCTTGAAGTTTTTAGACTGATGTACATTTAAACACAAAGTGTATCGAAACGCGATTTAGTATTATTAAAAAACTTCATGTTGTGTGGATGTACTAAATTTGTTGGAACATTTGATACAACATTTTAGCCTCTTCAGACGATGGCAGTCAAAGTACACACAATTACAGTGACTTGCACATGGTACTAAATTGTGATTTAAAATCAAATTATATTCATTAATAATGAATGAAATCTTATTTCATTCATTATTACTATGCTTTATTGTAACACTCTAAAAGGAATATCATGCATAATTTGTATGTATACATATTTTGTTTTATACTTCCGAATTTATTTTGATGTATAGGTAAATGGTTAGCTTAGTTATTATTAACATTTTTGTTCTGGCTTGAACAAGTGCCACTGAATATAACTTTTTTTACTTCTTGATTTAAATAGTGGGTAACACAACTGGCAATTTCACAAGAACCGACAATTGTCGTCCCATACGTACATACTAGATGTTCCTGTTTTAATGTTATGTATAACAAAATTATAGTACCACTTCTTTCGTTTATAATATTGTATTCGAATCGTTAATTAAGAGTGGAATGAGGCTATTACAAATATAGTGGTAACGCTATAACAACTTCATCATCATTATTATTGTTATTATATTAATTTATATTAGCATAAAGATTTTAAAAAGTCTTGTAGAACTTTCACCCTTAACAAATGCAATTTTTCATCCTCTCCCAATGGAGTGAGCTTTATGAGAGACTAAACATCAGTTTTATCTTTCAGAGTTTTATTGAAATGTCTGTTTTGTCGCGGATAGTCACATGCATCACTTATGGGTCATTCGAATATATGGAGTCATCGTAAAAAATGTTCCGATAAAAATGTTGTCACAGGTTCCCGGCTAGGGTAATTTTTATTTAATCATTCCTTGCACAGGTTGTAAAGTGATCAAACCCACAGCAAAGTTAGTAATGATCTAACATCTTCCTCATATAGACTCTTCACATTAAAATCAATTTTATGACACGTACTTTTTTCGACGAAGGCCTGTATCTATTGTTCCGGTCGACCCAGTTTTGTTAAGTACACATTCTTTTCTCACTTATGTCACCTATACTGTAAAAAGCCATTCCACAGACATCAATAAGATTGTTATTAACTATCACACTCTAGCCAATACGATGCAGCATACGGCTTGTTCTTCCTTTAACAATGTTTCTCTTTACGTCCTTGCTAACTACTAATTTTGTAACATAACAATTCTGCAAATTATAATTGTTATGTTGCCAGAAAAATATAACTCCAATATTTTGTCTATCAACTTTACCGAAACACCCACTTATACATGGATCTCTAATATTTCTTGTTAGAACCAGATTTTTTGTATGATGTAAAACATATTTTTTTCGGAATTTCTTTTTTCTTTTGATGCCGTTGATTTACAAAAGTCAAATAATTTCAAACGCATTCTGCTGTAACCCTCTCAACAGGTTCTTTTTTGTACATGATTAAGCGAAAACAGAAAAAACCGAGCAAGACGAGAGGAATATTTGAATAAAAAATTTACAAGTACCAAACTCACAAGATCTGTTACAAAACAATAGTAAATAAAATGTTGATATAAATATAAAATGAAAACATGATAAGACAGGTTGGTAGAACGTATCTCATTATAGTACGGGTAGGTTGGGAGATAGTGTGTAGAAATAGTCGAGTTCGCACCTCTCCGCCCGCCTGTCGACGATTTATACGCGTCGCAAAGCTTTAAACTAATATATAAAGACTAAGTAGAGGATAACTCAACATGAAAAATAAATCAACTTATTTCTTAGAGAATAAGGAATAGAAGAAAAAAAATTGGTCGGATGTCGAGTTCGCCCGTCGTCCTTGCTACTCCTCAAATATAAAAAATGAAAAATATATTTATAACGTTATTTTTTGTAATATTCCATTAATTATATTGCAATAATAATTTACTGTAATATACCATTAAATAAGTCATTCCGATATTGAATTGAAGAAAGTACATAGTAAAGGACAGAGGATCATTTTTTATTACTACATCCGTCCTCAAGATCTGCAAAAGTTAAGGTCAATTGAAATACATTAAATAAATAATTGTGTATATGTATAATTTATTTGTTCTTTTTTTTAAAGTTGATGGAGTAGCAGATAAACACTAACAAAAGACTACCAAATATATATTGTTTAAATAAATAGATTTTATTTATTTTATATATATACTAATTTACCAATAACAGGTTAATAATAGGTAATAATTAGCTATCAGCTAACCAATACCTTATTCAGGTGTAGAGATATATCTTACACACATTGGTCTAAGAATTTAAATATCTTTGTAAATTCATTTCCTTTGGAAAGAAGACAATAGTAGCTTCAATAGTAGCTTTGGTATTGACTACCCGGCGCCACATATTTGTGAAGCTTGATGACGTAACAAAGAAAGATCTATTTCATTAAGAACAGGATTGGCTTGTCCTTATATATATATATCAACGTCTTATCTACAGAAAGAAATCACACTAAACATTAAGGTCTTTCAACGGTAACAAGCCGTTAAGGTAGAGATAAGCCTATATTTGTAGAGATGTTCAGTGTTGTACATTTGAAGCTGGACAAAACCTCGATAAAAAAGAAAAATATTGTTAAATATATGTGGTCGAGATAAGAAATATCTTCAACATATATATATATATATATATATATGATTCGTTGCAATGTTGACCAATGGAAGTGAAGTTTACAGGTCCATGCGTAAGGTCCCAGTTGCCCGCTGCTCAGCAAAAAGCCTCAGTCGATCTGCCAATAGGTATAGAGGTTGCACAGTCCCTCTGTGTTAAATGATGTTTGGCAGAAAACATTAGCCTCACTTTACAGTGAACTCCTGTTCCCTTTCTATTTTTGATTTTTGTGGTGGTTGGGTGTTGTTGTTTACTATTTTCTGTTACGGATATTGCTAGATTTTTAAATGATACTCTCGATTGTTTACTGCGAAAAGCAGCCTTCATCTTCATGCCAACAGGGGTAGAGGTTGCACAGTCCCTCTTGATTATTAAAAGATGTTGACACTGGATTCCAACTTCTTCTCGTAGAAACATCTTCAAGTTGTAGGTTTTGTTTACTTTCCTCTTCGGTTTCTTATGTTCATGTTTTTTCTTCAGTTGAATGTTATTGCTACTATTGATGGGTGGCTGGTAGGTGATGAAAAGTTCTGCACTGTTGACCTGGTGGTGGTATTTGCGACATGTTTCAACCATTCTCTGGTTATCTTCAGGCAAGGAAATGGCCATATATAATATATTTTGGGAGCAGACCTTCGTTTATGCATGTATTGTTGAATTGTATGCCTATTTTTAATTTCACAACTTTTCTACTGAATCTCTCGATTTCTCTAATACACTTTCTCCATTTTCGTGGTACAAGATAGATTAGTTGACCAAAGTTTTTATTTACATAGCCCGACATGTTTCGGTTCTCACTGATATTATCAAGGATTACAGTTGTACAAAATCTTAACTAAACTATACGTAACTAAATATAACTTAAAAGCATTTATAATTAAATCAACACTACATATTACATTCAATGCACTAATTTTTGTGATAACTAGAAATGGTTAGACGACAAGGAGAGGTTATACAAGGACAGGCAATGGTTACCGAGTGTAGAGTTCCTTGTGCAAATCACAGAGGGCAGGCAATCTCATCACATTTTCTTTCCTGGCTTTTCATCTTAAAATGAATAATATATAATAATAATTAAGTAATTAAATAATGTAACTTATAAACATTTCTTTATATTCTGTATTGATGTTGCCCTGATGATGTCTACAAATATAGACAAAACGTCAGCTTAAAGTTGTTGTATTGTTTGAAGCTGGACCAAACCTCGATAAAAAAGAAATAACTTTATATATGTAATAAATGCTGTTTAAATGTACGTAACAGGCGTGACTTTGTGGTTCACCTAATCTTTCACTATCCACTCTCGTTATTATCTCTGAACTTACCTGCAGGGTTAGCAAACATATAAGGACTTTGACGTCGTATTTTAAGATAGGGAGCAATAGAAGTAATCCATTTTCAGAAATACGCAAATAATATATTCATGTTCGCATTTCTTATCTTACATTACTTTTACTTTGCCTCAGGCAGTGAATAGTTCTTTCCTAACACTTTCTGTACAACGGGGTCACCATTTAAAGAATATCTTTACTAAAATATCAAAATAAATCTCCCAAGAAAGATTATATTTTCTGTCATACACTTAATTACTGTATGGTATTTACTAATGATTCTAAATAATAAACAGAGTCTATGACATTACAACTATTACTGTAAAACAACTTTATTATGTGGGAATTTTAATTTTAAATTCCTAATTCTATTAATATTTTTTTAAACATTTTAATACACGAAAATACAATAAAATGTATTAAATGATGCTTTTAGCACTAAATAAAATTTATTTTATTAATAAAAAATAATAAATATGTTTAAGAATTTGTCAAAGTAAATAAATTTTTAACAATTGAACAAGTATCTTTATAATTTACGTGGAATCATTAGAAGTAGAATATTCTTTCTGAAAAGACGGAAATACTATATTATTAATGGTAGTAATTACATGTTAATAGGAATTTTATTTAGTTAGGTTAGAGTTCAGTTCCATACAAAACTATAATCAATCAAATTTGACGAGAGGCGAAGGTGATGAATATAAAATGCAGTCGTAAGCATATTTTTTTCTAAAAAGTAAATAACATTTGAAGTTAACTACAATAAAAGTTGTAATTTTCAATACCATTGATAGTATTTCATTTTTTAAACATTGAAATATAATTTATTTCACTCACTTATGAGACTAATTAACTAATTCATTCATTAAATGTGTGGCTGGCATGTTGTCTACTCAATGAGGTGCAGCTCATTAGATTGTGCGTAGCATGTCATTCATACGACGTCCTGCAGCACAGTAGTGCTTTGCATGACAATGTTGACGACGTGTTACAACGTAGTAGACCCTATGAGGTATTGAAATGTCATGCACTCAGGTGTAGAAGTGTAGCAAAGCGCTATCAATTGCTTAAATATCTACCATTTTAATGTTTATCTACCACTGGTTTTTCCTAACTTTCCTTTACTGGACAGTGGCATCTCATTCATTAATTTGATATGTTGTAGTTGTTCACAAGTGCTGTGTTCCCACATACAACACGGAATGGATTTCTTTCATTCAAGGTCTTGCAGCCAGCGGAGCTTTGCAAAACCATATAAGACGTCTCATTACTTGTGCAATCCGTAATTGTGTGTTATTTACTCATAATGGAGTAAATAAATACTACAGAGTCTCCACACCAATGAAAATTTTTTTTAAAATTTATTATTTATAATTCCGGTTTATTTTTGTAACTTCTAATTTGTAATTTGTATTGTAGATGTTAACCTGATGATGAACACAAAGTGTTTGAAACGTAGTTTGAATTAAAAAAAAACAAACTTATATTGTGTGGAGACTATATATTAGATATTTACCCCAGTATGATATATAAGACGTGTTACAATATAGTAAACCCTATCAGGGATTAGAATGGCATACATCTACGAAGTGTAGAAGTAGAGTAAAACACTATTAATCCCTGGAATGTCTTCCATTCAACTTGAAGCAATCCTAGTACAGCCGTGCTGGACGGTAGAATCTTACACAGTTAATCTGTTCAAGTCCAATGGAGGCTTTTCTGATAATGACATACAATCTACGAGTACACGACGTGCCCCAACCTAGTGGTATTGTCATATCACCCGGTACATATGACAGTATTTTTTCAGTCTAGTAGAGCTTTATCAGTCCACTGGCATATCACCTATACTGACATGCTACAGACTAGTCAAATCTTACCAGTCACCAGCTACTCGACATGTGGCGAGACTAGCAGAGACTTGCCCCTCTGTGGCATAAAACTCATTCGTTGGGTTGGAGGCCTAGTGAAAGTTTTGCTGTCCGTAGAATGTCATCATTTATACAACGTATTGCAACTAGTGGAGCCTTGTCTGCCACGCTGATATATGCGGTATGCCGCCTATTTTACGTCACACAGTCTATTAAACCCTTACCAGCCCCTCAACTATCTTCTATTTCAACTCTTATAATTTTAACAAGGGTTTTTCGTTAGTAGAACAATTTGTTTTTAAAAGTCTAATGGAGCCTATTTGTGGCATATTACCCAACATATACAAAATGTTACAGTATGGTAATGCATTACTAGCGCCTAGATAGTCTTCTATGTAACATCTTGTAAGTCTAGTAAAACCTCTTTTGTCTGTGGCATGCCATCCATTGGACGTATTAGAGGTTGAGTATAAAAGCCTTGCCATTTTTCTGAAATGTCTTCTATTCTATTGTCAGTGGCAATTCATTAGTAGTTGGAAGCCCAGTGAAGCCTCGTCTGTCTGTGACATGTCACCCATTCGATATGGTGCATAGTAGTAAAGTCATACTCCTGAAACGTCTTCCATTCAACGTGTTGGGAAGTGGAGTAATGCCTTGTCAGTCTTTGAAGGAACTAGGGTGGCCCAGTGGTCTAGTTGTCTACGGACTGGTAGATCCAAGGTTCAATACCCACTCTGGCCGTCTATTTATTCATGCGGGAGGTAAATAAATCTGAACAAGTCGTCGCCAGCAGAGGATGTTTTGCCATCCATCGTGATTTTGTACAATCTTTGGTACTCGTTAAAGGTCCCTGCTCTAAATAACACTGTGTTAGGCAAAATTTAGGAGTACCAATATATAGGAGTTTCTCGTAGAACTGCCACTATATACTAACCTAACCGTCTCACAAATGTTGGCATTCAAATTCTACGTTGTTGGAATACCTTGTTAAAGTTGGAAGTGCTATGTCACTTATACGATGTTACAGCCAGGTAAAGCCATATCAGTCCCTGGGATGAAATCCATCTGACACGTTACGAGTTCAGTAGAGTCTAGTTAGACCATGAAATAAGTCTTCCTTTACTAACAGGTTGCTGTATCTACAAAGCTGTTGCAGTCTGCCTTCATCTCCGAGTGCAAAGGCAGTGTCGGTAGAAAGTCAATACAGTGCGGTACTGTGGCATTCCGAGGTAATTGTTATCAATAGCCACAACGCCGCGCCAGAGTAGTACATTGAAGATTGTTTTCAATAGAATCTTGATGTAGCACAATACTGTCCTACTCAAGATGTACGCTCTTTTATTAATTCCACATAATACGTTTTTTAATTATTACATAATATAAATATGTAATGAAACCTGGAGGAAATGTGAAAGTTGCATTCGACTGTACGCACTTTCCAGTTTGATCGCTGTCAGAAAGTTATCATTTCAAATGACTTATATGTTATCTGTTGAATGCATTACGGTTTTATTCCATCATGATATTGATGGGTTAAATCATGGTGAAAAAACAAGACTATGAACTGTACCATTGAGTAATAAGAACTCTTTGGTCAGTTACAGTATGGTGATTATGGGTAGGTCTTGGTGACATAATCGAGAAAACAAGGCGCTAGAATCATCGTCTGAGCTAAGAAACAACATCTGAGACTTGTTTATGAAAATCAATAGTTTTAATTTGAAACTGAATGAAGTAACCTCAACACGAGTAGTCATGCATTTATATTATCTCTTTTGTTGGGTAATAACAAAGTGGTCTGCAGACAAATATGCGTTTCAAACACGTTGCGTTCTTTTTCTAGTTACATTAACTGTTGTGATGTCAAAAGAACTGGAGTTAAATATCACAGCAGTCGATTTAACTGAAAAAAAAAACTATGTGATAGAAATTCTTTGTTCGTTGGTATCAATTGTATCTCTACTTTTTTATTAGCATAAGTAAACACCACATACCTCATTAAACAACTTTACAATATTATATATTTGTATATTCCTATGAGTATGATACTGCGGAGCTTAATAGCTTTATCGTCTAGAAAACAATCAACAAAATTTTAAATATTCAATTGCATTTTTAAGCAATTTAATTAAAAAATTCACTTTACTTATATTTTATTGGTTTCCATAACATAATAATCTATAGATAACGAGAGTGGCCCAAATATCAGTATAATTTTGTATATTCTTATATAAGTGAAAAAAGTTTTATTATTTCTGAAACAAAGTTCAAAAATAAATTCAAAAATAGAGATATAAAAGTGTTATAAATTAACACAATAATAAAAGTAATAGTTTAAAATACACCTTATATTTGTTGTATAGCTTTAACAAAATTAAAATATTATTCAACATATCATTATAATTAGTTTAAATTAAGAATTAATAATAATTAGAGATAATGACTGAGCATATGTCATTCTGTAATAATAAACTATTATTATAAACATAATAATAAACATTATTTTTATATAAATCTTTAAACCTTCCGTGAAATATAACATCGTATGGAGCGTGGAAATGGTTCTTTTTAACCTACTGCCTCAAGCGTGTGCTAACATTTATGAGAAACAAATACAGAGTTGATTAAGAAACCATTATTTTGTTTTTTTTTATTTCTGTACAAAAGTTGAAGTTTACTTTTAGATAACTTTGCGTTATCGAGTTAAATTGTGTCAATATTTTTGTCTACGTCTCTATGAAGTAGATGAGCCGTTCACAAACTGTTTTATGATACTGGCTCGTTTATTTTAAAACAGGTTTTTACTGATTATTTAAAAAAAATTATTAAAATTATAGAAAAACTTTTCACTTAAATTAATTATTTGTGCAATCTGTTATATTGTGGTATTTAATCATATTGAGGGATTTCAAAAATTACGTCTCCGTGCAAAAAAAGTTTAACCCTCAGTCCTTCTTAAGTGCAGATGTAAACCTAAAGAATTACCCTAAGTGTTCGAAATGCGTAGCGTTTTTTCAGTTAAAAATCCTGCAAAATTAGGAAAACCCCATATCTTTTACGATATTTATGAATTTAGTGCGTCAGCGGGACTGAGAGGGTTAATAGAAGACATTGAATTTCGGATATCATAGATAAAACTGTTCTAGAGCCCAGTCTAGCCGAATCTTAGGGTGCTTCTGTCAGTATTAGTAGTAGTTAAAATCTTATCTGTCTAATAGTTTTCATATTAAATTTTTTTTTGTGGAGACGTAATTTTTGAAACCCCAATATTTTTACTTAAATTATCATCAACAAAAATAACTCGTTTTAAAGATGTAGCGTCGTTTTCAGGTTTACTATTCCTTATTTCTGAGGAGGAAGATACACTAATCCTGTTTGATTGATTCTCGATCGAGTAAATAAATTATTTATTCTATTACAATGGTTTGTTAATACTGTATGTTGTATTTTCACACTGGCTTTTAAAAAATCTAAAACTGAGCAACGATTAACATTTTCAATCACACGATTAAAAATTTTGATGTGTAGTCAATCTTACTTTTAATCGTAATTTTTTATTTAAACTATTTTCCAATATCAGTGGAGATTCTAACAAGCAGTTTGCTTTTCAATATAAAAATCATTTATTTAAACTCAGAAACACTTTTAAAAAACTTAAAGGTTACAAAGAAAAACTGATTAAAATAGCAGTTAATATTTAGCAATAAACCCTAACAATACTGTAGTAATATGAATCCCTTTTTTTTTGTAATGGCGTCACACTAAACGTTTTTCTTTCAATCTTCTATATAGAACACATATTCATTCCAAAGTAATCCGAAACAGTTGATTTGTACATTTAAGGATATTGATATGAATAGCTATATACTCATTTTTTTGTAAACGAATATTTTTAAGTTGTTATTCTGAACATAATAGTCAGCCCACATTACATTTTTTTGTTATTGAAAATATTATAGCCTTATCATGTTTAGTAGCCCTGATGAAGATGTATAAATACATCGAAACGTTGGCGTTATAAGGAGAAGTTTATCTGCAAGACCTAGCCCTCGAAAAATTAAGAGGTCAAGAACAGTTGGAGTATATATATAACTTTAAATTACATGAATCACGACAAAGAAAAACGAATAAAAAGTACATTTACTGAATTCTCAATATTTCGGACTGTTGTTCGTCATCAGGAGTAGACTAGAAGAGAGTACGAAGTGAGAGAGATCTCCCCACGTCCATATATATATACTTTACTTATCATACTTAAGTATTTATAGCAAATTGTATTTTGGTGTCCTGTATTGCATTAAGATAGGATTGCATGGTGAGTCATCTAGCAGAGTGATGATGTCGGGCAGTCTACTTGTTGCTAGTGCAGGACTGACGGCTTGCCTCAACAGGCGGCAGCTCCTCTTGTGTGTTATTGCCAGGTCGTTGAGACTGGAGTCTTCAAGAACGCCACTTTCTCTCAATGACTTCTAAATGGATATGTCTGCTCTGCGGTATCAGGCGTTAGGGATAACAGCATATCCCATTTCGACCAATGGCTTCCTCAAAGCATCGCTTCTTGATTATTTCCTTGTTTAATCTGGCTCAAGCTAGCAAGCCATTACAGCAGTATTCATCTCTTATGTGTTGCTTCTAAATGTCATGCAACCTGTTAAATCCAGTAATAGCACCTTGAGAACTTCAACAGTCTTCCCTTTGTCAATGGCTTCTACATCTCATATCTTAAAAGATGATGCACGTTTATCTATTTTTAATATACAAAGTTTTAATAGTCAAAAAAACCATATACGCGTAGTATCTCAAAAAGACAAATTGTCATGCATATTGTTAACTAAAGTACCAAAGCATAATAATTTGAAATGTACCATTTATATATGTAGTGGCAGTATGTATATTTATTACCAAATTGTATATTTGTATTAATTACAACTAAATTCAGAATTAATATTAAATTATTATAAACCACCTTAGCTGCTATTTTTCTTTCCACTGGAGCATCTCGAAGAATTTCTATCTTCATGTAGTGACAATTATGTGATGACTGACCCAGTACTTGTATGAGTTAGGTTAGGTTGCAGTGGTAGTCTCACAAGAGAACATGCATAGTCCCAACATTGGTCTATTGTGATAATACATATGAACATTCTACATTAGGAGTCTTAAATATTGTCTAACTCAAGTGTATTAGAGTAGTGATCTTTAACGAATACTCTAATATGACTTCGTACAGGCTCGGAACCGACGGTTTAACATCCTCTCCGAGGGACGGTGTGCTCAGATTTATTCATCTACTACATGAATAAATCAAGGACCAAGTATGAATCGAAACCCCAAAACTACTAGTTCAGAGGAAAGCACGCTGACATTGGGCTAACCTGACCCAATATGTCAGTTACTTTATAACTGTTCAAAGTCTAGTATGGTTTAAGATTTATTCTTTAACGTTATTGTTTAAATACATCAATATTTAAACTTTCTTATATTTAAATTGAAACAAGCATTGTTGTAATTAACTGAGTCAAGCAAATAAAATAATACTTTACATTTAAATTTTCTTCCAGCTATTAGAAAAGATTATCTCGTGATTTAAACTAGATATTATAAAAGCAAAGATATTAAAAAGGCCATATATAGCAAATAAAATAAGTATTTTTTTTTAAATTTATATCGAGTCAATAAGGCTTTATATTAGAAAGTCGCTAAAAAATTTTATTTGCGACATGTTTAAAGTTCAGGAAAAGACCAATAATAACTGCAAAAAACATATCAGTTAAACAATCAATAAGAGATTGCCATTTATGCTTGGCTATCTTGAACTTGAATCCTATAACAATTGACGACAGGAAATATTCAGTCCTGTGTAACAAATTATATATATATATATATATATATATATATATATATATATATAAAAATTATCACAATAACATGTGATATAAATATTCTAGTAACTTACAACAAAAGGTAGGGGATACTTACTTGCTCTCTGACGACGTGATACACAAAAGGTCTCAAAGCGTTTATCCCTCTTTTGTAGTCAGATTTCTGAATATATATACGTGCTTGAAAAATTGGTTCAAAGACAAATTAATACTTCTTTGTCAAAGTTATTTATAATGCTAAATGTAATTTATACTGTTCGTTGTTAATATTTTATCAGGGAGTTTTTGTTCATGTAAAAAGAATCTTTAGTGAAACTAAAATATCTACTTATCAGCAGTATATATAGCTAATATAATATAAATATAAACGAAGAGAGAACAGATAACTGTTGTATCAGTTTACATAGCAGGAGGAGGACGGGGGGCATGAAGGAGGGGATGCAGGGGGAGGGGGACAAGGGGAGGGAGTGGGGAGGAGGAGGGAACTACTTACCCCAGGAAGGGCTCTTAAGGAGCCCTTAGGGATGACTTCCAGATCCCGAGAGTTCGCGGGAACTCTGGTTGTGGGAAGCTGCACAATACTAAGTAAAGCAACCCAGTAGTCCTTTATCACTGAATCCAGCCCGTCTCCCCTTCATCTTCTTTGCCAAAATCAATAATTCGATAAGAACTAAACTTTAAAATAAATTTAAATAACAATGAAAAGTACTTGTTCTCTTTTAAGTTGACCTTAGCCTAAATGACCTACTTCAAGTCAGTAAGGTCAACAGTGTTGACGCACTGGCGCCTCAAGCAATATATGTATTTATTAAAAGCCCATAACAATAATTTATTTTAGTCTGAATATTGTTTTAATTGTGGTGAATGTACAACTCCGAACACTCTGGCTAAGCTGGACTATTTATTATAATATCATTGGTCATTTATCAATAATATTTTGCATTGAAGGCTTGTATAAGTGAATAAATATTTGAAATTTATAAACAATTTTCAATTTGCATAAAAATATTCAAAATCACGAATAGTTATCCTTGTATAGTGATTGTTTTCTTTGATCTTTAGAATAAAATTAAAATACAAAAGAAATGATATAATAGAATGAAACATCTTTCTATTTTATGCTTGGAGTATAAAGGGATCCAAGCATAACATTTCACGGTCGATACTTTCATCAATATAGATATATTATATATATATACGATTCAAAATTCAAGAAGAGTAACACCCAGAGTAAGGAAACACACTTACAGACTCAAATTTTCGGTTACTCTTGAAGACGGATTAACCGAAAATTTGAGTCTGTAAGTGTGTTTCCTTACTCTGTGTGTTACTCTTCTTGAATTTTGAACTCGTATTGTGTCCAGTTTGGATCGTGTTTCGTTTAATTAAGTGAAATATACAAAACTATGTATATATAGTTATATATAACCTTCTAAATTTCCTTCGTCACTTGTATTTGTTAGAGGCATGAAGAAGAAAAAAAAGGGAAATTTACAAATTAAGAAGTTTTCTTCTGCTTTAATTGTTAGTAATAATCTTTGCGACACTGAAAATAATAATATTATACAATAATAAATAGTTATTTTAAATTATTTCTGTTGATAATAAGCATGTGACAATCATGACTTAGGTCAAATGTTGATCTACAGGCTTGTATTTCTTCAATAATGAATAGTATTTTTTTTTATTATGGTAGCCCAGTGGTAAAGTGCCCGCCTTAGGACTGCTATATCCAACGTTCAATTCCCACTATGGCCCTTGATTCAGTCACACGGGAGGTGAATAAATCTGAGCACTTCGTCCCTCGGAGAGGACGTTAAGTTGTCGGTCCCTAGACTGTACGATGTCAAGTACTCGTTAAAAATACTTAGACCTGAGTTAAGCAAAATTCAGGGCAGTGTAGAATGTTCTTTGTGTCGTATCACAACGAGGCAATGTTTGGCCTATATAAGTTCTCTTGTGGGCTACAACTGCAACTGATATGTTTTTTTTATTTTCGTCTTTACAATAGTACATATTTAGAATAAGAACTATAAGAATGTAGCATTAATTTCAAGTCAACCTTCAATGAAGATTATGGCAGAACACTTAAAGGACGCCCCATGTTTTCTTGTTTGTTTCCTTCAACACACGTAATTATGTCCTTATATATATGAACGTATGACTCATTTATATAATCGCACTCATTTACTCATACGAGAATAATCAGGAGGTTGATTTTACAATGAGAGTTCCAAGTTTTGTCTTACTCAAGTCTTCTAAAGTGGGGATCTCTAACGAGTGCCTGATATCGTGCAGGCATGAGATTGACACAGTTCAGGGATGACGAGTACAAGATTTTTCATGTCTCGCATACAAAAAAATACAAAATTTTCTGCTTTAAAGCTGACAAAAAGTCAAAAGCTGACCCAAATAACATTTTTTATACATACACATTTCTTCTTGTATATTTTTGTTCCCCATTCAAGTGTATGATCTAATTGCAGCGTTAGATATATAGTTACTAGAGTGATTGAATGTATGGTTGTCTTTAATTCAAATATAAGTGACTTTTCAGAAATTAAAATGTTACCCTGCATTAAGAAATTCAGTTTAAAGTAAAGCAAAATTTCTTCAAATATCTAATATTCTGATGTCAAAGAAACAAAATCAGGCATAATGTTTAAATATAAACCTAATAAGTGTATATATATATATATATATATATTTGTAAAATTTGGGAGCAGTCCTTTATTCAGGCATATTTCGTTGAATAACTGATCGTATCTCTCCAAAAACGAAATCTCCAAAGTTTGGATGAAGGATGAAGAAAGTATTCAGAAACCTCAAAAAACTGGTGAAGAAAATGACATCAGTGAAATACGGTCAGTTTTACGAAATATATATATATATATATACAAACTTAAAGTTTATCAGGACTCGGTCAGTTCTTAAGGTTTAAATTAAACTTTCATTATCAACGTTTCTGTTTTTATTTAACCAAAAGTTTAAAGGACCAAGTTCTGATAAACTTTAATTTTTTTCTATTTCACGGTCAATACTTTTATCAATGTATATATATATAATAATAATAATAATTAAAGTCACAAGAAGGAAACACATGAAGAAAAAACAAGACTAACATCCTTGTTTATCGACATTTCGGTAACATGCCATCTTCAGGAGAGAATTATAAGAAACACAATTGAATAAATGTGAAAGAGTTCATTGAGTGATACTCAGTGTAGCCATCCCTAACAGAGGTCGTTAAGCTATCGGTCTCGAGCCTGTATGATGTCAGGTCTTGATAAAGATCTCTTCTCTAATAAAGTTGACTGTGATAAAAATTTAGCGCTGTTGTTATTGAATCAAGATTTTAATGTGGCTCACAGTAAACTAAAATGGGTGTCAAATAATAAAGGATCGACAGTTAGGTCTCCAGGAGGCAGTACTACAGAAGAAAGCCCTAAGTGAATGCGTTGAAAACAACAAACCTTTGGTTAGCTACTGAAATCACGTTTATGTGGTTGGTGTGACCAAAGTAAGTTTAAGAAAGAGTGCTAAGTTCACATCTTGGAATAAGCTTGGCTCATTCTAAAACTAATTGAAGTATTGTAAAATAAATACAATATTGAACTGAAAGAAGGAAAAAAGTTTTTTTTAAAAAAATAATATTTCAAAGTTACCATTCCTTTTCTTTTTCACTGTATAAACAAACATCTAAACGAGCATTAATTACTTACATATATGACATACCACAAATATCATAAAACTGTTGGTAGCAATTGTTTTTTGTTACCCTCCCAAGTATGAGTGAATACCACAGAACGAAATACGACATTAACTAAGGGCTACCAAATTAATTATCACGTGCAAAATGTTTGTTGGTATATGAAAGATATATAGAAATAGTATATAAAGTTTATATAACATAGACTTATACACTATATGAAAAGTCCATCTCCTTAGAACGTATTTTTTTTCAAAAGGAATAAAGTAAGTGGCTAATGAAAAAAATACAAAACAGTTATTTTATAAGTGATTTTTCTATTTCGGCTGTCTCTTTTTCAAAAAATATTTCTTCCTAAATCCGATGACGACTAATTCCTGATGAAATGTTAATTTTTTCAAATACCTATAAAATAAAGGTCTTGGAAGTTTAAAAAAAAAGAATAATTTGGAATCTTGAAAAACGGAACATGAAAATCAAATTACTGATTTTAATATATTAAAAAAGAATGAAATATAAATGGAAGAGTGCCAGAAAATGCAGGCAACAAAAATAAATGTATGAATGAAAAAGGAAGGAATGGGTCAAAGCGAAATGTCAACTTTGTGCAGAGGTTAGTAAGCTTGACAGAAAGAGAGAGTGCGTCCTATCTTCACAGCCCTATGCACCGAGCAAGACTATTAATCAGATTTTTAACTGGCATTTACTTCTATGCCATGATTTTGCATAATGTTTTAAGACTTCTAAATTTAAATTTAAAAAAAAATTGTTTAAAATACATGACTTCTGCTTAAAGCATGTTGCAACAAGAGTGAAGGGTGAATGGAGGCACCAGGGTTATTTTCATGCTTTTCTCAATAACCTTGACAAATTAGTACCCTTTTCTTACTGAATATATCTAAATGCCACAATCTCAATTGCTGATAAAACCAGATACTTCATTAAGAAACTTACTACCAGTAAGTTGAAACCTGTTTAGATAGTTTGGTGTTTTTTTAATGAAACTTTTCAATGGATGCTACTTTTTAAATCATTTAACAGTTATGACAGTTGAGCCTTAGAAAAGGTTTACAGGGAAAATGAGCAACATTTCTATGGTATCCATCTTTTGTATTGACACTTTACAAGTGTATATTAGAGCGGGTGGAAGGCATTTCAGGAGCTTGTGGCAAGAACATTGAAGATTTCCAACCATAGCTTACTCTTACTCTAAATTCAACCTGTTTTGGCAAGAGAGGACGTCGGCAAAGATGTACTGTGCCAGATAGCTACGTTTGTTGCAAAGGCATATTTCGGTCATATCGTTACTCAGGAATATGTGTTTCCCGATATTTCCTCTTTCTCGTAAAGTAAGCATTACAGGGTATATTGTGTGAGAATGATAACAAAAAAAAATGGAACACAAAAACCCTTAAGTAGTAAAAGTCATATATAAGGAACAACATTGTTGAGTTTACAAAACATGCTAACTTATAATGCGTTCACTTTGATTCCTTAGACTATTTACCACGGACAGCCGACAGTCTGTATACTTGGTCTGTAATGTCAGTATATAAAATGATGACACGAGATACCATTTTTGGTCAATTTGTTGTTTTCGTTTAGTCTTGATTCGAAAAAAAATAAAAAAAGTGTAATAATAGTATTGTGATTACTCTAAAAGAACTAATAATTTTTTTGTATTATTCTTTTACACTTTTCGTTTTTTAATAAGTATAAAACATACATGAGCATTAACCTGTCAACTATAACTTGGCTCCAAGAATTCTTTAATATTTCCATAAACACAATGAGTACATCATAATTAGCAGCACCAAACATAAGCTGACTATTTCTGAGATTCTTTACTGTGTAATTATGGAATGATCATTAAATCTTGGTGAAGATTGAGATAGTTTATGATGAGTAGAGGTTCTATTTGAGATTAAATGGGCTTAAACTTATCTGTATGAACAACGAAGTTTTGCAAAAATAAAACCTATTAGTTTGGTAGCTGTGGAATAGTAACAGCTATTGACAGCTTATATGTATGTATTGACAGCTATAGTAACAGCTTTTTGACTCTGAAGTCAAAAAGGACATCAGAGGTCATGATTACTAAAAAAAGATAGTAGCAAGTATACTACCTAAACTTATTGTAAAGTTATAGTAAGCCTTATGTATAAACGAGCATGTGATGTAGTGATGTTACGCATGAAACGTGCAGATTCTGCAAAAAAGAGGAAGAGACACTGTTGCACCTTCTGGCTGACTATAAGGCAACTTTGTTGTACAGAGGCAGGTGATTTGGGAAACTCAACAAAACTATAGAAAAACGTTTACCGTTAGACCCAGCAGAAGGGGCCAGGCTAGCTCAGTGGTTACGTGCTCGCCTCTGAACTGATAGGACCGGGGTTCGATCCTCACCTGGCCCTCGATTTATTCACGCTGGAGGTGAATAAATCTGAGCGCGTCGTCCCTCGGAGAAGGACGTTAAACTGTCGGTCCCGAGCCTGTACGATGTCAGGTACTCGTTAAAGATCCCTACTCTAAATACATTTGAGTTAGGCAAAATTTAGGACTCCCACTGTAGAATCAATCTTCACTATGTGGTATCACAAAGGGCCAATGCTCGGCCTACGTGTGTTCCCTTGTGGAACTGCCACTGCAACCTAACCTAACCTAGACCCAGCAGAAGTACTAAGGTTCTTGGATGCGCTGAAGCTAACTGGAGTACTTTAGTACAGAAGGGGGGAAGTATAATAGTTCTTATGATGCAACGCTATAGTCACCGTCAATTAATAATTAGTATTAATATGTATGAAAGGGCAGTATGTGGTACACGTACAAACAGGCAATATATGGACCCACATACAGATGGACAGTATGTGGTCTTACGAAAAAATTTCCTACGTTTTGACATCCGTCAATGCCCACATTATATTCAGTCCTTAAATAAATATAAGAATAATACAGGAAATAAAATAAAGAAATTCAACTAATTTTAGTGGAGAGGGGGATTGAACACGTCTAATTAATATTTAACAAAATTAACTAAAATAGTCTGGATGGACTGCAGTCAACGTTACGAGTATTATAACTAAACGTATTAGTAACTTCTTGAAAATCAATTAATTCAAGAGGATTAGGCCGTCGATATATTGTTACTATATTACTATAAGTACTATAATTATAATTACTATAAGAGATATTGTTGAGTACGGTATCAAAATAAACCATGACATCCTTTGTATATTAAATGCCAACAAAAAAGCCAGAACCACATATATCAAATAAAAAAAAAGTACTAAAATTTCTATGAAATCACAAAAAGAATTTCTATATAAAGTACCTCTTAAAAAAGTGCAATATCGGTGTCACTTCATGTTATTATAAAAGTCCCTCTTACCTCATGAAGTGGAGTAACAGCCACCCGAAGGGTTTTACAAGTTGTGCATCTTCAAGTGAGGTTGCCAATTGTCGGAAGATCCTGAAAATAAATACTTATCAAACAAGTGCCAATATATCCCTAAATTTCCTATTAACAGTTCAAAATTGAAGATAGGTAGCACAGAAAGTAAAGAAACACACTTACAAACTTAAATTTTCGGGCAATCCGTCTTCAGGAGAAAAGAGAAAGGGAGACCAAGCACGTTGTAGACGCAACGGCTAGTAACCGACACGGCAACCCTGTTATTGGGCCCAGTTTGGATCGTCTTCCGTTTATCCAGTAAATTTCCTATTATTAATTTTAGATTTATTATCTGATTTTGACCTCATATTGTACCTCGTAAGACGGACTTTTATAACAATATGATATTTACTAACCTTTGTGGTATTAATAATTTGCATGTATCCGCGTTACTGCTCCATATCAGAGCTATGAGAAAGTGTTATGGACGCTCTCTTCTCTTATTTTAAGAGAATTACTTATGAAATTCATATTAAAATTGTAATTTAATGAAAGTTTTAAAATCGATGTACTCTTATTTACGAATTGAAAAGCGAGCGTAATAATGAAATCAAAACTAAAGGGAATGGACTATATCATTAATTAAGTTAAGTAATTAAGTAAAGAAGGATAAAATATTATGAAGTTCTAGAGAAAGTTAATTCCTCTGAAGGAATTAATAAAGTTTCAATGTAATGAGAATAATATACTGAAATCGATTCTGGATTATACAATTCTTGTTTTCTATTTTTGCCAAGTTGTCAGTTTTTTAATTTTTTTTTAATAGGTCTATCAACGACTGTGGTTGTGAATGTCATTTAGTGTCAACCAGTAGGAAATATAGTTAACAAAGTCAACCAAATGGGACCGTTCAAAACTAATGAGGCACTGTTATCTAATAGCTGTTAACTGGCCAATGCTTGAATCACCGCGGAAGAATGATGGTATGAACTGGATGGTCTAGGCAGTGAAGTCACAGTCTTTCGCATTTAGAATCCATGAATAACTTATCTCGTCTCTATTTTATCGCCCTATTTATTTTTTTTTTTTAGTCTACCTCAGATTGAATTAAAAGCGATTAGAATAAGGGCAAGAAATATCAAGTTTCCACACAAATGATTTTATCTAACATCGACGAGTTTCGAACACAGTATTTATTGTTAGGTCACATCTACATTTATATAAAATATAAATAAAAATGTGAAATTGAATACAGAAAAAGAACCAAAATGTACAATTACATTTATATACATAACAAAATTTCACAATAAACACTGAAATAAACATCAACGTCCAACCCACAATAAAAAATGAGGAAAAAGACCAGGATATTTCAACCGTAACAAGCGGTCTTGACAGAGTCAAATCTCAACTGAGATTTCTGAGTTTTGACTCTGACAAAGACCGCTTGTTAAGGTTGAAATATCTTAATCATTTTTCTCTTTTTGACACTTACAGTCTCTAATTTTCGGTTTGAACCGTTTTCAGGAGAGATAAGAGAGGGTCTCCAACCATCTCTGAACCGGTGCGCTTGGTTTCCCTCTCTTATCTCTCCTGAAGACGGTTCAAAGAGACACGTGTCTCTTTCTCTGTGTGTTGCTTTCCTTCGTTTTTGAACTGATATATATATATTGATTATTTTTCTGTATTCAGATTCACATTTTTATTCATATTTTATATTGTAAATGTACCCTAACAAATAACATGTTCAAATAACACATAACGTTCGAAATGTGTCGACTTAGAGATTAGCCATATTCTAATCATGAGTAAATACCATACAATAAATGCTTAATTAGCAAGTGAATTGAAAGTATGATAAGATAAGAATCATAAGAAGATAAAATTAAAAATAAAACAAATACAAATGTTGAATGTTGTTCACATCACTTGAAGAATAGAAGGAAAAAAAGATTGGACATTAAAAATCTACATGGATATAATTAAAGAAGAGTGAAAGGAATGAAAGAAACCATGTTAGTTTAGAGGCAACATACTCGTCTCTGGACTGGTAGGTGTGGGGTTCAATACTAGAGTGACCCTCGATTTATTCACACGGGAGATGAATAAATTTGAGGACTTTTTCCTTCGGAGAGGAAGTTAAGTTTTCTGACACGAGTTTGTAAGATGTCAGGTACACTAAATACACTTGAGTTAGGCAAAATGTAGAATCTCCATTGTGTGGTATCAATGTTCCGCCTAGGTATTTGATACAGCAGCGCTGTGGCACTGCCACTGCCACCTAACTTAAAAAGAATTAACGACTATTTCTAGTCTCTAAAACAAACATCACTGTTATCACTCACAGATTAGAAGTCCACAAATGCTATATTACTGTTAAGTGGATAAAGTAGAAAACTAGACTGTTGTCTGAAGTAGTTGGGTTCACAGTCCGACTGAACTTATAAGCCGAGAATTATAAAAGGATCCATACCACTTCTAGCGTGTTTTAGAAGGTGATCAGGAAAGGTAAGGTTTCAAAGTAGAAGGTTTTAGTAGGCCAAACATCCGATTAAGAATAACGTCAAAGAGATATATATAACTAGAGTTAGTGTCCTGGACTTATATTCGTAACACCAGAGTCTTTACGACCACAAGCAGAGAAAGCTTCACGCAAAAGCTTTTAATATAAAACGGTTTTACTCGACCATCAAAACCATTTTATCATAAAAGATAAATGACTTTTTTAATATTCAGTTATATCGTGAGTAAGTACATGAAATAATCAAAATGTAATGACATAAGGTAACCTATATTTAGTTATTTAGTGCTTGCATTTTATTATACTCGTAAAATGAATATTTATGAAGCCAAAATAAAATTATATAATATACAAACTGTTATCATACAAACTGTTACAAGAAACACCTTTCGAAAGGGACCTCAAAACATGTCAATTTTACAAAATCTTGATATCAAATTTAAACTAACCAGATAATATTAGTAAAGGCTCCTACTTTGCAAAACACACTAGTTAAATTTGACAGTTATTTTATATTTTCAAGTCTTGACAGATTTAAAGCCTATGGTAAACTTTTTTGAATCACTAAGCGGTTATGAAACATTGCTGTTCACACAGATCAGAGTAGAGGAAAGAGTTATGTGGATTAAAATTTTGTAGAAAGATATAAAAACAGGATAATTGGTGCGTTAATCATATAGTATAAACTTTGTTTTCAGTATATCTGGTAAAACATTTTTCTTTGTAGAAAATTAATTGTTAGAAAACATATTTTACTTTTTTCAGTTCTTGAGATAACTAAAATTTGGTCATTTCCCAAAAAGTTCAGTAAACTTGAATACATTCTACAACGCTATTCTGAGGTTATTTTGTTGAATACAAAGCACCAGATCGTCTGAAGAGATTGGATGTTAATGCTATCAGAACAATTCTGAAGTCTAGTTGTGAGGAAAGTGTCGTAGGAGGTGGATTTGCGTGGGACGAACACAAGGATACGACCGACATTCCGTCTCTCATGCCCCGACACCTTCACTCCAATTGACTCATACAAAACATCTTTCAATTTCACAACAATTACTCTTTTACTTAAAAAAATACGAGTACATGAAAAACTATTATACATATTTTTTACATCAATTTATTTTTTCCGTTTGAAGGATATTCAAATTCAACTGAAATGCATACATAGTATACTTAGAACATACTTACTATGATCAAACCACAATATGAAATGGGAAAACAAGACTAAGATCTTTCAACCGTAACAAGCGGTCTTCGTCAGAGTGAAAAACCCAACTGAGTTGAAAGACCTTAGTCTTGTTTTCTCTTTCATATTGTGGTTTGATCATTGATTGTTATTTCACGTGTTTATTGTGAAATCTTTTTATCGATGAATACTTACTAATATACCCAATACCATGGTTTTTTAAAAACTATAATTCTTTCAAACCTTTTTGTTGTTTATACTTAACCAGATATAACGTCAATACATTTAAAAAAAATTTGGTCTAAAAAAAAAAGTCTTTGATAATCATTTTTGGAACTATTTTCAAGAAAAAGGATCCTGGAAGAAGAGTTGAAGCATAGCTACTGACATTTCGTTCTCTCATTCGCGGTTTTCTGCGAGAACGAATAGAAAAGATTATTAGAAAAATATTCAGTTATTTGATCAGTTTTTTTAACAAATAATAGTTTATTTCAACAACCATTTACTAATATAAGGCAATTATGTTTTATTTGATTATTATAAATTTATAATAACATATAATTCGTTATAAATTAAAAAAAAAGCATCAATTCAAGTTAAAATGATAAAAAATCTACATTAATTACAATTATTAAAGTAAAAATGAGTCATCATGTTATTTATAAAACTCTACATATATAATAATAATTACTACTTATTACACATGAATAGTCAGCACATCTAGCCAGTAAGCAATTATAATAATTATCCAATTACCAACAGATGGGCTGAAAGAAACACAAAATAAAAAAAACAAGATCTCTATTTAATATATACCAGACAGATTAATTAAATCAAATGTTTATTCTCACATTAAATATCCAAAACAGATTGACCGATTATATAAAGTAAGTTATTTGAACAACAAACGCACGCTAACTTACATTAAATTACCTTAATTTTCAACATCTAAATTATTTAAAATTTCTAATTGCAACCATAACGTAAAAGGAAAAAATTTTGAATTTTCAAGAATGAATCCAAATATTAGGTTTAAAATTTCAGATTTTATGTTATTTGTTTTCTATTTTTTATATTTACCCTCCCACACCACCCCCTTGTACACCACTGTGCCTCCCTCTACCTGTAATATGTAGAGCATTAATATAAAAAATAATGGCTCTCACTTATCTTAAACAAGTCTTAGAAAATATTTAGACATGCATTATTTATTTTTGTGATCATTTAGTTATATTTTCAAGTTAGTTTGTTATAAAATATTGATTGAAAGTTTGTTATAAGTTAACCTTTAATGCTTCGCCAAATAATTAAAAAAAAAAAAAAGCAGTCAGCACATTGCTATTGATAATGGATAATAATTCAGTTTAATTAATGGTTGTGTGTTTTTATTTCACTCGGTTCAGAAATATTTATGATATATTACAGAGCGTGGGTATTGGAAAATTATCGCTTTAGAAAATGGGACGCGGAGAGGAGACATGAATCATTACTGTAGTAGCCCACCTACTGGGTGATCAGAGACGCCTTAAGAAAACTTAAGAACTAGTGCAGCAGGCACAGCGAAATAAAGCATAGTTAGCAATTCAAGCAAAGTTATGTTTAAAGCAATTTTCAGCTTATCATAGCTGCAAACTTATAGATTTATCACACTACAAGCTTACCATGAACTCTTCACACATGGCCGGCAGAAACGAAAGTTCAGAATAAAAAAGCTATATCATCAATAAAACAAAGGACATGGATAAACACTTATTTGGAAAGGTTAAAAAAGAAATAAAAAAAATGTTAATTAATTTTAGAAAATATAACAATATGGTGTAAATAATTCTAATAAAATGTTTCCCTTTCATATGTTGAAAATAATGGTTATTATAATTATTATAAGTTTACCTGTCCAAGAAAAGGTATATAAATGAACAGAATATTGTATACGACCTATACAGCTCCCACCAATTAATTGTTGATAGTCACTATTGATCGGAGTACAATGGGCTCCAAAGAGAGACAGGAGAATAGCCTCTGATGATGAGTGGCCCCTGGGCTCATGAGAGACGTTGGCTCCTGATGATAAGTGCTTACTAAGTTCAAAACATAAGCAGAATAATAGTTTTTAATCATCAGTGACCACTGAGTTCAAAATAGTGGCAAAAACTGTTCCTCAGCAAAATGCTATCCTTAATCATCAGTGACCACTGAATTCAAAATAGACACAAAAGACTAATCTCTGACGTTTAATGGTCACGTGATCATAAGAAATACCGTATGCTCATACCTGATGATCAGCACTGACTAAACTCATAAGAGAGACAAATTGATTGATTTGCTCCTGATGATAGTTGCCCGCTGAATTCTAAAGAAAAGCATTAGGTTGGCTCCTTGTAAAAGGTGCCCACTGGGTTCAGAAGATAGGCAGAGGGTTGACTCCTGATAATCAGAGACTGATAATCGGAGACTATGATCATGACAAAACTGTATGCTGGCCCTTTTGAAGAATTGACATTCGATTCTTTTCCATTTAATTTAAATTTGGAATTATTTTGAATAATGTGGAATTCTAATTTGATTTTATAATTCAATTTAAAAAAATACTGATTTCTAATTAAATTTGTTTCAGTTCTGTCTTGTCACAATCTGCTTGTAATTAATTTGATGTCATGTATATTTTAAATTTTTTATTTTACTGAAATTGTTTTGTCTCTTGTTTAACATTAGTTAATAAAAATAAAATAAAGGATGGTTTTCATAAAATATTAAACTTGTTGGTTAGTCATTTCTTTTTAATAAAACTGTTTAATTAGTGAACCAAGTTTCATATTAGATTTTTAAACAGTGGTATAATTATATCTATGGAAAGTTGATTTATATTTTGTCAAGTTATTACATGTTAAGTGAAAACGGAAATAGTCCGTTTTTATCTAGCGTCCAATTATTATTCAAAATGTGAAAGTTTTACCATTATAGCGACAAATTTAAGGTTTGAAGTATATCACCTCGAGAATAAGGTGTTTGTGAAACTAAACTAAACGCTAGAATATACTAAACCTGTTTAAGACTCTCGCTCAGAATCAATCTTTCACTTTGGTCGAACTAAAAGTTTGGCGCGGAAGTGATTTACAAATCAATTTGTTATTTCTAAAATGACTACTCCTTTCATTCTATTATGGACTATGTTAAGCCATAAGAAATCCCTCAGTGTGTTTTATGCTTGTAAGCCTGACAAAAGCCTTCTACACTGTTGGACATGGTTTAATTTTCTAAATAAACTAAATGGGGAGTAAGGATTAATTTTCTTTTTTTCTATGTAGGAAAAATACACATACAAACTAGTTGAAACTCTACCTGATAAATCACTATCATCAGGTGGTGTTCATGATTCCAGTACTGAAAAACTCCACTCACTTACAATTTCTAATTTTCAGTTGAACTGTTCAACCAAAAACTACAAAATTGAAGAGTCTTATTTAAGTCTTATTTAAATTTTCAGCATAATTTTAAAACTTGTGATCTTTTCTAAATAGATTTGTTATAAAGTATTTAATGAATATATATATAAGAAATCGCAATAAACACATGAAACAACAATCAACGCCCAAACTTTATTAGGAAATGAGAAAAAAGGCTAAGATCATTCAACCATAATAAGCGGTCTTCGTCAGAATCAAATCCTAATCCGTAGGGATTTGACTCTGAGTATTATATATATAATCATGAAGAAAACAAACCAAAAAGGAAAACAAAAGTTTCAGGGTAAACTATAAGTAAGCAGTAAATAGGTAGCACACACTTACAGTCTCTAATTTTTCATTTAACTGTCATCAGGAGATAAGAGATAGGGACACTAAGCGCACTTGCAAAGCAACGGTTGAAGATCAACGAATATATGTATATATAATTCAATATAAACAAAGGTACACAGATCAATCAAAAACAGGCACTTAGTCTCTTTTTTTTAATGAGAAATAGAATGATTCATTAGATCAGATCATATACGATATACCTCGTATACCTGGTACTCGTATGATACGATCATATACCTCGTACATGTGAACTTATTTAAATATTCTAGGCTCCTCTATATAAAAAAGTTTACATAAACTCCTAAAAAACGTTGAAAAACAGGCAAACCTAATTTTAGGTTTGAACCGTCATGAGGGAAGAAAAGATAGGGGATAAGTCCACTGGTGCACAGATGGTTCGAGAAGGAGACATTTTGATCCAGTACGCTTGATTCCTTCCCTTTTCTTTCCTGATGACCGTACAAAACAAAATTAAAGATGGCCTGGGTTTTACATTAATCTAGGTATCGTTGTTTCTATTGAACTTTAGTTGTCTTCTGTTTTAATTCAAGCGCACGTTGAAGTATATTTACACTCATGGATAATATGACTGAAGATGTCATTTATAACAAAGAATGTTTATTGTTTTTTAATAATTTGAAAGATATCGTTCATATTATTTAATATATGTCTTTTATTATTGACAATATTTGTTTTCTTATAGTATAGTGGTACCTTGGTGTTGGAACGACTTTGATCTCGTGCAAATCGAAGTTCGAACAAAGATGTCAAGAAAGTTATGCCTTCAGAATTAGATCATAATTTTGGAACTCGAACAAATATCCAAATCAAAATGATACAAACAAATTGATTAGACTAATTTATTATTTTACTTCAGACTTAATGATGTAATTATAGGAGTTTATGTAAACTTTTTTATTTAGAGAAGACTAGAATATTTAAACAAGTTCACATGTACGAGGTATATGATCGTATCATACGAGTACCAGGTATACGAGGTACATCGTATATGATCTGATCTAACGGATCATTCTATTTCTCATTATATATTTGCTATGAAAAAATTAGTTTTGGTTTTCAATCAAAACGGTAGTTGACGTTCGAAATTATGGAACAAATTATTTCAGAGAACCAAAGCACCACTGTATTTTATAGTAGAATGAATACAGTGGTCTGTACATCAGCAGACGACTCTTGCTGGCTAAGCATTGCTATTTGTAAATATAGACGAAGCAGCAAGCACGCTTAGCGGGATATTAATAGACGATAATGAGCTGATTACAATCTCAAGATGACTTGGCTCGTTTGATTGCGCAATGGACCACCTCTGGGCGGGTTGGAGGCGACACTGATCACTATCTGCTTTCTCTGCCCCTTGTAATCGTCGAGTGCCAAGTGCTCCACGCCCATGCTGCTAGCAGTGCGTCATAGCTCGCCCTTACCGTCATTATGCAAGCCGCAGTGCATTTGTCATACTTCTTCCGGATTTCCCCTCAACAAGACAAGCCCAATATCGTTTATATTACCTAACCATACCAGACTAATAACTCGCTAAATAAATATTGAAACACTTTTCTAAACGTATAATTTATAGGGATTTATTTTACACTGGCTATCTGACTCAGCGTAGCTCGGGTTGCTATTGTGACGTTTGATTTTTCACCCTAATGTGTGACATAGACAATAAATCCACTAAAACATGCAATCCTAAGAGACCTGTACGCTCAACGAAAGACGCAAGACACCTAAGAAACACAGAACATCTACTAACCAGAAACTGATTTTCGTCAAAATTAACAAACTTATACATTTAAACTCTTATTGAACTCATTACTTATGCAATCTGTAATAGTCATATTTTATTTGCAATCTGCAAATATTTACTCAAATTTGGGAGATTTCAAAAATTACGTCTCCACACGCAGAAAGTTTAATATGAAAACTAACAACGCGTTTCGAACACTTAGTGTTCTTCTTCAGGCTTATATCTGCACTCTTGAGAGACGACCTATGGGAGTGACTTAGGAAGGACTCTTCTTAAGTCACTCCCTTATATCGTCTTTCAAGAGTGCAGATGTAAACCTGAAGAAGAACACTAACTGTTCAAAATGCGTTGTTAGTTTTCATATTGAACTTTTTTTTTGTGTAGGAACGTAATTTTTCAATCCCCAAATCTTATTGAATTTTTCTAATTTCAAGTTAAAACCTTATTTAAAGTTTTTTTAATACAGGTTCAAAAGAACCTGAAATTACGAATTATTGACTTTGTATGAGTACTCCTCACTTTATCTCATATAAAAGTACTCATATATGAGTACTCATATAAAACCAATATTTGTAATTTGTTTTTCAGGTTCATTTGAATCTGGATTCAATAATTCACAACATGGTTTAACATCAAATTAGATTTTTCAATAAGAGTTTAAATTTATAAGGTGATGAAGCTAGGTCATAAAATAACAAATCACGTTATTTCAAATTATTTACAATAAAATTTGTGCGTTTGTTATATTATTAATGTAATTTTAGGTAATTGGAACAAACGTTATAAAATATTTTAGCATGATGATCTCCTCTCATTCTAAAGCTGGACTAAGAGTGTGGTTTATAGTCGGCATGTGTCCATCTCTTCTAGTGTCTGATGGTTTTTAAAAACCGGTTTTTAAAACCAGTTTTTTGGAGGAAATTATGAAATTCGAAAACCGGTTTTTAGTAGAAAATATTGGTTTTCAATGTATGAATAACACTTAAAAAAAATTTGAAAATGACAAATGTAGCCAAATATACCAGATTGATGAAAACACTGTTGCAAGTGGTTTGGTTCTTGGAATCATATCGGTCCGATATGATTCCAAGAAACGGTGTGTTTTGTCTATTGGATGAATTAATTTAGATTTTATATCAGTTTGTCTTCTGATTTCTTTATGTACAGTTCATAAATTCAGTGTTTAGTGCCATTGATCGATATTTGATATAGATGATATTATACAAAATGTAAGTAGGTAACATATTTTATTTTATTTTATTTAATATTATAAAAATATAAATTTTTATATCTTTGTAGTCTTAAATTTCAGATGTGTGGAATTATTTCAAAAAAGTAGAAAAAGAAAAAGCCCGTTGTATTTATTGCAATATAATGCTTACTTGCAAAGGATCAAGCACACGCAGTCTGCATAATCATTTGAAAACAGTGCACGATAAAATAACCGAGAAAAAATCATCTGATGCCGGCCCGATTTCACAAACAGGTACACAGCCCTGTATTCTTAACTTTGTGAAAAGGACTAGTTTAGAAGAAATTGTATCAAAGCTTGCTCATTGGATGGACTGTCTATTAATTTCATAACAAATAGCTCGTTCATACGAGAGTTATTGCAATAACGAAATTATTGCTTACCACAAAATAATTCTAGAGTTATGAATCTTATTTATAAGTTTTATGAAACTATAAATGAATTGAATTGCATGAAGAATAAAGGGCAACAATTTTCTACAACTATAGATGAATGGACTAGTAAAGGAAATCGAAGATATTTAAATAAATAAAATATTTAAATTTGTATTAAAATTACCCGGAATAGAAAATACTCGGTCCTTTGTTTAATTGTCTTTACAACTAATTGATTTTAATAAGTATGTATGCATAAACTTTATTTACTCTTGACTTTCGGCTTTGATTATAATTTACATTATATAATACACAGTTATATATTTTCTTATTGTTTTTAATGAGTATCCATTTGTATCTAATAACATTGTTTTTTTTAAAAAAATATATAGTTATTATAAAAATAAGAAAATATATTGATTTTATTTATTCGAACCCTTTGCTGAATAACTCGTTTCACTATTATAAAAATATTTACATCCTTATATGTGAAAATTATGCATGAACTAGGAATAATTGTTTTTAAAGTTATTTAATCCTGGTCAACTATTATTTCTTTGTTCTACTAAATTGCATAAAATTTTTTACTATCAATACAATTAACAGTAAATAATTCCAGTCAAAAACTGCTTTTAATCACTCTAAAATTTTCTGTTAACATTTTTTGTTCGAATTACAGAATATTCGAGCAAAAAATTTTTTTTAAAAATTCGATACTGGTTAAAACCGGTTTTCTGGAAAAAATACTATCCCAAAACCGGTTTTCTAAAATGTCGGTTTTTGTATAAACCCTAATCTCTTCTATACGAGGAAAGCGGTACGAGTGTCTAGTGTCGTTCTCATTTATTTGCCACTCGAGTTAGTATAGATATCATTAGAATACTTTGGAGCAATGCTATATGCGGGAGTATCTCTAAAAAATGGAATGATAGATTACCCGATTTGTTTTCTCTGTAATTCCGAAACTATAACGAATATTTCCTGACATGTTCTATCTTAAGAGAAATTCAAAAGAAATCCACTGACAACTTGAATCAGTAGTATTCATAGAATGGAGGTTTGCTGCTTTCTGTTAGACTAATAACAAAGAATGGTTTTACTGTCAAGGCCACATGATGTTTAAAAAAAAAATGTAAATCATATGGATAAATCAAAAATAAAAAAATCGAGCTCACTTCTCTGTGACTAGAGTGAGAAATAACCATGATATCACTTATTATTAATTAATAACTTATTATTAATACTAATGGAGCGTCCTTCGTCCATTAATTTAAAACAGTTTGTGGAGAGTTGTGTTGTACAATGTTCAAAGTTACGGAATAACTTGGATCAACTGTTTTCCTTAGGACTTTTATACACTTGGATCAACCCCTTTGAGTTTACTATTTACATGTAATACACAATTCTGTGTGATGTAATTAGTATATATTAATATGTTTACTATTAATTAGTATATAAAGTTACCTGTTATTAGTTCTTACGTATTACTTATTAATTATCAAACAATTATAAAAAGTTGTTTCTCTTTTTATATTAATTCTGCTTTTTTCTGCGTAATACGAGGAAAAATTGTATTATTTTTTTACTATAACATAAAGAAATATATGTACTTACTAAAAAAGGAAAACTAACTGCCCAATCCACCTGCAGTCTCCAACTTTATATCTAAACTATATTCTTGATAAAATCTCAGAGCTCAAATAAGTAATCTATTAGATATATTTTATTTCAATGTCACTATAAGAGTCACACGTAATTTGAAAATTGAGACATTAAGGGATAATAAAATATTAAAAAGTATATAAACAATCACGTTATTTCAAATTATTCACAATAAAATTTGTGTTTTTCTGATATTATTAATATAATTTTAGGTAAATGTAACAAATGTCATAAAATATTTTAGTTTCTCTACAAAAGATTTAATTTCTTGTTATTTATATACATTTTTTTATCCTCAGCATATGTATGAGTTTTAAAGTATTTCCTTGGAACATCTGAGAAGAAACTAATTTATTTTATTTATACACCCAGCCAGGTAAACGATGCTTATCTCCAGTTTACCAGACTTGACAGTAGAAAATAAAAGCTAATAACAGAGTCTCTCATTTTAAAAGAAAACGAAAAAAGAAAGAACTTTTACATTCTACTGCCAAGTCACGTAACTCCTAACTTGCAGAAAATGTTTGAAAAAACATGTTCTCACAATTGTTTTCTTAATGACTTATATGAATACATTAAACAATATTTAATAAAAATAATTTGCTCTACAATGTATTTGTTGGAACAACACTATAAAAAATTAACACCATAAAATAAACAGCCTAAGCTTCCATTTTTACCTGCTTTGGTCAGCATTTTTAAATAAATTAGTGTTAAAGAATTATTTACTCTTTAATATTCATTCCTGGTTTTTCGTGTTTTGAAAGAATTTAAATCAAAATTTAATTATAACTTCCTAAAACTTTTTGTTAATGACTGGTACATATTATAAAGAAACAATTTGCAAATTCATTTTTGCAATAAATTCATATTTTAGCATGGGTTTTATCTTTATAAACCGGTTTTGCCAGCCTCCACCTTTTTATTATGAGTCATTAAGTCCAATTTAGTTATAAAATTAATTTTTTTTCAATAGTATCAAGTTTACCAAGTTTACTTTTGATCACTTTCTGATTACTTTTATTTTCTTAAAAGCAATTAACGAAATTTTTAGTTGTTGTTTACGAATAATTCTTTTATTAAGTGTTTTACGTCTCTTAACATTAGAACGGGATTTTATTACGTTGGACAAATGTTTTTTATTAAAGGCAGTTTCTTGAAAATAGGTAATACCTCTTCCAGAAGACATCATGCTATTGATTTCCAAAACCAGTTGATTAGATATGAAGCTAGACGAAGTTTAGAAATTAGCTGAGCATTCTAATTTGTGCATCTACTAACCTCTGAAGTACTAATAACTTGACAAGTAGTAAACTTTATACGTATTTATCTTATGGCAGATTAAAGATGCAACTACAATCTCCTCCATGGAGACAGAGCATGGAAAATTGAAGTTTTGCGAAATTCCTTTTGGTAACCTAAGATGAATACGTATAAAGTTTGCTCTGCGACTGTTTATTTTTAATTCTTTGATATTGCTAATTTTTTAGAATTTTTATTTCTGTTATATCTCATTGAACCCTAGAAAATGGTGACGGAGACGAAAACATGTCAGTATTTTTATAATAATAAAATTTTGGTGAACTTGTATATCTTGTTCTTAATATATGGACAACCTATGTGAGAAAGGCGGAAAAATTAAGTAGAAAATGTGAAAACTTAAAATTAGCATCATTTTAACAAAACTTGGATAAATAAAGGCCTGCCTCCTAAATACACGAATATATATAGGAACCGACAGAGAGAGAGCAAGAGAGGGCGAGAGAGAGAAGAAACAGACAGTGCAAACAAATTCGCTTTGATATTTCGACATTCTTTGTCTTCAAGAGAAGTACTCCGCTTGAGTGGCACTTATTTTAGCTACTAAACTAGTAACAAAAAAAACAGAACAAACTCATTATACAATGGAATTTAACATAGGAAACATTAGCAAAAAAGACCCTATATTTGAAACATTATCTATATTTATCCTTTACAGTCAATTTGAATAAATAATTAATAAATCCATAATTTGAATAATTAAGCTTATTTTAGTCTTATTCTCTTCTATGGTTATATATATAAACAAAAAATGGTGCTATCCACAAGAATAAGTCAATTTAAACAAAAAGAGCACATAAAAATACAAAGCTGTGTCAGTATTTCCTATATTCTTTATATATATATATATAAACTCGGTCAGTTTTATGTTCTCTCTCTCTCTCTCTCTCTCTCATACACACACACACACACACACACTATTATATATACTCGCATAATAATAAAATTATATATAAATGTTGTCAGTTTTCATATTTGAGTCAAACCATTAATTGATCGAGTCACATTTTATCTGTATAAGTCAATTTTTTATAAATAATAAAAATATTATTAAAACATAGACATAATTTGCAGAAACTTGTTGTTTCTCTGTCCACCTGAATGACGTTTTCGATATTGCATCTAAAAAGATAACATACATCCTACTATCAACATGTTTCAACACTTTCCTAGAGTCATCTTGGGAACGCGAATGATTCTCAAATGTTTTTCCTTTTATATAGTCAACTATAAGAATTAAGGTTGTTTGTTCAAAGCTAGGGGCTGAGTGGCCTAAGGGAGCACTGTTTCTACCTGGGCCGAGTCTATTTAGCTTTGTGTAGATCCAAATAACTTCAAAATTGTATGGTTATTTTTTTATTATTTATTGATATATGGTTTCATTTTTTGTATCCACACAGCTTCAATAATTTTAAGTCCGTGATTATCTCTTTCGTTTTAAATGATTTTGATACCTGCTATAGTAACATCTCTTGTTAATTTGGTTTTGTGAATTTGCTCATGTGTTTCTTGGGAGTTGCACACATTAGATGCATTGTGAGTCTCCTTGACAGGGAGGTAGTGGTTACTCCAATACACGAATGTTTGCGATTTTCACAATCACCGTAGGTACAAATATATTTGTAAACTTGATTGGTTCCTTGAGTGGAGTGCTCTTTGTTTGATTATTGTTTTTTTTATAAATAGGCTGTTGATCGTAGGACTTTTATAGTAAATAGTAAGAGAAACTTTGTCGTTTTTATTTGTTCACTTTGTATTATATTTGACGATAGTCTTCAGTATCCTTTCATCCACTTTTCACTGTTTCGAGTATTGATTCAGTAATAAATTGTGTGAATAGTTCCAGCTGTATCTTTAACCATTTGTTTGTGTTCGTTTTCAGAATATTATCCAAAGACATATTCACTCTAAAGTATATGTATGTAGTGATAAAGAATCCGATAGTAAATTATTGATATGTGAAGAAATATGCAAATACATTTTAATGAAATGAACTTCGTTATAAATTTGAAGACTTACTCGATTAAAATTCAATCCTCATTAGGTAGTAATTAGTGACTAAATGGTATAGGTCCATCAGTTGGAATCTATTTTCACAGACAAGCAGCGTTCAGAGAAAGCAGACGCTTTTAATTGAGACTTGAAGAACAATAAGACATCAAGCTAAGCAGAGCTAGTCAAGTGCCTGGTCGTTAAGTAAAACAGTTGCTTACATCTCCCTGTGCCTGTGCTAATCACTTGCTTTCAGTCTCGACTTTGACATTTATTGGGCTCGTCATAAGTCACCAACTGCTTTCTAACCAGAAAATCTTTTGCAAAACAGCATTACTGTGCCATTAAGAAATACTATCAAGATCATTAGTGCTCCTCTATCAAATTCATCCACTTTTAATTATAACATACTACATATTATTATAAGTTATAATGATTACTTTAATATTTCTAACAAACATCTTTTTTAAGATATGAAGAGTTTTTAACATGTAATTTGGGTGTAAAACAAATTGATCTCATTGACAATACTCCAGCCGTTATGTTATTACTGTAGAATGAATTTCTCTAACATGGTAGAAGTTTTTCAAGTTTTGGAGGGCCCTACCATGACAAACTAGAAATAACTCAAGAAGTAATATAAGTAAATATATAACTCACGTATATATTAATTAACTGAAGTATCAGTCAATATGCAACTACAATATTACTAGTAAACAGGCCCGTCCCTAAGCTAGGGCGAATCGGGGCAAGTGCACTGGGCACCAAGGGTCAACGGTAGTGACCTCGGACTACTGACCTGTTCACTGGTTAATCTGTCATGCCGGCAGCAGGTCTAACTAACAGCGGCTGCAACCGTCACTCCCGCAAATCGACAGAGACCCATGGTTAAATATAACCGTTTATAATATATTAATAATTATTAATATATATATATATATATATAAAACTTCAATTTACACAAAACACGACATAGAAAAAATAAAATGTTATCTTTTTTCTGTGTCGTAGTATGTGTAATTTGATGTTTTATAGTCCCTGTGGACCGTTGCTTCAATTTATTATATACATCTATATATACTTTTTCGTTGGAAATACGATCCAAAACGGACAAATATATTTCAATATAGAAAAAGAAACATAGAAAAATCAAAAAAACACACTTACAGTCTCTAATTTTCGGTTTGAACCGTCTTCAGGAGAGATAAGAGAGAAGAAACCAAGCGCACTGGTTCAGAGACCGTTGGAGATGGTCTATTTTTACAATAGAAAAATATAGTCTGTAGATTTTAATAACAACTGTCTTGTTTGAATGAACACGTGACACGTTTTTCTGTTTCAAAATTTTATACTCTGCCTATGAAAAAGGTTTTAAATAAAAACCGAAACGTTGGCCATAAGAGTTTAATTTGAACTTGACGAACTGACCGAGTCCTGAAAAAACTGTGGATTTGTTTCTATACCATGGTCAACACTTTTATCAATATATATATAATAAAGAGAGTGAAGGAGGCCCCGCAGAGGTTTGAGTGCCCCGGGACCCGCACCTTCCTAGTATGGCCCTGCTAGTAAGCCAATGAAGCCAAAGGCGTTCAAAAAATGCTGAATAAAACTAGTTATTTATATTGAACTGCCAATTACAGTAAGAGATGTTCTATGTTGTAATATAATTTAATTCATATTGTTATTAAATATAAAATAATAACATTATAATTATATAAATTACATAATTTATGTTGGTACAAAGAATAAGGAATTGCATTGCATTGCCGGCATTGTATTACAGGAACATTTGACGGTTGACTATAAATATAACATGTGTGTAACCAGTTGGTTGTGTTTATTATTTCTATTTTACATTGTCTTTTCATAAATTACAAACTTTAACTAAAGCAAAGTCAATTAAAACAACTAGGCAGAGGGGGGGGGGGGGGGGAGAGAAAATAGATGAACGTGTCATAATGAAAGAAATAAACAAATGTGTTTCAATAAAACACTCGAACGAAGGTATTTTCTGTAAGAGGCTCTAGCAGATAGTGAAAAACAACTAGTCAATAAAACAACTAGGCAGAGAGGGGAGGGGGGGAGGGAGAAAATAGATGAACGTGTCATAATGAAAGAAATAAACAAATGTGTTTCAATAAAACACTCGAACAAAGGTATTTTCTGTAAGAGGCTCTAGCAGATAGTGAAAAACAACTAGTCAATAAAACAACTAGGCAGAGAGGGGAGGGGGGGGAGGGAGAAAATAGATGAACGTGTCATAATGAAAGAAATAAACAAATGTGTTTCAATAAAACACTCGAACAAAGGTATTTTCTGTAAGAGGCTCTAGCAGATAGTGAAAAACAACTAGTCAATAAAACAACTAGGCAGAGAGGGGAGGGGGGAGGGAGAAAATAGATGAACGTGTCATAATGAAAGAAATAAACAAATGTGTTTCAATAAAACACTCGAACAAAGGTATTTTCTGTAAGAGGCTCAAGCAGATAGTGAAAAACAGATGAAGAATATTCTACAGAAGAAGAAATATTGGGCATTGACTACTGCTGTATATCATGGTCATCGAGCCGTCCGTGTCACTTGACACACCCAGTGTCACATCCTGTGTCAAGTGACAACACTTCTTGCTTCCTCGACTCAAAAAGAGGAAAAAAATCAATTTACTATTTAAAATTTTATGTACTTGCTATATATTTACACTTTCTATAATTTTATTTTTATTTATTTGTATATATTTACATTTTTATTTACTTAAGTACAAAAAATGAAATATATAGTTTATAATTTACAATTAATTTTAGCAAGCGCTGAATTAAATGGAAGTTATTTACTTTTTTGATAATTTAATCATTTTTAAATGCATATTACAGGTTACTGTAGTAAAATTAAACGTTCACCTTTCATTTTATGGCATTTTATTAGAAGGAGAAAGCTGAAATTAAAAATATAGTTGTGTAAGATAGCTAGAAATGATTAAAAAAAAAAAGCAAAATACCTTAAAGATTGCGTGTTTATGCTTAACTTAAAAGAAAGTTATATAAACTCGTCTAATGGTTGAAATGAGGAGTAAATTCCGTTCAAGATAGGTTGTATATTAATTGAAAGAACGATTGCAAGTAGCGCTTTTCAGACACCAGTGTGGCAGAAGGGGAGGTGAGGTGAAAGCTTTAAGTCGAGCGCTAAATTAATCAAACCTACCGCACCACCTCATAACATCTCAGCGTGCCGCTTTTTTTATTACCTTCTGTAAATAATAAGGTTTCGCTACATTTGAAAGGAAATATTAGAATTTCATTTACGAATATTGGAAATTTTCTTTTTTATTAGTTTAAATTCAGTACTACAGTCTACTAGTTTATTTTTACCTGTTTTTAATTTAATATTTGTAATAATACTAGAAGTTTTAATAAATAAGCATAAATTTATTAGAAATAATCAATTATTTGTTACTAATTATATAAAGTAGCTTCAATTGTTGTGCTAAGGTTTATTAGATAAGGGGTTTTTAAGGAGTACCTGATGTCACACAGGCTTGAAACTAATAATTATATACCCTTATTTTATAAAATAGCTAAAATAACTTCAGCATTGGTGTAACAGAATTTATTTTTTAACCAAACTAAATACTATAAGTTTTTCAATGTAATCACTCTGGACAATGTTCCCTCTTATTTTTCAGATATCTGGGAAAAATACCTCAGCAAACTGAGGACCATTGCGAGCAACATGACCACTAAAAAAAAGACAAAAATGGGAAAAATTGAATCTGTAGATGTTACATGTGAGAGTCCTGCTGTGGCCTGGCTGGGGGTCTTGATCTGGAAGATATGAGGCATATTAACCTTTCAGACAACATGTTGTTCCCATTAAAACATTCATATTTTGCACAATGACGCTTATGTTGAACTAAATCGTGATACTGAAGCAAAAAGAGCCATTAAAAAGTCCGTGTGCTTTTAAGAAGGAAGTGTTCTTCTGAAAGCTTAAGGTAATAAGTCATCTAGGGAACAAGTTTTAAAAAAAATCAGATATCAAAAGGTGTTGATAGAACTGCGGGGAATCCCAGAAATACCTTCCCACGAGATCATGTATGATTGGTATAGAAGAATTGACAGAAGGATATTCAGAAAGGAATCCAGAGCGATGCGATCACTTAGAAGGGATCTAAACGAATACATGTAGTTTCAGTTTAGATTAGAAATAAATCTTTGTCCTGAAAATTGTATTTACCATTTTTGAATATTTCATATATTTCGAAATGTATACTATACATCGCTCTGTCTTTTATTGTGAATAAGGTTGTCAAGAATATGGCTTAAATTAAACAAAATAAAACTTCTGTAACAGGAAAACAATAATCTAACAACAGGATTCATTCAATATAACAAAATTTGTACAATATTAGATAAACATTGATTTATTTAGTGCACCTGCAATCCTCACAATTGTTAATTATTAAAATTAAGAGTGAGCAATGAACAACACTCTAAAACAACTTTTTATGTAGATGATATCCTAGTTAATTTTAAACATGCCAGATATTTTCCCGTCGTCAGTTTTTAACGGTTCAGATATTTTTGTATAAAAATATTTAATATATTGGTTGTGCAATCCGTAATTGTGTGGCATTTAGTCATACTAGGGCAAATAGATAATACAAAATCTCAACACAAAAGAAGTTTTTTAATTCAAACTATGTGTTTCGAACACTTCACGTTTACATGACGATGAACATGAAGTGTTTAATACGCGTGGTTTGTATTAAAAAACTTCTATTGTGTGGAGACTTTGTATTATTCATTTACCCCAGTATAAAAAATATTTCTTCAGTCATATCTCACGGTTCATTTAACTCAACAAAATTTCTCTTAAGTGAAGAAATTGTTTCTCACCAAAGTTAAATGGTTGATCGATTTTGCTTAAACTTGACATGTATCCTTCAACCTAAAGAACGTTCTATTCAAATGGGATAAACAATTCACATGTAATGCATAAAGAACTTTAAAGCCTACACATTCTTTATTTTCATACATTGTTCGGAAAAAATTGTTTGTGAAACTAGAAAAATGTGTTGGTGGACATCATCTCTCAGTTTGATGTTTCGCATTCGTTACTCTAAACCTTATTTTCAGTGGCAGAGAAAAGAGAGATGTAAGGAATGTGAACTGAAGGTGCCAGGATGGAAGTGCTCCTAAAATGTATGGAATAGAAAATAAAAACTAAAAAATTACGCATCTTAAATGAAATTAATTAAACATTATAATATAGGTTAGAAGAAAGTTTTCGAGAATTCTGGGCTATAAAAATCGCTTCGACTTTTGCCCGCTAGGAGTGTCTCCGTTGACTGTCCCGATGACATCACACACCTTCGCATTCATCAATCAACTACCTTCCTGCTCCCTCCAATGCCTTCTAGTTCTTAGTCGCCAAAAGTGGAAACAATTTCTATGACCCACAACTCTCCAAAACACTTTACACTTTACTCATTAATCTTCGAGTAATAATCTGTGTGTTTCAAATCTCGAAAATCTTAGTACTTAGCCAGAAGATTCAAGTAGATAACAGCTGAAATAAAGAATATCCATATTTATTTATTGAATTTAATATTTGAGCAATAATCTGTGTCTTAAGTTACGATAATCTCATTACCTCAGACAGAAGAACTAAGTAGGTTAGATTTAAGCAATGTATGAAATGACTTATTAATTTAAGGAATTTATGGAATGACTATATTTTTTGACTAATGCATAGGTGCGAATACACTTTCAGTTATTACAACAGATCAGCATTTGTACAGACTACCTAGATGAAGCAGTTGAGGATATTGGTTTTTCGTAATTTATCTTTAAAATTGAACGATAACATTGTCTATTTCAATGCCCAATCACAATGCGATTTCAATATTTAACATTTTTAAACTTTGTACTTACTTGCGCTATAGTAGCCCAGTAGTAACGTGCTCGGCTCTGGACTGGTAGATTTGGTGTTCAATACCGACTCGGCCCTCGATTTATCCATGCGGGATATGAACAAATCTGAATCCCTCGGAGAAGACGTTAAGCAGTCTGTCCCGAGCCTGTACGATATCAGAAACTAAGTAAAGATCTCCCTCATTTAGTAAAGATATACTTCATTTAGACAAAATTTAAGACTCCAAATGTAGAATGTTCATTGTGTGGTATCACAAAGGGCCAATGTTCAGCTTATATATTTTACCTCGTTAGACTGTCGTAGACTGTCGGAAACCGTCTCCAACCGTCTCTGTACCAGTGCGCTTGGTTTCCCTTCTTTATCTCTCCTAAAGACGGTTCAACCGAAAATTAGAGACTGTAAGTTTGTGTTTTTAATTTCTCTATGTTTCTTTATGTACATTGAACTATATATATATATATATACAATAAAATAAAAAACGAAGGAAACACACAGAAAGACACAGACATAACTCACATCGATATTTCGACAATCGTCGTCATCAGGAGGTGCGAAGAGCGAAGAGTCCCGCAGGAAGACAGGGCGGTACTGAACTCGGAAACCGCAGCCAGTACCCCACCACTTACCACCAAGCGGGGGAAGGGAGGGAAGGAAATGAAGAGCCAAATTAAGACGTAAAAGGAACGAGTAAAAATTATAACTATAAAAAATTATAAAAAAGTAGATAAATCAAATTAAAATTAATAAAAATAATAAATAAAAAGTAAAATAAAAATAATAAATAAATAAATAAAAAATAATAAATAAATAAATAAATCATAAATAAATTATCGGTTGAGGTTGAGTCCGGGGGAAGAGCGAGCATCAAGTAAGCATATGTATGCCTCCTCTGAAGCTCTTAGGGTAACTTTATTGTTGGATTCGGGGATCTGTTTCAGGATCTGAACCCTGAAACAGTCATTGAAACTGAGTCCATGCGAGTTCGCATGGATGGCTACAGGATAGTTACTGCGTTGACCGACTGAAGCCCTATGACCATTCATACGAAGGCTCAACTTATTAGAAGTTAAGCCAACGTAAAAGGAGTCACACTGAGTGCAATCCAGTCGGTAAACACAGTTGCTCGAGGTACAGGAGGAATTGACCTGAACCGGGTAGTATATATATATATATATATACATATATTTATACACTTATTTAATATATATTTATATATTAAGTTTTTATATATATATATGTATTGTATATATATATATAAATTAATACGATACATATATATATATATATATATATCAATGTGTATTTATATATTAAATACTTATATATATTAAAATAAGCGGCTGAAGACCGCTTATAATAAAACTTAGTCTTGTTTTCCCTTTTCATATTGTGGTTTGATCATTGATTGTTGTTTCACTTGTTTATGTGAAATCTTTATATATATATATATATATATATATATATATGGTGTAGTTGGTACCAAAATGTACGGTTAACACCGTTTCTTCAAATTAAATATACAAAAGTGACAGAAATAACTAAGGGTTAAGACATTCAAACTCGTACTTCTTTGGCTGAAGGAATTTTTTGCTAAGTCATTATGACACGCAAAAATTCATTACTTTTATAATCAAGGACCAAAAATTAAAATTAAAAATGTTATCTAGACAATGACTGGTCTTAAGTGGGTCAGATATGATGACCTTGGCGATACTGTGAATATCCTAGCTGACACATTGGTTTTCAACATGAAGGGCGGCATGCATTTGACGAGTGCTAACAGGAATGCCGATTCAAATAGAAAGTAATGTTTTCTTGCCTGTAATAACTTTGGCCAAACAATGAGCCGTCAAGGTGTCACGCAGACATAGCCAACTTGCCTAGTTAGGCATTTGAATATTCAAATTCAAATCGAAAATCCAAGCTTGTTAACTCAATATTTCCAAATATATTCCATTCAATAAATTTTATTCTATATTTAGCAGCTTGATAATTGTATCCTTCATTAAGAACATGAAATCATACCATAAATCATTCTTAATTTGCTTTAGAAAGTTCTGGATTTTTATTTATGTTAATGAACATTAGTTTTATTTTGCTCTTTTAACAATAAATACTTCGTTACAATTTTGTTAAATTCTATCCAATACCTCTGGATTTTTTAATTTTTTTTTAATAGGGCGTACAGTTATGACGTACGCATACGGCAGAGTTATCTAATTGTAAACTCTGCAATGTACGACAAAAAAATTCCAAAACCCATATTTCGGGGTTGATCATGATTTGTAGTTACTAGTTTTTACCATAATGATGTTATGCGAGTACAAACCACTACTTTACATTGTACAGATATGACAAACATAACTTTATGCCTTTTTCTTTTTGAAGCACTACATGTATATAATAAAAGCTTACTTCCATTTACAAGATTCAAACCATAATGATTCATACTAGAGTAGAGTGTGATAAATACTTCGCCAAATCTGTTTGCTTCTTTTTTTAATGTGATAATGTTTTCTGACTGTTTGTTCGTTTATTCGTTATGGAAGTCCATCTATTGCTTTAGAGATAGATTGTAATGAGGGGGTCTGGTGATCCCAATGGCAACGTTCTCAACTTTGGACTTGTAAATCCGGGGTTCAATACCCACTATGGCTCTCGATTTATTCACGTGGGAGGTGAATAAATCTGAGCACGCCATCCCTCAGAGAAGTACCGAGCCCGTATAGGTACTCGTTAAAGATTCCTACTCTCAATACACTTGAGTTAGGAAAATTTAGGACTCCCAATATATAATGTTCATTGGGTGGTATCACAAAGAGCCAATGTTCTCTTGTGGAGACTGCCACTGCAGCCTAACCTAAATTCTGAATATATCTGAAACAGAGGACTTGAAAACGTATCTTCATTTACGTGTTTTATGTGTTCTTGTAAAATTACTATATATTCACTATTTATAATGACAATATTCACTATTTTGGATCACTTTACTAATGATCGCTGTCTATAAACCACTAATAAATGAAGTAACAATTATTTATTACAATTAGTATTACTTAAACAGTTCTATCTTTTAAAGAAGGAATGATTTTAAACCGCGTTTATACCTAAAATTGAAAAATAGATAACCGACAAAAGGCAAATAAGCATTTTTGGCACACTATTCAGAGTAATATATTTTTAATACAATTTTAAGAGGGGCCAGGTTAGCTCAGTGGTTAACGTACTTGCCTCTGAACTGATAGGACCAGGGTTCGATCCCCACCTGGCCCTCGATTTGTTCATGCGGGAGGTGAATAAATATGAGCACGTCGCCTCTTGGAGAAGGGCGTTAAACCATCGATCCCGAGCCTGTACGATGTCAAGTACTAGTTAAAGATCCTTACTCTAAATACACTTGAGTTAGGCAGAATTTAGGACTCCCACTGTAGAATCAATCTTCATTGTGTGGTATCACAAAGAGCCAATGCTCGGCCTACGTGTGTTCTCTTGCGGAACTACCACTGCAACCTCACCTAACCTAATACAATTATAAACAAAATCTAAAAAGACATAATCAATTGAAAAATATATACTCTTAAATTTTTATCCAAAAAATAGTTTAATGTGAAATCATTTAATTTATTAAAATATCAAAAAAAAACAATAAAAAGTTCAAGTCATGTACTGACATTCTAACATACAGCTGTCAGTATTATAGGTGCTCTTACTCAGCGAGTTTGATATTAATTCTTTTTTCAGTTTAAAATCTGATAATTGTTCAATTATTGGTAATTTATTCAATTGGTGTAATTAAACACTGTATGTTAATTAATAGTAATTGTTTCCGACTCCCACATTTAATCACTTTCACCTGTAGTCTAGGGGCGTAAAGTTTGGTTCATTTGTTATTTGGCACTCATTTCAGTTGTGGGCGAACCAAATTGCAGCATTAAGTGTAATTGTTCAACACTATTACTTGTCAAATTCATTCGTATAAGCGTAGATTCTTAGATAGCCTTTTATATAGTATGTAAATCGTATACGTTATTATTTAATACTTTAATATTAGCAAATTCTGAATCACTTGAAATTTGGTTTAGGCACTCTGAAATATAAAAATGACAAAACTGATAAACCAGTTTTTTATCAGTTTTGATAAAACTGATAAAAAAAAAAAACCGAAACCCTCTCAATTTAATTATTATTATTTTTCACTTCTCGAATCAGAGGAACTCTGCAGGTGTTTTCCAGACTTGAACACTTCATTGCTGTTTTGCGGGTGGAAAATGTTGCTATTTTGTTAGCTAGCCGTCAGTTTTGTCAAAGATGTTATACATTATCACTTTAATTTTATTCGAGGTATGATCAAAAAGTCAGGTGAATTTTTAAACTTCGCGAGCAAAAAGAATGTTCATAAATGGTATAAGTTATTCCACAGGTAATTATTTCTCCAATAGTAAAAAATCGCCGAACATGTAAACAGGAGTCTAACCTTTATGCCTTTCACATAAAAACAACACTTGCTATATAGTCAAATCTTTGAGCATATGATTTTGACGACGTACCAACACAACAAATTTCAAAATTTGAAATTATAGTGTACAGAGAGAGCAAAATTCAAAAAGTGTCCTTACGTTTTGATCTCACATTGTACATGCTATTATTAGTACCACGTACGTTACTAAATATCATATCATTGTATAAATTCGTTTTACCGCTTAAATCCTTCCTTTAAACGTCCAAAAGGTTTTGTACATACTGAATGGATGGTAGTCCTACATGATGATACACTCGTGAGAAATATGTCAACCGTCTATAACAACATCTACAACAATTCCATGTAAATCGGTTATATATAATAATATGATGTTTTATTTTTTATTAGCTTCATTCGAGTTAATAAGGTATAGAATTCTGATGTTATACAATAACTGCTATCGTTTCAGGTTTGAATACTAGGGCATTGATGTCTCCTATCTCAGGCAAAAAATTTTTATTTCCTCATAAACAACTATATTCATTACCACAGTCTGAAAGTAACATAGTTTATTTATTTAATGTAATAATGTTTGTTTGTTTATTTGTTATCAAAGTCTTTCTAGTGTTTTAGAGATAGATCATATTTAGGCAACGTGGTCGCCACTGGACTGGTAGATCAGGGATTCAATACCGACAATGGCTCTCGGTTGTCAGTTACTGTCAAACTGTGGTAATGGAAGTAACATACAGAATAGATGTGTACTGAACTGTAAAAATTTTGAAACTGATTCGAAAAGTAACTTGCATTTTAGCATGGTGCGAGTTGTTAAAGTGTGTGTTGCTTAAAAATTAAAAAAGAAAGTCAAAAATGTCCTATATGCTAAGGTAGCTGACGTTTATAAAAAAAATCTTCTTAAGTTAGTGAAACGCTATACCAAATACATAGCCAAAATATATTTATAACAAATAAAAATAATGCATATATTCAAAAGTAATAAAAAGCTGTACTTTTAACATTTAGATAATAAAATATTGTTATTATGACATTTTTACTTCATTATAAGTAAAGTATAGTGATCATAAAAAAAATGATGTTGAGATTTTGACGGAATTACCTGCTTTTGTGGTCCCCAAGTCGTTTTATGACGTTTTTCGATGATGTTTGTGTGAATGTGTGTGTGTGTGTGTGTGTGTGTGTGTGTGTGTGGTGAGGGTGGGTGAGTATATCCAAAAGTTTGTGTATACACTACGGTCCAGAATCTTTCATGGATCAAATTTATACATTACACAAAAATTAATCACATAATATAGATTAACCCTATTGTTTACGAACAATTATGCATTATGGTAAAGTCACTTTTTGACCAAAAAGTGTATTTAGACAACTTTTTTTTCATGCATTTCGTCATTACCACAGAGTTTTAATATTAATAACTTTTTCTTTATTCCAAACTACTATTTCCAGATCTTGAAATTTTGGGATTATTTTCGAAGTTTCAAAAGTAATAACTGAAACATCCTCAGATTGTTGGAACAACTGAAAAAATTTTTTCATCAATAAAATGTAAGAATTTTGAATTATCATTCAATCTGAAAGTTTGCGAGAGCCTTGTAAACCATACCGTTTGGCGGATCAAAAAAAATGTACTTAAAACTAAAACATTATATGAGGAATAAGTTGAGATAATTCTTCTAAAATTTCATTAACCGAAATGACGTCAGAGTACATTTTCTCTTTTCAGAAAATCCTTTTTGACGCTAAACGGCTTATTCAAGAAAAATGAAATTTTGCGCAAAAATTGAACAAACAATTAGCAATGTATAAAAGAAAATTCGTGATATTTCAATTTCTGCAAAGAGAAATAAACCTATAAAACTGAATTTTCATCTTGGATTAAGTGATCAACAAGTATTGTTATACTTCTTCGATTCATGACAATTATTTACATTGTTTACTTTGAGCTAGAATTTTTTAAGTAAATGGACTGAAAGATAATTGATGTTTAGAGGTTTAATGACAAATTTGAAATGATTTAATGACTTAATATGTGATGTAAGGAGAATAAAATTCTTTCATGTAAAATATCAACCCCTATCGAACATATAATTTCTGATGCTTTCCACGGTATGATGGATTTTTCTAATAAAATGCTCTAATTAATCTGCATGTTCTACCCTTGAACAAAACTTAATATTAGATGTAGACTTTCTTGTGTTTATGAATCTTATTATCTTTGGGCAATATTGATTTAAGAGGAGTAGACTTCTTAGTTTCATATGACAAAACAGTTACTAATTTTAAGCTGATTATTAGGTGATTTGATGAGACTGACATTTTTTCTTAGATGCAACAGAATCAGATCGTCCAGGTAAATATGACGACCTGATGACTTCTAAGCTGCAAGACCATTCGCCCACGAATACGACTCCTTCCCCTGACAGACTGATGTCACCATTACCGTCCCATTCCCATCGTGGACAATGTTTCTGTTGTATTACTGTTGTGGTAATACAGATGATATTATACTGTAATCATACAACTCTGTGATATACAGTAATAAGTGCGTATATAGATAACTAGTTCAATCACTATCTGTACGACCTCCAGAAATGAAAAACTAATAAATATCTGCCATTTAGACATTATATATCCAAGAAGTTTGATATTATATTCGCTTACAGTAAAGTTGAGTGTAGGCCACACCAAAAACATTGATTTTTTATTTATAGATAAGCTAAGAAGACTTTTCAAACCACTCTTTATAACAATCCTTCATGATAATTTGTTCACGATAGAATTATCTTTAATACCAGTATGATAGATAGCAGTAACCTGTTTCATGTTCTTAAGCTCTTGGTGTTTTCTATAAATGATTCATTTTAATAACTAAACCACCTGCTTAGACGTCCCCGACTATAAATGAACTTTCCAATAGTTTGGTAATCACATTACAAAGCTGAGTGTAGACCGAGGCCCCAAGGCTGACTACAGTCAAGGAATGTCGCTCTACTCTCGACCCAAGTCATCTTGTGCAAGGTACTAGCCCTCAGATACCTCTAGGAGGCCAACTTGTCTCCCTCTAACATATATCAACTCTTACACAAACTGAAAGACAAACTTTTTCATTCATGTTTTGAAAATGTCGCAAGCTTGAATAAATTGTAATATTTGACCAATATACATAAATTTTATGTTAATCACATGCATATTGTCAGTAACACAGATATCAGTAATCAGTCTTACCTCATAAAGGCGATGCTAAGCTTTCGGCCGTGTTCGGGCATTACCCATCTTCAAGAACAACTGCGCATTTATCTACAAGAATTTGCGTGTTAATAGTAAGCCTATGTACTGAAAAAATTACTAAAAACATGATTTATTCAACCTAACTGTTACAAAAACATTTTCTTTATATAATAATATGTAATTATATACTTTTGAAGAATATATAACGTAAACAAACCACACGGTAATAATATGTAATAATATTGTATGAAGTATTGGTATAACTGTTAACTACCTGTATATAATAATAAACAATAAATACAAGATTTGACATAAAAACATGAAATAACAATCAATGATGAAACCATAATATGAAATGGGAAGTGGCCTTCGTCAGTTGGGTTTTTAACTCTGACGAAGACCGCTTGTTATGCTTCAAAGATCTTAGTCTTTTTTGCCCATTTCATATTGTGGTTTGATCAATAATAATTTACAACTACCCTTATTTTAATTAAATAGAATTGTTAAATCTCTGTATAGTAATATATCATAGTATTACTGTTATGTATACATAATTATAATAAGTATTATAATTTCAATTAAACCTGTTTCAAATATAAATATAATAATGTAGCCATAAGAAGTTAATCTATATTCATCTGAAGTAGATATATTTGTGAATGATTTTATTCAAATATAACTGAATCTTACTGTTTTTATCCTGAAGCTAATAAATCTTAATTAAAGTGAAATAATATAAAGGAATAAGATAATTAAATTATCACTGTGTATATTATTAAAATATAATCATCGTTTGCCTTAGAGTTTTTTTCTTCTCGACCGGTTTCTAGACGTGTCCATTATAAAGAGCCTGTAGACACTTGAAACCCGAAACTTGCCAAACGAAAAAAAACGAGAAATGATAAATTTTTTAATCAAAATATATTAATCAGCTCTATGGTATTAAAAGGCTGATACTCTTGAACTTAATCTACATTAAAGCTACACCTGTGTTGTGTCACTCATTAGCAAAATGAGTCACAAATGACTTCATGATGTATAAGTATTATTTAAATATTGCTTTTCAAAAGAGAAAAAGGAGCTTTATTGCAGATTAAATTTTAGAAGTTTTATTATTTCAAACCTTTTTTTATAATCAGAAATAAGGATTTATTGCTATAAACTTTTTCATTTCTGTAGCGCGAATGACGTTTTAAACAGTTTAATGAGAAGTTTATGGTCGTAACATCGCTACTACTAAAGTAATGCAATACCGTAAGTTAATAGATTTTCTCATTCAATAAATTCTTATTTCCAGCTATGAAAAAGTTTTTCAATAAAAACAGATATGTAACAATTTTATTTTAAGATTGAAATCTGACCAAGTCTCGATTTAATTTTGCACTATTCTATCAGAGGATTGACATATATTTGAAGTGTATAGACATGCAGAAGTGCCAAAAAAAAAACACAGGTGGCTCCAGAATAAAACAAATAACCAAAATATAGTAAAAGGAATGGAAAAAGTTAGTAACTATTTTTGCGTGTTGCACGTTTAAAAAAAAAAGAACAGATCTGAAATACTCAAAACAACATAAAAACTTTTTCTCACATATTTATTTTTTACATCGTAGTATATTTCTTGACATATATTATCTGTTTCATGATCATTATTATTATTAGAATTGGCTTTTAAAAATTAACAAACAGTTTTAGATGCTTTGTACTCTTCCGTTTAGGAGACCCTTAGATTCAAGTTCCGTGTTCTCCCACGGAGAGAATTTCAGCTTTCTTAACACTTATAGTTAGGAAGTAGCCTTCTTACTGCAGAAATTCATTCTACCTTTTAGAACTGCTCAGAAACCTTTCAATCTCTAGGACTCTCGAATGTAGAACCTACGTATGAATAATTATTCATATTATTATAATATGAATTATAATATAATATATATTATTATAATAATAGATTCTCGAGTCAGTCAGTTAGTATTCCACCCCTTACTTTTCACGCCAATTCTCCCAGTCTCACTATTATGGACTTTTTAGAGTTCAAATACTAAAAAATATTCAAATCATTGCATAATAGATTTGACACCTTTTTTTAATTTACTTTAATATGTTTTATTTCATAAACTTGTAATTTTCTATAGGATTAATTTCTTTTTTATTTTAAGTATTTTATTTCCACTCTTTCTCATTTCTTCTTCAGCTATTGCAAGTACTTTTCCGTTTTTGTTGTAGCAAATCTGCACATATTCAAAGAAGCTGGGAAGTAGTTGGCTTTAGTCTTTTTATCGTATCTTCTCTTTTCCTAAAGACGACCGTTAAAAGGGTTGAAATATTGAAAGGGGTCCTAGCGTTTGTTTTCACTCATGTTTCTTTCTGTATTCAAAGTATATATATATATATTGAACTATATTCACAAAGAGACACACTATATGTGAATATAGTTTATTTAGTTCGTGAAACTATTTTATTTAATTGGTTATATATATAATATATATATATATATATGTATAAAATCATAAAAGGTCTACCGTTTGATAAATAAATAGAAGAAATGAATCGGTATGAGGTCATTTTTCGAAATTCAAAATAAATTAAAATGCACATGTTTCAATTTTTATTTAAAATCTTCTTCACAAGGAAAAGTAGGCATACGTTAAAATGAAAAAAAAAAACTATTTCAATAACTATTACGGGTGTAATATGATTGTTTATAACTTATTGTCAACAGGACATATTCAAATAGACTAATCCAACGAAAATAACAGCATTTAGATTTTAATTTGAATTTCAAAACTCTGACCAAATCTGATTTATTCAAGATATATATAAAAATATCCATTGACTATTAATAACTATATTCATAAACATTAACGATTTTTTTATGGGTTTTGTTCAAATCGCTATTTTGGAGTACATTAGTGCAAACGTTCTATTAACTCGGCACCAATTTATTGAATTAATTTTAGCCCTAAAGCACTAAAATAGGTACCAGTATGTTCAATGTTGCCTTTTTTGGCCAAAACCTATAAAAAAAAGAATTTCAGCTGACCATCTCGTAAAGTAAAGTCATAACTCTTAGTATAACCTTTTAACAAATTTTGATATTTCTAAATATTCAGCTGAAATCTACCCATTCACATTCACCTGTCAAATATACTTAATGTTTGACCGAATTCCATTGACGTTTGCAGTTTGATCACGTTTCCTTCTGACATTTGTAAGTATATTAAAGTAAGTTATGTGAGTCTCGTCTTTCTTTAATGAGTTACACGCTACAAAAACGACATGTTAAGCTAATAAGGATGCACTTGTGTTAACGATTCAATCATGCTATACTGAGATTTATTTCAAACTCGACGTCAAACCATTAATACTCACACTCGACTGCTCTAAAGTAAAAGTGACTTATAGCCTCTTCTTGTGCCCTTTAGTCAATTCAATTACTTTGAGTTTATGCAATCATTCTATCGACTTACGCAGTCTGGCTGGGATGCAGCTCAGTTAGTGACTTGAGCAAAGACACCAGCCTCCTTATCACATAACATTCTCTTCTCGTAAATCTTCAGTAAATCATTTATGTGTCTTAGATTTAGTGCAATGAATTTCAGAAGTATGAAGTGAGTAATCCTTGAACACTGTAACGGGGACTAGATTGGAAATCGAACACCCACGGCTATAATCCATTAGAATTTTATATACTGAAACAGATAGAGAGTTAACCAACGAGAGTATGTATGATAGAGAGAGAGAGAGAGAATTGAAACAGAGATAGAGAGAGAAAAAATAAACAGAGACAGAAGAATAAATAAGATAGAGTCAAAGAAAGTGGGAGAAAGCAAGAGGGAGAGGAAGGAAGGAGTGTGGGATAAGGAAAGAGAGAGTGAGAGAGAGAGAAAGAGTGAAGAAAAAAAGTAGTAATGGAGTCAAAGTGAGTGAGGCAATAGAGAGTGATTGATAGGGACATAGTGAAAGAGAGAATACATGGACTTAATAAAGACACTACAAAAAGGACAGGGACTTAATTTAAAAGAAGAATTAGAGATATATAAGCATAAAAAATCGGGAAATTTAATAAGCGAGCAAATAAACCATTTAAACCGATATTTTATTAAACCTTTAAGAAAAATGAAACGACAACTTCACCGATTTGACAACGACGAAAATAGGGGGAAATAATCAGAGTAAGGTAACATTACCTAGAAACAAGTTTTTTAAATATTTAACAATAGCAAAATAAATCTAGACAACAGTGGAAGTAGGTAGGTTATATAAACACTGATAACAAATCCTAGGATAAATTCCTTTGGAAGATGGGTAACGACTGAAACCGGTCGGATAGCTCCAGCAGCAGTATACCAGGTAAGATGGTTTATTCTATTTCTAATATTAAAGAATAAGTGATAGAGAGAGTGAGAGAACAGTAAAGTGAGGATATACAAAGAAGTGGTGATAAAGAGGGATAAAAATTATAGATACACAAATTTTCTTTTTTATTGAGGTTTGGTCTAACTTCAATCAAAACAACACCTCTAAACCGATGTTTCTTCTATATTTGTAGACATCTACAAAATGTGTTGCATTGTTTAAAGCTAGACCAAACCTCGATAAAAAATACAAACAGTGTTCAATATTTTTGGTCCAGATATGAAAACTATTATATATATACATATAAAGATTTCACATAAACACGTGAAATAATAATAAATGATCAAACCACAATATGAAATGGGAAAAGAAGACTAAGATATTTCTAATTGTTTCTAAAGTCCTAGAATGAAGACCTTTAGGTCCTCTATTCTTAGTCCAAGCGTAAAAGAATCAAAAGAAACAAATCTTGTATATGAGTATTTATGTAATATCGGGAGCTGCGAGGCCCTTAAAAGCATATATACAGGAATGACCACGACTTCATTGTCTAGAAGAATTACGATGCACCTTTCTGCCGGAGCGCCAAAATGTCATACAACAGCACTCCGTAAGACAAAACTCACAAGAGAAATGATGGTCAATTCTAAGAAAATTATCGCCAGAGAAAGGTTTAAATTACAACTATTACAAGCAATAATAATTCAAGAAAAGGTAGTAGGTGAGTCCAATCACCCTACCTTAATCCCCCATAATGCTCCGTGATCCAGGGCGATGTCCTGTGAACATCCCAATAGTAATCCACCTCTATATATATAAACTGACAATCCTACTATTATTCTCATTATTGTCCTGATGATGAATGTGGTACATTCGAAATTGGTGGTACTAGTAATATTGGTGATAAGCTTTATAGTTTTAATGAAGAGACGTGGAAGGAATTCCGAAAACTGGAGAAGTTGAGTACAAAAAAGACAGTTATGGGAGGAAAGAGATAGGAAATAGGTTAGGAGAGAAGAGAGAGAGAGAGAGAGAGAGAGAGAGAGAGAGAGAGAGAGAGAGAGAGAGAGAGAGAGAGCAATGAAAGATAGAGAAAGAATGAGAGGAAAAGAGAGCGAGAAAAGAATAAACATACTAGGTATGGGGATCAGAGCTTGACTGGGTGGTTGTATCTTCAACTTTGAACTAAAAATAAAAAAAACTATTATGCCTTACTATTCGTAGTTTGTTAGTAATGGAGTGAATTATATCTAATGTTTATCAATAAAAAAATAGGTTTATCAATTTTTTGATGTAATTACAATATAAAAATGTAAAACGAAAATGTTTACTTACTAAACAAATAGGTATAATATCAGATTAAAATTAATTGTGACTTTTTAACGTACGCAGGCGCTAAGAGATACAGGCCTCTGAAGAAATATATATAAATATGCTGTAATTATAAGTGTATGTATTGTCAAGACAAATAAATATCATTAATATCTTCAATAAAATCTTAATACGTGTAGAAATTCCTGCCATTATTTTTATCATATATACTCTATAGTTAGATATTAGAGTAGTTTCTGTACTTTTGGATATACTGTTATTATTCAGGACAAATCAATATTTCCTTGTGACTATTTATACTCATGTAATATACTTGTACTCATGTGTAACACTACTTATATGTATGAGTCTAAGAGTATTGAGTTTATGAATAAGTACAGGTGTACTCATAGATGCATCTGTACTTACTTATAATCACAATAAATATTTACTATAAATGTTTTCAGCTTCATTCTGGGGAGATTTATACGTATTTTCGTTGGTATATAAAAATGAATATTTCAAATTTTAAAAAACATGGAAATAAAGAACCAAAATTTAAAAAAATGCTTTTCTGACTTCTGATTAATTACAAAAGTGCTCAAAACTTGAATCTAGTTAAAACAAAACTTATCTACAACATGACTTTTTATAGACTTTTACAGACATTACAAGTTTTCGAACTAAATAACTTTAATGATTCAACAACCTTCATTTATGTATTTTTTTCAATAATGTATTCCTCAATTCTCTTAGAATAACTGTTAAAATAACCTTTTCATTTTTAACCTCTTTGTTGATGACTTTATCGCACTGATGATATATTGATGACTTTATCGCAGTCTTTTGATGAATCAGTAAAATCACTGTGGGAGATGTACACAACTACTTCGAACAAAAATGTTCGCTGGTTCAGAGACTGGCAAACTGCTCATCAACAATCAATATTTGCATACAGTTTAGTGCAAAGTACTTACAAGAAACCACTTCATGTCAACACTGAAGTAAAAAGTATAAAAGCGAGGATGAACTCTGTTTATATATAATAATAGACAATGATATTAACTTTAATACCGTACGAGGGAGGTGAATAAATCCAGTCACGTTGTTCCTCGAAGAGAGAACATTAAGCCATCGGCCCTGAGTCTGTACGACTATTGTTACCCGTTAAAGATCCGTAGTCTAAATACACTTCAGTTAAGTAAAATTTAGGAATTCCAATGTAGAGTGCTCATTGTGTGGTATCACAAAGCGCCAATGTAGGGCCTATGTGTGTTTTCTCATTGGACTACCATTACAACATAACCTAACCTAAACCATACGACTAGACGATCAGAAACGCATGCTTAACATACCAGCTAAAGAAAAACCACCAACGACATTTATTTACTAATCTCCAAAACACACACAGACACACGCACACTGTTGAAAGAACAAAAAAGCTAGACCATCTCGCCATAAATTGGAAATTAAATCAACTCCTAACTGCTCATGGAAAATTTTAAAGTTACCTCCACAGATTTCAACTAACAAACAATATCGCATGTTTTTGCGACAAAAGAACTCCACAGACAGTCGACTATCAGCTGTGGGACATTGCCCCCGCCAAACCATAAACTATTAGATAGAGACTCCTTTGTTCACTTTGTACAGTATATCTCACAAATATTTTATTTTATGCAGTAAATGATAGCAATAAGTAAAAATATTCTTAGTTGCAATATAGACTTAAGTAATTAAAAAAATAAAAAAAAAATACAAAATAGTTATATGAAGTATGCATTATAACTTAATTCTTAATTCTGTAGACTAACAGACGCAATGTATACAGAAAATCTGAATTTTGTGTACCTGGACACAACAAATAGAGACTGTGTAAAACATTATGTATACTCAAAATTGATTTAACAAAATCAGAGTTAACACTAGAATATGGAACTTAGTATAAGCTTAGAAGTAAGTCTGTGTAGTCATTAGACGTCAATTGCATGTAGTACTAATAGTTGAACATGCTGTAATAATCTCCCTCATGGCAGAGGTACTGGCCGTGAGGAGAAACACAAAAACATACAGATAGACACACACACACACACACACACACACACACACACACACACACATATAACCACACAAAAGTAGCATAGTACTTGAGAAGTAGTCTTATTGCCTCTACTCCTTATTACGTGTACAGAAAGGGTTGTTATTTGTTTGATTTCTTATACCACTGCATCTATGGTATGAGTGATACCGCTCTTAAACAGAATCAAACAACACTAGAAGCCTATAAAGATAACCTGTCGACTAAGAGCAATGAATGATCGGCGGCCTCGAAACATAAACCTGTTTGGCCAACATCATTCAAAGGATGCAGCTGGTTTATTGAACTGAGTTAGTAGACCAAGGTCGGTCAACGTTTTGACCGATTTGAACCCCTGATTGCTATAATCGAGAAGTACTTTAGAAATCAATAACCCTTGTGATGTCGAAAGCACTCCAAGTGCACCCTCAACTTTCCTTAATAACATCTCTAGATATCTTATTTTAAATCTTAACAAAATAAAATATTCCAAATCAGATACACATTATATTTTTTAAACAAACACTACATTTGTTGGAAACTGTTTATGCAACGTAACATTAGTCTATCATTACCTTATTTCAGATTTTAATCAATATGGCACAGATAATGGTAAATCGTGGATGCAATCCACTTTACCTACAATGCAAGTTTCTTTTTACCTGCCCACGTATATTTGCGACTCTTTATCAAAAATATTTCAAAAATGGCGTGTGTAAAGATTTAATCATATTATATATATATATATATATATATATATATATATATATATATAGGATTTTAGTGCGCTACGTGCAACCTTGTAACCTTGAACTGATTTGCGTCCAGTTTGGATCGTTTTTCGAATTTTAAGTGGATATATATACATATATATAATCAAAATATTAAAACGGTCCAAACCGGACAGATATATAAATGAAAAAAGACAACAAATAGAAGAAGCGAGAAAACAAGTGAACGCACGTACCTCTTCTTCTTCCCTTCTTCTCCCTGACGACGAACTTCAGTTCGAAATATCGATCCAGTAAGTTTTCTCGCTTCTTCTATTTGTTGTCTTTTTTCATTTATATATATATATATATATATATATATATATATATATATAAAAAGATTTCACATAAACACGTGAAACAACAATCAATGATCAAACCACAATAAGAAATGGGAAAACAAGACTAAGATCTTTCAACCGTAACAACCAGATGTTTTCTGCATCTAGTGTTCAGTTGGGTTTTTGACTCTGACGAAGACCGCTTGTTACGGATGAAAGATCTTAGTCTTGTTTTCCCATTTCTTATTGTGGTTTGATCATTTATATATATATTTATATAGAACAGATTCAATAATATATCGACCGTTTGATAGAATAGGTGTGTTCTCTAATCGGGGATCGGTCAATTTTCCAGGATAAAAAATTAAACTCTCGTTGCCAAACGAGCATATATATTTATATATGCACACATATAAAAAAACCACACGTGACTTTGCAATAAAAGGTATAACCAAAATTTCAATGAAAAAATGTAAAAATTCTAGGACCTCTTGAGGCCGTTTATAATTAAATAACTGAAAAAAGAAAACGGGAACATGAAAAGAAGAACTAAAGCCAAAAAAAAAAAAAAAAAATGGGGGAAAGGTTTAAGGGGTTGAAAGAGACCCTTAATAGTGGTGGAAAGTTACAGGAACGTTAGACAAGAGAAGATAGGAGTAAAACTCCTACTGCACAATCTTATCGACTTATACTCACCTAATTTCTTGGGCTGACATATAATGATATGTACATATTAATACATATAAATGTAGGGTAAAAAGCTAATGAAATGGTCTCCACATACAAAAATTTAATGGTATTAACAACGCGTTTTGAACACGTAGTGTTCCTCAGGCATTAACTAAGGGTGAGTGTCTGTGGAACAAGTGAAACGCGAAACGCGTTGTTCATACCATTCAATTTTTATATGTGGAGACCATTTCATTAGCTTTTTACCCTACAGTGAGTAAATACCACATAATAAGTGATTGCACTACGTTAGAACATATAAATGTATTTAACACTGATACTACAGTCAAACCCTTACATGCATTACATGGAAAAGTTTATATGATATTACAGGATAAGAAGTCGTTTTCATAGCATAAAGGCACTAAATTAGACCTCTTCTTCTCCTGAGGAGGTTGGATATTGCAATCTAAGTGAGTTTGTAACTTTCTGTTTTCGTTTATTTATCTTATCATGTTTCTTGTCCAGTTGGGCCATATATACTCGTTCATAAACAGCAGAGTATCCATTTGCCAGCCTAGAAATTTCTTCTCATTCTCGTTATTAGGACGAACTCAAAATATTGAAGTAATTTGCATTGATGTTTCTCATGTTCTTTTCTTGTAATCGCTTGATATATATATACCTCGACGTCGAAATGGTTGTATATCAAGATTAATTTTTTCATAAGAATACGTTATATATATTCGATTAATCTGTTGTACAGCCCAAAAACCTACGATAAATTCTTAAAAATACGCATAAAAACGGGTATACGTAACATTAACACATACGTATAAATAGAATTCAATTAAATTGGACAGATTTAAAACAAATAAATAATAAATAAAAAAGAAATGAAGCATAGGACATACCCTTTCCTTAGTGACTGGCAGATAAATGTCTGAGGATACGGAGGGCGTGGAGGTACAGGAGGAAGCGACGGGACGTGGATCGTAAAGTAACTCACACAGTATTTATACTATATAACTTATTTATTTATCATGTTTTAAATTTTATGTTTCATTTAACGTAAAACGAAACCTAGTTCACTACGTTTGTACAATAAAAGATATTTTTTATTTTGTTACGTTTATTTATTTTCTTTTCAGTTTTCGCCTTGACTTTTCTCACTTTCACTCATTTCAAGATGTTTTCCTTTGCTTCACTTCCACTGGTTTCATCACGATCAATATGCAATGCTTCATCATACGTCGTATCACGAGCAAATATCTGTATATCGAGGTGATTTTTGGCTTGAAATTTACGTCGTATATCGAAATATTCGTATGTCTGTACATTGGTAAGTCGAGGTACCACTGTGTACATGATGAAATAGGCCACATAAACAACAAACCCAGTAACAAACGCGCAACAGTAACAAATACCCTATCTTACAATTTCAAAAATACTCAACTAGTTATGTTATATATTTATGTAATATAGAATAATAATATAAATATATATATATTTCGAGTTAATCAATACATATTAATATTTCTATTAATGATCATTAACCCGTTTATTGTTAGTTCTAAAGCTGTATAGTATGTACTAAACAGTAATTTGGGGACATTTATTTATATGATGACCATCTTGTTTCATTCATTTTACAAAAATTTGGAATTCATCAAAGTAAACAAATGCACACACACACCCAAACACACACACACACTCATACACACACACACACACACACACACACACACACACACACACACACACACACACACACACACACACACACACACTAGTATTCATGGACTTTGAAAATGGACTCTGACACGTAAAACAGAAGAAACATAGTATAAATCATAGTAGAAATAAATTGACTAGCAACCCTTTTCACAATATTATAGGGTTTATAGAGGGAAGTATGCATTCTGTTTTATATTTATAGGAATTGTATCGTTTGGTTCGTGGCAGAAAGGAATATTAGGCGTGTTGTTTAACGCCTGATGATCTAAGAGCCCCTGTCAAGGATAAGCTAACGACTTTAAATAGAGAGCAGAAGCCAGTGACACACTCAGCCAACACAATCCTTCTATTATTGAAAATATAACACCTTAAAGTTATTCTTTCAATAGGATCAGTCAAACAAAAGCAAGAAACGATCAAAATAACCGGGTGTGAGCCACGATACGTGTTTGATTAATCATAAATGTATAATTCAATAAATGATAAAGCACAAATCAACGTGTCTGTACTTCTTTAGATAAAATATAATAATTTGAATAGGCATATTATTTATTTCTTTACATTTTAAGCAATGATTGAAAATAACTAAATAACATCAAAGGAAGAAAAGAAACAAAAACTTATTACCATGTTTTGATATCCAACGTTTACGGAACATCGGAAAATAAAGATTTGATTTGTCAAGAATTAAGTTCTAATTTGCCTTTAGCGTTCTCGCTTCACCCACCTGATGAGGATAGCAGACCCAATATTCTAGTGTTTTTGATTTCAGTATTCTCAGTATTCACTTATCAGTGACTCCTAGTACAATTGCACTTAATTTATAACTAATAGTATTGTGTCAGTTTTTGAAGAATTATGTGTTTCAAAAAAAACATATATCTAGAATTTTTGAAACATATGTTTATGAGAATTTTTTCAGATGGTGTACCTATTAGGGGAGTGCAATATATGTGCTGAGTATATTGTTCTGTCTTATGACTGTCAGTCACTTAACTATGAAATTAAATTCATTTGCTGATTTTGAAACAAACAATTGTTTCCTGTGAAAAACAATGCACACAGACACACACACATAGTATTCATGAAGGAAACTTTGAAAATGGACTCTGACACGTAAAGCAGACGAAACAAAGAAATTATTAACTGTTTCACACTTGCTTCGGTTTTGAGTACACCTATGCCTAATTCATGGATAGATCACGACTCAAAGAAAATTGTTTTTCCCGTAAACTTGTAGAGAATAAAATTTATTTTAAAATAAAATGTTAAATAGTTTAAAATAATATGTATATATGTTCAGAAATCACCCAGTAGATGGTCGAAGAAGACCGAAACGTCGGTAACAATAAAAAAAATGGACAGCAAAACATATGGTGAGTTATTACACCTAGTTCCTAAAGAAATCAAAATAAGACTACGAGATTTGGAAAAGACATCCAGAAAACTAATTAAGACAAAAGTGGGCAGAAAGTTTAATCTCACATATATATATAATGTACTATATTATTCACATTTTATTATATATTAGTTGGCTTTCGTCTCACCCTACCGGTGTCTTTCCTGAGGACGAACGTTAAAAGGGTAGGACTATTGAATGTGAGTCCTAGTGCCTAGTTTTCATTCGTCTTTCACTATGTTGTTAAAGTGTATGTATATTTTCTAATCACATGAACTAATCTACTTGAAAATGTCTGATTCTTTTACTCATTACTATATACGTAGTAACAATGATATCATACGTACATCATAACGTACTCAGTACCGCCCTGTCTTCCTGCGGGACTCTTCGCTCTTCGCACCTCCTGATGACGACGATTGTCGAAATATCGATGTGAGTTATGTCTGTGTCTTTCTGTGTGTTTCCTTCGTTTTTTATTTTATTGTAAAAAAGTCCGCTGGACCGTTTCTTTTAATTGTATATATATATACATATATGTTGAATGCCAGATTATATATTGTAAAAGACGAGCCAATCCCTGTTACGTATTACTTTGGCACTTCTTATTGGTTTGCCAAACTACACCCACCAGCTTGAGAATGACCGAGGTACGGTCGAAACCGGTCGCAACGACACGAGGAAGGCGCCACGCATTCTTCAAGAAAACACTGCAGTAAAGGGGTCTAATGACAAACGCCACACACACTCAACTTCAACTTCAACTCATAATGCCCATAGCCCGGACCAGATTCTTACGAGGAACTCTTCTGCGTGAGGACGCCTATGCCATTCCTGCCCTCTGTGAAATTAAAGTAGGGACTGCGAGCCCTCTCCAGGAAGGACGGCGGATGCGGCCAAGCGTGTTAAGAAACCGACGGGGAAAAGGTCTACATACACCCACATCAATAGAATTTACAGAAAACACCAACAACCAGTATCTAATGAAATCCACTAAGCCCATAGTAAACACCGAGTTCGACGAGGTACACTTCCAAGCCAGGACGCCAAGACCTTCATCCAACTCTATTGGAAAATTAAGTAGGGACTGCGAGCCCTCTCCTGGAGTGAAGGCTGAGGCAGCCGAGCAGACGGAGTGTGCTAAGGAGAAACGTGTTCAACGAATAAACACCCACAACCAATAAGAAGTGCCAAAGTAATACGTAACAGGGATTGGCTCGTCTTTTACAATATATACATATACATATATATATATATATACTTTAGTAGTAGTAGTAGTAGTAGTAGCAGTAGCAGTAGTAGTAGTAGTATAGCAGTAGTAGTAGTGGTTATACATTTGTCATTAGAATATTACACAAAAGCAGGTATCTGCGCACTAGTATGTTTACTTTATACTGCATTCCACCTTTCCTGTATACTAGAGTGAGTGGTTGTTGAGCATAGTTTAAAATTCTTGAAAATTCATATATATTCGATTCAAAAGTAGTCCAATCAATCATACATGGTATTTACTCTAACCATTTAAAACAGCCCTAACCAGGTCTACACTTTGTTTTGATATAGTCCTGAAGATGCCTAGACATATAGAAGAAAGATTGACTTGACTTATTCAAATTGATTGGTGCTGAAACTAACATTGATAAAGGAAAATATTGAATACATCAGGACTTCAGCTAGGCCAAAATGCTAAAAAAATAGTCTCGACATTCAAATGTACAATATTGTATGTATTGCACATGTGCTCAATATATAAATATTGTATTATATTTTTTTTATTTTTTATATTTTTTTTATTTTTTCTATTTCTTTTTTATTTGTTTATCTTAATTTTTAATTTTATTATTATTTTAATGTATATACCTTTTCTTATGATTTTATTTATTATTTTTATTTTATTTTATTTTAAATTATTATTTATACAACTTTTTTGATTACTATCTGAATCGGACAAATAAAGTTAATTGTAGATAAAGAAACATAAAGAAACTAAAAACACACACTGACAGTCCCTAATTTCTGGTTTGAACCGTCTTTAGGACAGGTAAGAGAGGGAAACCAAGGGCACTGATACAAAGACGGGTCTCCAACTGTCTTCGGTACCAGTGCCCTTGGTGTCCCTCTCTAATCTTTCCTGAAGACAGTTGAAACCGAAAATTTGATACTGAAAGTCTGTGTTTTTAGTTTCTATAGTTAGTTTATCTACATTGATCTTTATATACATATATATATTAAATTTAAAAAACTGTCCACAAAAAACACGACAAGATAAAATACACACACTTACTAAACTGAATATTTCGAACTGCTGTTCGTTATCAAGAGAAGACTAGAAGAGAGGACGGAGTAAGAGAGATCTCCCCTGTCTTCCCACTCGCGTTCTTTCAGTTCGTCTTCTCTTCTAGTCTACTCCTGATGACAAGCAACTGTTCAAAATATTGAATTTAGTAAGTGAATATTTTATCTTTTTTTGTGTCGTATATACATAGCAGATTCAATAATATATCGACCGTTTGATAAATAGATGTGTTCTCTAATCAGGATTCGGTCAATTTTCTAAGATAAAAAATTATACTCTCGTTGCCAACGTTTCGGTTTTATTTAAAACCTTTTCTAAATGTAAATGTCAATGAAGTAAGAATTTTGTAACTAAGAAAATGAAATTTACTTTATTTATGTACATTATATAAATAATGTAAATTTCATTTTCTTAGTTAAAAGATTCTTACTTCCGCCTATGAAAAAGGTTTTTAATAAAACCGAAACGTTGGCAACGAGAGTTTGATTTTTTATCCTAGAAAATTGACCGAATCCCGATTAGAGAACACACCTATATGGGTTCTTTGTTTATAATTCTAGTTGTCGTTTGATAAGAAACAAAAATGTAGACGGTGTAATCGAATATAATAATACCAGATGATATTCTTTATTTTATTATCAAATTGTATAGTTATTTTGATATATTTTTAAAATTATTTGCAAATGACGCTGTTGTTGGTTAAGGTTTGGAATTCTTGTGGAGTGCGGTTAGCCGGGCGACAGGATGATGGATGGATGGCAGAGCTGCGTGATTAGCAGAGACCCTATTCTAATGACAAAGACTGTCGACTGGAAGACCTGTGATGCTGCTTCTCCCAACACAGCTTACACAACCGCCACCCTCTCTCGCGCCGACCACCATCTGCTCTATTAGTGGGTGTACGCTCCAACTCGGTGTCTTATGTCACAAACCTGTTCTCCTTACCATCAGAGCTTAATAAATTCCTATCAAGAATTCATATTTAGAGCGGACAAGGGAACATTGAATATTAAAACACTTTCTAATACCAATCAGCTATTCACCCTGCTCGAAGACAGTTCTAACTTGCGCAAACTTTGCAGGCACACTTACCAATAACTCACTCCTTTACTTATTCTATAACAGAATTCCAATTGTTAATGCTGCATTTCAGAATTTTTTCTTCTCAAAGTTTAGCAACAGCTAAAATTGCAAGTTATCAATACATGGATTGAGTAACATTGATATTAAGAATGAATGATTCTCTCCCATTCGCAGCCACTTTTTTTCTAAGTGATGACTAAGAGTGGCTTCTTGGAATGCAGATCATCTGGAATCAGTGACCAATTATTCATCCCATACTTCATTTCCTACCCTTGTCTAATATTTATTCAGTATACTAACTGTACATTATTCATCTCTCTGAAGAAACAGCCTCTTCTTGATTATGCAATGGAATGCTTCTTGCCAACTGATCACAACATATCACAACTACCTGTTTTCTCACAACACTAGTTTATCACATTTCTCTATTCAAACCTTTCATAATCTATAATACGTAGAAATATAATGAATACTACATACACAATTCATTACATCTATCCTCCATTACACTGTACACAATAAAAGCCATATAATAGAGTTCAAAAAAATTCTAATTTATTTATATCAGTTTGTAAATATATAGCTAAGCGAACACTATTTAAATTATGCTTGCTTTGCTTCATCCAATCTTCTGTTGTGGACAGCTATATATATATATATATATTAGTAAATTTTGGTAGCAGTCCTTCTTTGACACACACATTATTGAAAATGACACCAAATTTAACTGATACCTGTTTCTTAACAAGTTTCTCAATTTTTCTAAATAACACTCTCATTATTTCGTCTACACAATAAAGTACGTCTCCTATGTTTCGACATCTAAGTAAGTACGACATGTTTCGAATGTTCAACATTCATCATCAGGACGTGAATAAGATCTAAGGTGAAATATCTGGTTTATAATTTGGTGTCATTTTCAATAATGTATATATATAAACTTTCTTATCTCAACCACATATTCTATATACTATTTATGTTTATCAAGGTTTGGTCCAGTGACCAAAAGCTAGATCAAACCTCCACAAAAAAATAGTGTACTGTATATATTTATACCAACACACGTACTGTCTTTTGGGGATTGTTTTCCTGTTGACAATATATATATATATATATATTTCAGGTTATCTTCTCTATTTTACTCCAATACTAATTTTTGAATCTTTCCTTTGTGTTTAACACTAATATAATCTTATTATAACACCCTTTCATTGTTATTATAACAATAGTGAATTTAGTATTGTTATAACCTGTTGTACCTTACTTTTGCCATTTGAACCTAACTTTTTCGTTATTAATTATTCTATTTAAAGTTTTAATTTTTGATTAACTCTTTTATTAAATCTTTACTTCTTAAAATACTTTTCCTTTTTTTGTTCTTTATATTTTTGATATCTAGCTTTGTTCAGTCCTTGTTTATCTTTGTTATCTTTTATTCCATGTGTCACATTGTAAGTGACTATACCATATATATATAACAGGTTTCACAATTAAAACGTGAAATCTATATATATATATATATATATATATATATATATATATATATACAAAACTAAGGTTTATAGGGACTCGGTCAGTTCTTCAGGTTCGGGTACCGAGTCCCGATAAACCTTAGTTTTGTTTCTATTCCACGGTCGATACTTTTATCAATATTATATATATATATATATATATATATATATATATGTGTGTGTGTGTGTGTGTGTGTGTGTGTGTGTGAGAGAGAGAGAGAGAGAGAGAGAGAGAGAGAGAGAGAGAGAGTAGTATGTTAACATCTAAACCACTATAAAATATTCATAAATGGTAATGGTAACAATAATACCTTAGGTCACTTAGGTAATTGTATGGAGTCACTAAGGCAGGAGTTCATGTATAATTCCATAAGTCCTGTTTCGTAATGTTCTTCAAATTTTCTTTTCTGTAACAGATAAAGAACGCATAATTTGATACATCTGTTAAAAAAAAAAAAAGTAAGTAGTTCATGGTCAAAGTTATCGGGTTTCTTTAATAAATGGTGACTCACAGTGCAGAATGCTTGACTGCCAAAGTTGGTGCTTACTAATAAATAAATATCTAACGAATTAAAAACAAACGTTTAATCCAATTTACAGAAGATCTATTAAATACATGCGCAGTTGGTTTGTTTCCTATTAAAAAAAAGGTGTAATGCAATATTCATGTATTTAAGAGTTCCGTCTATTTTTTTCAAGAAAATTGTCCTTGATGTAAACCCACATCTTTTTATCGCTCTTGTAGATTATATTTATTGTATTTTTTAAAACTTTGATTGGTCTTTTAATATTGGATAAATACGTCTTCAATTAAAAAATGCTTATATTATTTGGTTTTATTGACTGTATAATAAATACCTTTTGAAACATTTTCAGAATGTTTTTTAAACTTGTAATTGATGGAAACTAAAACAATACAAACATTATTTTTCTCAGAAATAATGTTTAATCGTTTGTCGTCGGTCCCAGGTAGTAGTAACCTGATGTATGCGAGACTCCCGACTTGTCTACATTTGAAATCTAGCGTTAACCCAGTGAGTCATAGGTACAGTTATTAAATACCAATAAAAAACTAAATATAAAATGATCAACAGCGTTAACTAAATGTTTCATATATTTAGCACCTGAATATAGAGGTTTAGAGGTTCTAAATGTATTACATAATGGTTTTTGATAAAAACAATTTTATTTTATATAATGCCATAATAATGAAGAACAAGCACAGTTAGAGACAAAACTCACTTTCATACATGTGGGGAACAAGTGACGTGATGTCTATTTCATACATTTAACAGCCGTATATATGTACACGTTAAGAGGTTATTTAGAGGTTATAAATGTTTTGCATCATGGTTTTTCCCTAAATAATGAAGAAGAACATTCAGTTATAGACAAAACTCACTTTTGTATTTCAGGGGAACAAATGAAGAGGTCTATAAGCACAGACGAAACTTTAGCTGTGGGTGTTTGAGGATTAATTAATACTTGACCGACAATCGACAAATACAAAACTGAATAATGAAAACCTGACAACTGAGGACATTAAATCTAAAGAAAGAATTATGAAATTTTTTAGGAGTATACTGATACTTATATAATAGAATGAGAAGTAAAATAACTCATTTATTATGTTGCAAATATTTCGGTTTGAAACTTTCTCAAGTTCTAAAAAAAAATTGAACATTTTCACTTTCAGAAAAATAATAAATTATTCATGATTAAGTTTGACTGCAAAATGTAACCCGAGTGGCTTAAGTTTGATAGATGCAGTGTTCGGACAGCTGTACAAATTGAGGTTTGTCCTGCATAGTCTGCCGATTTATCTCTGTCAGTGCCAAGGCTTTGAGTGATTCAGTGCTTGCCTAGTGTAGGACAGTCTCACAAGCACATTCAAGTTTGTCAAAAAGCAAAGTATTTAAAAAAAAGATTTTAATTTTAGCTTTATAAAATGTTTGCAAAAATGATAAAATATTATAAATCTCCTGTCTTGACATTACCACGGATTGAAGCCCGTGAACTTGTTAGCCTTCGGCTTGGACAGTCGGTATCTGGGCCATTAATATATTCACACAGTCCTAAATATCACTCCGCCTCCTTGGATTTCAATGGAATCCTATTTATATATCACTTCCAAACTCTCGTCTACAAAACTAAAAACAAATCAACACCTGATTCCTTGAACCACTTTAATGCAAAAAAATATACAACAACGTATATTTTTAAAAATTGCTATATTCTGAAGAAGATTTTGTATTACAGCAATACGTTGAATTGAATAACTTTACAAATTACAACTAAATGGATAGCAGAATACCATAATTATCATTTTATATTTGGCTCAAGGAAATGTCGACAATATATTCCTCAGTGAACACTACAATATAACACAAAAACATATTTCTTTACTGTGTTTTGTGTTTACAAATATTTGTTGTTTTTTTTTTGGCTTTTTCTAATAAATGAAATATTATCTATTAAACATTAACGCTTGAAAAAAAAGAAAATCTTAAAACCTGAAGATTGACGTATCTTAATTTACGGAATTTACTAATTTACATTAGTAAATTTTGCAATACACTAGTAATACAAAATTTAAAAATTCTGACGTTCTATAACTTTCATCGATTTTTAAAAATTTAATATTTCTTAAAAGTTGTTTCATTTTTCTTCTGACATCGTAAATTAAGGCATGTTACTCTTATGTCGTAAAGGTTTTATTTTTTTACAAATTTAATTATTTAATAGATAATGCTATTTCATAAAAAAAAAAAAGAAATAATCAATAATACATTGTAACTTTTATTTAAGTTGATTTTGCAAGAAGAAATTGAGAATAAGAAACCAAATAGCATTGTTTTTAGAAATTTTCCAATCTTTAAATTAAGAGTTTCATCCAAACCCACTTACTCGAAATCTTTCCTTACTGGTGATTTCCGTCAACCCCCAAAGACGACTAAAATGGCAATGGCCAAGTGACCTTCTATCATAATAAAGGTTAAACCTGGTTACAGAGTGCCACCAATGGGTGTCTAACCGATTTCCACTACTTTAATGAAATAATTAAAATACAAACCCGAAACATAATTACTTCTAAATACAAAAAATTGTAGTCGAAGTAACCAAAAATACAAAAAAAAAACATAGAGTTTGAAATCTATTAAGGCATTTGATCTACTGATGGATGTTTTCTGAAAGTAATGAAATTTTTAATCTGTCAACTTTATTATTTACGATTGCTATTTTCAACATAATCTAAAATTAAAAAGTCTGTCAGACTTCAAATGTTGCATAATATTGAAATGTTAACTAAATGATGTTATTGGCAATCTTTTTAAACGACGTTGACTATCCTGTTTTTATCTTATCATCAAGTTTTACTATTTCATCAAGTGGCCTAGATATACATGTGATTATAGGCCATATAGTCTAGACCTCAACATGGCCATACCAAAAAAAAAAAAGAATACAAAACTGGTTCAAAAAAATCTGGTGAGACGTGACACAACTTCACCAACTAATTATAAACGGTACTTGGTTTGTTAGGGCTGCACCAATTGTATCACGGAAGTGCTGTTGATGCTTTTGATACTTATTATTTTTCAAACATAAGTTCTTTCTCTGTTTTCCCACTTCTAGCTTAATAAATTTGAATATATTTAATTTAGATATTAATTAGATAGTATAATTTTACTGTCTTTTGTTTAATATCTTTATTAACAAGGGTATTTTAAAAATTCTTTTATCCGAACTTAAAAACAGTTTTTTGAACTTTTGAACCTGAAAGACAATTTATGTGAGGATTCAATTATACCTATACTTATTAAATCTCAATTAAAAACCGAAAAATATTTACTAAAACTAAAGAGTTCAAAGAATTTTAATCATAATCGTGAGTGCACAACTTTTTTATTTTTGGCCAATACCAAAAGAAAAGAATTTTTTCTTGTAAAATTCCCCCAACAATCCTTTCCACGACAAGAGTTTGGTGTTGCGCTTGACATTCTGTCTATTTGCAATTACTTCTTAGAGATAACAGGAATTTAAAATTGACTTGTGATCTTAAAATGTTTTAGTTTCTGAGATAACCTACTGACAGATATGGAGATTTGCAAAATTCCGTCTATTAGGCTCAAAGGAAAGGGTCCACGTATGGAACTTCATTGCTAACTAGGAAAGAGTAATTTTATTTCTTTTAATTTTAGAAAAGTAATCATTAAAGCTGAGTTAAATGATTTAATTTCAAACCAAATTAATAATATAAAAGTTTACATCACTCGTTTAAATGAACCGTTATATGTAACCATAAACCCTTGAGAAAATAAAAGAACAAACCGCATATAATATATTGAATATCCCAGCAACTATACCAACTTAGGATGAAAAATGATTTAATCAATACTATCTGCAACAGTTAATATTCAAACATCTAATGTGTCCCAAATCAAAAAGTAAAAATTTAAGTCTACGAAGACAAATAGATCATCTGACATAAAACTTGAATGTTTTATCTTTCACTCAATCAAGACTTTAATTATTACTTATTAACTGTATTATTATTTAACTTAATTTATTAACCATTGTTTACTAAACAAGTAACTTATTGTTACATATTGTACACATGACAACATTTTTTAAGGAAAGTAAAATAATTACAATATAATTAAGTATTAGTACATTCTAATACTACTACTATAAGGGGGCCAGGCTCAGTGGTTATGTGCTCGCCTCTGAACTGATAGGACCGGGGTTCAATGCTCACCTGGCCCTCGATTTATTCACGCGGGAGTTCAATAAATCTAAGCACGTCGTCCCTCGAAGAAGGACGTTAAACCGTCGGTCCCGAGCCTGTACGATGTCAGGTACTCGTTAAAGATCCCTACTCGAAATACATTTGAGTTAGGCAAAATTTAGGACTCCCACTGTAGAATCAATCATCATTGTGTGGTATCACAAAGGGCCAATGCTCGGCCTACGTGTGTTTCCTTGTGGGACTGCCACTGCAACCTAACTACTACTATATTCTGAATTTTCAGAACAAAACGAGCTATAATTACAAAATTTAATATTGCATATTATACTATTATAAACAGGAAAGAGAAAGCTTCACCACCAGAATTGAATATATTTTAGGGGTATTTTATGCAAACTGAATTTTTTTTTTATTATGGGAAAAATTAGACCACTCAATAATCACTAAATCTCTATTTTACTGAATATTTAACTGAAATTTAATATATATATATATATTAATTATTATTATTATTATTAATTATTATTATTCTTTTCTTTATTTTCTAACTAACTATACCTTCCCTATTAATTCTTACTCTCTTTCAACTCTTTATTTAATATATCTTTTCTAGTTTACTATTAATCTTAATTATTATTAACATTATTATTATAATTTGCTTAATCTATTTATTCTCTATTAGTCCAGTTATACCGTTGACCTTTCAACTCTTTTATTCTAACCGCTTGTTTCTTGTTCATTATTGACCTTTGACCTTCTCTTTATATTAACCTGTACTATCCTTTTAATCTATTTATAGCAACGACTAAGCATGAGTCATCGATTTTAATTTAACATGTCACTTGGACAACTCCTTTTCCAGTTGAACCCTGTTAGCAGGAGGTTAGTTCGTAGGATCGAATCTCTCAGTCTTAAGATCGTGAATGCCGAGACTGGGTTTTTGACTCTAACGAAGACCGTTTGTTACGGTTGAAAGATCTTAAGTCTTGTTTTCCCATTTCATATTGTGGTTAAAACTTCACATTGTTACAATGGATTGAAGTATTTCAGAAATAAATAAAGTAACATAGCTTACAGAAGTAAAAATCTTTTGAATAAGAAAATGCAATATATATTATTTATATGAACCAATAATCTTAACTGGTCAAAATCTTCGACGAGACTAATAATATAACATTTCAAGTAACCTCAACACTGTTCACTCAAATGAACTCAGTAAACCGATTTTTACTAAAACTCAGTATATCACTAGTAAAACTGACCGTAGTAATTGAATTGTTATATATATATATATAATATATATATATATATATATATATATAAAATAAATTCAAAACGAAGGAAACACACAGAAAGACACAGACATAACTCACATCGATATTTCGACCATCGTCGTCATCAGGAGGTGTGAAGAGCGAAGAGTCCCGCAGGAAGACAGGGCGGTACTCCCCTGAGTACCTCCTGATGACGACGATGGTCGAAATATCAGGGGAGTACTCAGGGGAGTACCGCCCTGTCTTCCTGCGGGACTCTTCGCTCTTCGCTCTTCACACCTCCTGATGACGACGATGGTCGAAATATCGATGTGAGTTATGTCTGTGTCTTTCTGTGTGTTTCCTTCGTTTTGAATTTATTTTACTTTAAAAAAGTCCGCTGGACCGTTTCTTTTAATTGGTATATATATATATATATATATATATATATATATATAGAGGGGTCAGGTTAGCTCAGTGGTTACGTGCTCCCCTCTGAACTGATAGGACAGGGGTTCGATCCCCACCTGCCCCTTGATTTATCACGCGGGAAGTGAATAAATCTGAGCACGTCGTCCCTCGGAGAAGGACGTTAAACTCTCGGTCCCAAGCCTGTACAATGTCAGGTACTCGTTAAAGATCCCTACTCTAAATACACTTGAGTTAGGCAAAATTTAGGACTCCCACTACAGAATCAATCTTCATTGTGTGGTATCACAATGGTCCAATGCTCGGCCTAAGTGTGTCCCTTGTGGGACTGCCACTGCAACCTAACCTAACCTAATCTATATATATATATAAATATATGTTTTGGATAATAATGACGGGTTTCTATGAGGAGTGATATGAAAGATCATATGGAGTGGTATGCACCTATGAATAAGATTATAAATAAAAAGCGAAGCGTCCGCATTGAGAGTTTAACTCCAACCTGAAGAACTGACCGAATACTGATAAATTTTATTTCGAATATTATCTATAATGTGATGTAGATAGAAATGATCCTTTATGATTAAAAATTGTTCTATAATGGCTACGACTAACTTTTAAAGAATTTTTGTTTGTATTGATACTGATACTAAGCAATAGACAGGAAAATATACAAATTAAAATTAAACGACATCCAAATTGAATAAACTGAGGAGAAAGGGTATTTGTTTGGAAAATAATTGTTGGAATGAATCAGCAGGACTACCGTGCTATGACCAGCTCAATTTAAACAAATCCCCTACCGTTTATAATTAGCGGAAATAATTTTATAAATAATGAAAGTTGCTTAGTTGGTGCCTCACCCACATTTTTTTTTAATAGCTTCATAATTATTTAAATAACTTTAATAGTGACGTGGGAAAATGAACTTTATAACATGAGGTCTAAGCCATTTGTTTTAACTGGTAAAAATTTAATTAAATATAGATTTGTTATAATATGTAACTAGTACAGAGGGTTTGTACTGCGTCATTTTTAAAAGAACTCATCACTGGATGGGCCCTTAAAGAATTCAGTTCTCTAGGTTTTAAAGGGTCAGAGTAGTGGTTTTCAACATTCTTTGAACCTTGAACTGGTTTCATGCAACATATACTTTGATAGATTGGACTTGAAGATGTGGTGTACAGACATCAAATCAAGATATCAGACATCTAATTGGATATATAAAAAAAAAACTCATTTAACTCATTAAAAGTGAGAAAAATTTTTTGTAGAAAAAACATGAAAACATATAGAATTTGCAAAATTGAACGTAACTTATCATTTTTGGCTTGTTTTTGAGGTTAAGTGAGAGACGGAAATAGCACATGGTAAGAGAAGCAAGTTAGAATCGGATCATTTATCAAAATATATAAATGTCACAATTTTAACGATTAACAGCAGATTAGCATCTGTACTGGTCAGCGCGTCACCGATTGACCCAACAGCTAAGGGTAGACGTTGGCTAATAAATAAATAAATTTTACTATTAAAAACTTACAATTAAGTCATGGCATTGGTCAGGGTGTGTTGCTACTGTCGATAATCATAGAAAGACCGGTAGTACTGTGCTATCCAATGCTTGGAGACGACTGGTACAGACGAGAAGTAGAAATCAGCACCTGAAAAAACCAGATAGGTTATCTAAGATTTATTATTATGACTTATTTAGCCGGACATTTTTCTGTGTTCCGCGCCTTCGTCCTCCATTCATGGATAAAGCAGACCATTCGTCCGACTCTTTCATCCAGGTCATCAGGACTTCAACCCAGACACCTGTTTTGATTACAAGCGTTCCCAAGACTTTCGTCTACTACACTGTAAGTGGAAACAACACAAAACAGGCCGACGTTCATTTAATGCCGCCCTTTAGTCACCCTTTGCCAGAACCCACTAAGCAAAGGGTGTCCAAGGTGGACCTCGCGGAGGCGGGCGGCACAGAGGCTACGTCTAGACACGTGCACATTGTGCTCATGTCAGTACTAACAATAACGTAATTTATCCCGTAAAAATAAATACTATGGTACAGAAAAGACAGGTGGGCAGTCATTGGCAAATTTAATGAGTACAAAGGTATTCTCCCTGGATCAAACTTAATACTACTGACTAGAAAGACTAACCTACTAGGGGGTACTCGGATATTTCCCCCTAGAACTAACTTACAACTAATAAATAAATAAATATATAAATAAATATAAAATATACTACGTTTCTAATGGGTACTAGGTTATTCCCCCCTAGTACTGACTTAAACCTAATAGATAAATAATATAAAAATACGTTTCTATTCTATAAAAGTGTTCTTTTGGCCTTCCCCACGGCATACACAAGTTTGACGAAGGCATAGTTATACTTCGTACTGAAGGCCTCTCAGTAAATATCCCCTACAGGCTTACAACCCAGACACCTACTCTTTTTTAAGAAACTCTTCATTCACAATTAATTTTGTTATGCGTCTATTGGGTAACCTCCCTGCATACTCAAGCCAGATCATCCTCTTGGCATGACAAACTAATGTCTTCATGCCCTATCATGATGATGAAGCTTATTATCTTTCCTCTTTCACCAGATGCTTTCTTCACAAACACATATTACTCTTAATAAGTTCCTTTCAAAGAATCTTACGGTTAATTTACCTTGATCATTTCAAAAACGAGGTCCCTACTCTATCTAACATAATATCCTTGTAAGCAGGGGATTAAATTAAATGTCAACTCACATTTTAAGCACATAATACCATTCACACATCCTTTAATAGTCATGTAAAAAATTGCCATTAAGGGTAAAAGATTTTTCCAAATACGGTATAAGCTTAAGTCGCTATTTCTTTAAAAAAAAAACATATATATAAATAAAAAATAAGTAACAACTAATAATAACATCAAGAATTTATTTAAACTATACTTATCATTAATCATCCCATTACGAAATATTCTGATTTCATTTCTAATTATTCAAAGTTATTCATATTTCAAAATCCAATTTTAAAAAACCAGCATAATTACATTAAGATTGTTGGCAAATTTTTTTTACTCTGGTATTTCCGTTTGGAATAAAAATTCCAAAGCGACCTCAAACTGTGAAACGAATCTGGCCTATTTATTACTGCAACTTTTAATAGAGGCACAAATCGTACAGGTATATCATAAAATTAAAAAAAAAATATTTGATGCATAAAAACCGGGGTCTGCTTGTCTTAGCGTTAACCCTCAAGGTAGCTGGCATAATACAAGTGTTATATAAAGTTCATGCATATTGTTGGTGGTATCACTGAGGTCAGTGTGATATGTATTACACACACTGTTTGTATATTACAAACAGAAGAAACCGTCATAACGGAGTTGTCTGACCGGTTTCGAGCGTTACCCATCTTCTAATAGAACTCACCTAAGGAGACTTTATCATGGGTTTGTATAAGATACTTCCTCACGATGACTAGACAGATCTTATAATGACGAAAATAATATAAAACAAAACAGGCTAAATAATATTAATTAACATTTTCAAAAACTAACTTAATAATAACAAAATAAATCTAGACAGCAGTAGAAACTAGGTTGTATTGAATATCCCATAACAACGACTCCTTTGATCAGTTACATTTGAAGATGGGTAACTCCCGAAACCGGTCGAAACCGATGGGTCGTTGAAACCAGTCGATACCTATAGGTCGAACAACTGCAGTAGCAGTATACGAGGTATGACGATTTGTCCTGTTTTATCATTTTATAAAAAATAGCTAGATACTAATTCCTTCTTTTAAAAAATGACACTTATACCATAGACTTTCTACACCTTGTCTAATAAAACGGTAAACCATAACAGTAGAACTGGTATGAGAATTCTGAATTCTTCAAGTTTAAATTCAACAAACCGAGTTTCTGTCACCTTATAGAAGTATAAACCTTATTTATTAAAAAAAACTGTTATAATAGAGTAGATTTGTTTAATGGAATTCCTCTTTCTTATAAAAACTGGAAAGTGCATCTGAAGTTAAAAAATCTCAAATACAAAAAACACTGTTATTAATATCAAAATAATAATAGTTACAACTGAACACAAAAACCGCAACAAGTTTATAATTTAAATTAATGTAATTTTTACTTGTAAATTTACTCGTAATAAAGAATGATGTCTAGTTCTATTCAGTTAAATAGTGTTTTAAAATAAACTTTTTCAAACATATTTTTTTAAATCTAGCTTTAAAAATAAATTTAAATTCCTTTACTACTACTATAGGTTTATTTTATTTTATGAGTTCAACAACCTCTAGCTATTCCTGATTAATATAATGTAATTTGTAATTTTCTTCATATAATAATATTTCATCTGGAATTTCATTATTATTTCTAAACATATGGATTTTATTTCTTTTTATATATTTATTTTTCAAATATTTTCTGCATATAACACAGATCATATTAATATATAAAAAACCGTCAAAAATTAAAACTTACTGCTTGAAAAGATTAAACAAAGTTTGTTGGTGCCACAACTATCCGAACTGAGAAAAAACCCTAGCTAAGTGTAGGAGGGAGTATTATGTTCTATTTATTTTTATTGGTTTTATTAGAGCAACTTATAGGTAACTGTTTATTTATTTACATAATAAAATTGCCTAAGATCTCATTGATAGATTACAGCCATTCAGCTTTATTATAAGTAATTTTTAAATCACTTTGGCAATTAATTTAATTATTTCATTTATTTTAATGAGCTTCATGTTGTCAGTTCATGAAACATGTAATCATACTTACAACACTTACACAACTAACGACAAAGAATAAGGAAGTTTAAAGAACTCTCATTAAAACATAGTATTAATCAAATCATTGAATGAAATGAACGTGATAAGAATGCAATTCACGATAAATTAGTAAATAAATGTTTACAAATAATTTTATAAACAATTATATCATATGATTTTAGTATTTTTTTCAGTTATTCATTCTTATGATTTCGAGTAGTTATATAACATACTACCAAGGAGTGAAAGCTAATGATTGCCCGTTTCAGTTGTACATTGTCTTTACAATGATACATAGCCAGGGTAGAACAGTGCCTTGTGTCATCGCGTCTGGAATGGTAGATCCAGGGTTCTATTTTTACTCTGGTCTCAATTTTTTCACAAGAAGAGTGAAACAAATCAGAGGCTTTCGTCCCTTGGAGAGGACATTAAACTTGTTTTGACCTTATATGAACCTCAACCTCTCAGCCGTACCGCTAAGGAGAGGACGCTAAGCCGTCGGTCCCGAGTCACTACGACGTCCGGTACTCTTTAAAGATTCCTACTATAAATCCACTTATGAGTTAGGCAAAATGTAGGATTCCCAGTATAGAATCAACCCGACACTGTGACTCACCCAGTACTAAAATAGGTGCCAAATAATAAATGAGTCACACATCCCGCTCCTAAAACTTCACTAAAAAGAGAAAGCCTTTATTTTTGGGTATCGGCAAACAAAAAAAAGTACAAAAATGTACAAAACATACGAGTAAATCGTACAATACTCAAGTTATGAAAATGCCAAATGTCAAATTTAATATTTCTAGAAATCCTAGAATAATGAAGCAATGGGAGGAGAATATGAATTTCGACAAAAAGTACGATGAAGAACCATTTCTATGCATTGAAATTGGTTTCCTTTACCTTCATTGAAACTGCATAAGTACAGACGTATATTTACGAGAAATAATGGTGTTATACAGGTAATGAAAATTTTCAAGAGAACATACCGTTCCCAACAAATAATTCTGATAATATTTCAACTTTTTCATTAGTTGTAGAATTAGTTAACTGTAGGGTATTTAGGTAAGTACAGGTAAGGTTTCAAAGGCAGTCTCACAAAAAAAGCACATTAAGCCGAACATTGGTCGTTTGTGAAACTAGGCAATGTAGGATACATTTGGACTGGAGTCCAAATTTTGCCTAACTCCAGTATAATTAGAGTAGCGATCTACAGTAGTAGCATCGTACAGGCTCGAGATTGACGACTCAACTCATAATAGGTAAATTAAAGAAATTAACTTTTCTTTGGTGTAGTTTAACCAATGCGTTTCGAACACTTCAGGTGTTTTTCTTCAGGTTACATCTGGTTATTGATTAGGTTGCTTTCCTTTTTTTGTTTCGAATTAATTTCCAATAAATCAACCAAACTTTGAATCCTAAATCGTAATTGTTCATTAAAATTGACTGTGGATTCTAAATTACCTATTTTAGATTAATATCATAGATAAAAACTTTATCATGTTTAAAGATTGACGGACTTATGAATATTAAACTGAATGGAAAATAACGAGTTTAAATATACAACTTAATAGGTTACAAAGTTGTAAAATTTACATAAAACCGTTCAAAATTACTCTTTTGTGAATATTCCATTGTAATATCTATGGATCTTATCTATGAAGCCATTGAATGCTATGCTGTAGATAGTTTCTTGGAATTACAAAAAGCGATAAAACCATGAAAGACTAAGTTCATAGGTTATAGCTAATTTTGAAAAGGTAATAAAATATTGGGATGGGGGGCAGGGTAGCTCTGTGGTTAACTTACTTGTCTTTGAACTGGTAGGTCCGGGGTTCGATACCCACTCTGATCTTCGATTTTTCACGTGGAAGTTGGATAAATCTGAGAACGTCGTCTCTCAGAGAGGACGTTAAGCCGTCGGTCCCGAGCCTGTACAATGTCCGGTACTAGTTAAATGTCCCTACTCTAAATTCATTTGAGTCAGGACTCTCAATCTAAAATCAACAGGTAATGTGGCTCGCCCATTACTAAAGTGGGTGCCAAATAATAAATGAGACACAATTTCCACCCCTAGAATATTTCTTCACTAAAAGGTGAAGAGTTTATAAGTATGACTGTTGGAAAACAAACTAAAATACTGGGATAATCATTTTATACCCCGAAAGGCCTATTCCATTATGTATCAAATACTTTATGAAATATCCTAGCTTTATTATTAGGTACTTGTAACAGCTTGATGATAGTAAGCCAATCAATATTTCTTTTCTGCTTTTTTAAATTTTTACATAGCTTTTACTAGAAATAAGCTTATTTTAAAGTTGTCTTAATGTAATAATTAAATTTTCGGTTCATATAAAAATTATTCTAATGTTAATTATCTGACAAAAAATTGATAGTATCAATATTACAATACCATAATAGTGTAATTTCAATACTATGAAATTTGGTTAACTAAAATTTTCATAAGAACAGTTAATTTGAAAACGTAAGTCATTGATATTTCCTTATGATTCGAAAAAAAAACCACTGGGAATATCAAACAAATATGTCTTTTTCAATATTAAGTAACTTTAATGGAAATTTAAATTCAAAAGATTAGACTATGAAATAAATATATATAGGGAAGCCCTGATGTTGAAAATAATTTTTTTTGTAATGAAATGTTACTTTAAGAGTATAGTTAAGTCAAACTGATGAATACAGGCCTTGAGTTTTCTGGCAAGATTTCAAATCCGGTTCCTTTAACACCTCCGCGCATCCTTGTCTTAAACGTCATCGAGATTAAATTCTGAAGAAGCTCCTGTTTAATTTACATGAAGCCAATGCCTTTCGTAGTGACATTTCAATGTTATCCTTGACATATGCTACCTTATTATAATTCTATAATAAATTTCTTTTACACTCACTTTTAAAAGTATGAATCAACGATCAAAAATTGAAAATATCATCAAAAAATTATAGCTAACACACATTTTTCTTACAAAATAAATTTGATGGTGTCAACAGAAACATTGAATTCTTGGGATGAAAGGTAAGGAATGATTTTATCAGGTCTTTTACCTTTGCTCACAAGGATAGGAAACTTGATTTTTTAATTTATACAACATCAAAAGTGAATTAGAATGACTTACTGCCATTATTATGAAGTTCAAATCTACACTACCATAAAAATTCTTGTAAACTCAAACCATGCTACTCTTCAGCAGCCTAAAAACTTCCCAGCGGAGAGATGACTTGAAAGGGATAACAGCATGGTATTACAAAATTATACCGATTATAACTGTCATATTAGTCCTCTGCCTTGTCCAGAAATTATCTAGATATTTATTTGAAATGTTTAAAACCGTGTTATTATACAAGTATACCGGTCATGAATGGTTTATGAGAAGATAATATTTACATAAAATGTATGAAAACATGGTATTATACCATTATACCAGTCATTACTGCATTGTTAGACTTCTTCCTTTTTCAAAAATAATCTAGGAGAGCATAATACTATTTAGAGTAAAATAAGAGTTTCTCTTTTAGCCAGAACAGGTAGGGTTGCGTGCAGAACATGAACATTCTGTTTAGATGACAGAGATGTTATTTCTCTTTCCAGTTATAGGCCTTCTTTAAGGTTTTTCTTGATTTGGAGAAGTCTTTGTCTCAGTCTACTATGAAGAAATTCTTCATACGCTGCACTGCTTAGCTTACCCATTTGATTTACAGAGACCATTCGTTTGCTCTTCTCGCATCACCAGTTCTCTATATAAAAGGAATACATATAAAGAAAGAGTTTTGAGACTTCTTATTCAATCATCATACCCCCCACTATTTCTGTATCTCGATTCATTCAGAAAGATTATCACTTTCACTGGCATCTATGCAGATGATACTGAGTCAGCCTTCCAGTCTCGTTGCCTTAGTTATAGGGATTTGAAGGTTCATATTATATACTCAGGCTATTCGACTGATACTGAGACTAGCAGCTGCAGATCTACCGGCATGAGAAGGCTATATATATATAAATTAGTGAAGGCAGAAACTGCCATCCTCCTCTTGTTTCCTTTGGTAGAATCACATTTCTTATTTAAAGAAAGTCTGTATCAAAAAGTTATACTCAGTAGCAAGTTAACTTTTAGAGCACACCTCCTTATTAAGAATGAGCTGGCAACAGCTCTGTTATACCTCTTTTATCACATACTTTAATCCAAAGACACTTCTCAGGCAGTCTAGAACATCTTCTATAAGAATGACATACGAGTGTACAATCTGAAGCTTTTAATAAAAGCCATCTCTAGATTGCTCAAATCTGGATATACTGTACACTCTGTACTATATTGTACTGTACACAATACGATATGAATCTTACTCAAGTGAGGACATCTTATATCAGTGCTCCTTCTTACGCTAGAAACACCCAACGTTATCAAGGATGAAGCAAAGCGAAAATTAAATCGTGCTTTTAAATCCCAATAATAACAAGGAACTTCCTGCCCACTCTGACTCCGAGTAGAACACTCCTATCTATAATTTTCGGGAAAAAAATACACCCTAAAAAAAAGGCGGGTTATATTAAACAGAACAGAGTATGTTATTTAACAAGTAGTTTTTTTTGTTCAAGATTTCGATGAATGTATTTATTGTTGTGAAAACAACGGTCAAGTAGGATGTGGCGACGCGTTTGAACTGTCCTCTGCAATCATTTCTAAGGTATTTGAACGACGTACGGAATATTCCGTGCAAGGGAATTCTCATATTCATAAGTCAATGAACGAACACATATACATACATAAACTTTAAAAAAGCTATTATTATGTTATTCAGATATTAAACAAAAACAGGAAGTCTCCTAAACTTGATCCGAATTATTCAAGCTGATGAACTGATGTAAAGGTGTTTATCTTTTGTTTTAGACAATAACAGGTTAGGAATGTATCGTGAAATACGATTTTATTATAGCTAGCAAACTACATCAGATTGGAAAATACGATTTAACAATTTTATCCTTTATGATTAATATCGAATCAGTTAGTGTTTCCTTTTGTTATAATAGCTTAATATTTGTTAAGACAAACGAAGGTCCAAACTGTTTAAAATGCTCAACGTTTTCAGAGAAGAAGACCTCAATTATAAGGAAAAGAGAAGGGAACTTATATATGGCAGACTAACTAATAAGGTCAGCTTGTTTTAAAGTAAAATGTATTTTATATATAAATATTCATTTTCAGATCACCGTAATGACGTTTCACCTTTCACATTTAGTCATTTACCTTCACAAGGGTAATTTGCATTTTAACAACAATCTTGATCTATATGCTGTTATACGAATGCCATTACAGCGTATATGAATTGTTTTTATAAGCCAATATTTATATTTAAGGACTTTAGTAAGTATTAAGAATTTTAATGATAGTAAAATATAGTCCTACAGTTTTTATTAAAACTTTGAAATTGAGTATAAATAGTTTTGCTTCTTCTTCTTCAATCTTGCAAATACACAGTGTCAAGTATAGCACTGACAGTGCAATGTCTTCAGCATCGGACCAGTGCCTCCTGTTTCTGGGGATTCTTTCATATGAACCTTTTAAGTTTCTCAATAGAGACCTACCATTATTATAAGCAGGACATTCCAACAATATGTAAGGCAATAACTCTTCACTGAAACATACACAATATGTCGAGGCGTTACGATGTTATCTAAAAAAGATATTTTTTAGACATTTATAGCCTATTTCAAGTTTTCCCGCAAACAAAGCTGTCACTGTTGATTCTTCCACTGTTACTGGCACTCATTTTTTATAAACCCGAGTCGTGGTAAAGGGTATTCCCTTCGTGGGGACATCCCAACTGTTAAAAGTAGTCAGGTAGTTCATAAACTGTAGACATAGTAGATTTTTCTTCTTTTCTTTAAATAAACTATTTATTCAGCAGGCTCCTTATAAACATTATATGCCGCAATATAACTAATTAGATATTCTTACTTGCTGACACATATCATATCTTTAGATATAACTGGACATACTTCATTTTAATATAAATTATTTATAAAGTACTAGCATGTGCTGGCCAGTCATTTGTTACTTCCTTATTAAATTCAGCAAGTTTTACCCATGTTTGCTTGTATCAGCCTCTTTCCATCTGCACATGCACTTTTGCTGACACACTGTTCTTTCATCTCTTAATTAAACTGTTACTACTGCACCAACTTTAACATTAAAGCTGCTTAAACATCTACAAAAATTAAATGGATCTATAAAAAAACTGGATTGCCTACTTTAAGCAAACATATAATAAAACTTCTTGGGTATATCAAGTCACACTTAGACATAATATAAATGGCTAAATGGGAGATATTTATTAGTCTCTCATTCCTATAGGAAGCATAGATAGTGATTGAACCAGTTATCAATATATGCGCTTATTTCTGTATGTCACACAATTGATGCATATAATATCATCTGTATTACCAAAACAGTAATAACTCTTTTAAAAGCCAAAGTGACGATTTTGTGTTACGAAATAATCTTTTACAGGAGAAAATAACTTCTGTTCCTATAGCCAGTGGATCTCAAACAACAAACGAATATTTCCTTGCACATCAGTATACGTCGTAATTAGCAGTTCCAGACGAGAGGCCCACTGTTGCTAAATTCTCATCCTGTATTTTTCGTTAAGGTCAGTAAGCACTATCAAGGATGAGGACGGAGATGGGAGGCTTGCGGCTTTGCATTGTCTGAGACACTGTACAACTTAGAAGTCATCAGGTCGTCATATTTAGGTGACGACCTGATTCAGAACAATGTCAGAAACATGTAGGAAAAAATGTCACTGTCATGAATAACCTTAGAATCAGCTTAAAATTATTACCTGTTTGGTAATATAAAACTAAGGAGTCCATTCCTCACAGTTCAATATAACCCAAAGATACTATGATTCAAAAACACAAAAATCTATATCTGATATTATGTTCTGTTCAAAGAAGCAACATATAGATTAATCAGAGCATTTTGATAGACAAATCCATCATACCATGGAAAGCATTAGCATTTGCCAATGAGTGATTTTTAAAAGTAATGATTGATTTTCTTAATGTGTAATATGGTTTTGTAATGCGTAATTTTTGGTGCGGGCCCACCTCCACAGGTCACTCGGGCACTTCGGACTCTTGAGAATTCGAAGTGGTTGAGCTGCAGATTAGGGTTGTTGGTCTGATTTGACTTAGTGTTATGGCCGAAATGCTTAGATAGACGGAGAGTCAAAGTAGGCTTAATATCCTCTCCGAGTGGCGACGTGCTAATTTTTATTGACTTCTCAAGTGAATAAATCGAGGGATAGGGTGGATATGAACCCTAGTTCTACCAGTGCAGAGGCTAGAACGTTGCCACTGTGCTAACCCAGCCCTATGGTCGTATTATTTATAGTGACTCAATCATGAGAAGGAAGGTCAGTCTCAGAAGATCTATATTGACATTTAAGTTGCTATCGTACAGGCTTGGGACCGACAGCTTAACGTCCTCTCCGAGGCACAACGTGATCTGATTTTTCCACCTCCCGTGTGAATAAATCGACGACCAGAGTGGTATTGGACCAATGATATACTAATCCAGAGGCTAGCATATTACCACTGGGCTACCCAAGCCCCCACATCAATCTATTAATCTCGAGTGAACTTTGTCAAGGAACTTAAAGAACGTCAAAACCATTAGTCACCAAAGTGACTTCAAGAATGATCAATGATTATAGTAAAAAGTAACTATTACTGTCATGAAACTTTCATGAAAAGAAATCACATTTTTCAGAACTCATAAAACATCATGAACGCAAATATGTTTTATGTAATTTTAAAAGAGAAACAAATTGTGAAACAAACTCAATTTAGATATGCTGAATGAGATTGTATTGTATAAGGATTTCGAAATATTATTAAATAACTACACATTATAAAACAAATGGAATAGAATAACCTCAGACAATAACAACAAGAAGCAGATATGAGGAGTGGTTATTTCACGCTCTCATTTCTCAAATAAACTGTAGATTTGTTTAGAATGATGCGGGGCATTTGAAACGGGTTCTGAACAGACCGACCTCTAATGCGCATCCTTCAACAAGCCAGGCTACCCCACACCAATTATTATCTTAGAGATGATTGTAAATAATTGATAACTTGCACTAAAGCTTGAAAACTCTTTATTTTACGAAGGATAATGATACTTAGTAATCAACTGTACAAGTAATAAGCCACCTTTCCAGATCGGTAGTCAACATCCGGGATAGTAAGGTGATAAAATAGGGTAACATCACGAATAAATTTTTAAAACATAAATATCGGTGAGCAAATCTTTTAGATTTACCATTTGGAACTAATTTAAAAAAATCATAAAATTATTCAATAAATATATTATTTAACATGAGTATTACTATTTTTAGGCTACAATTCAAAGAGGACATAATAAACAATTTCATACTTATACGAAGAAAGCAATTTTTTAAACTACTGGAGAGAAAATATCCAGCAGTAGATTTTAATTACTCCTTTTCCATCTGAATGGAGCTAAAGAATAATGGTAAGATGTAGAAAAGAATAGAAATATTTACATTTTTATTATAATTTTAATTAAAAAAAATATGAAAAATTTCATGAGAAGGAAAAACATCAATAGTTTGAAAAAAAGAATGAAATTTAAAAGAAAGAAGAATAAGAGGAGGAAACAGGAAATTATATTGAGAGAGAGAGAGAGAGAGAGAGAGAGAGAGAGAGAGAGAGAGAGAGAGAGAGAGAGAGAGAGAAACAGAGAATCTTAATATTTATATATAAAAGTACAGAGTAAAACAATCGGTTTTACTCTTATATAGAGATTTACAGAAACAACTGATATAACACACTTCAATATTTTGATAACCGTCGTCATGAGGAGAGAAATGGTAGGATATATGGCATTCATTCTACATGATGGCAGAACTCCAATCACTCCTTCTACCTCATTGCTTCGTGGACTTTGTCATCAATCTCTATGCCTTTTTGGTTTAATATTTGTTAACACTTCAACTCAGAGGTACGGCTTACTTTCACCCAAGTATAGACTCTCCTTTGTTAATTTATTTATTCCTATAAATAAATAATTAGTCCTCTTATTGCTATAATTAAATAATGTTTCCTCTTCTTTTTCTCCTCTCCCGAAGACGGCAAGAAAGCCGAAATGATGAAGAATCACGAGTGTTTTCTCTTTTTTTGGTGTTTTCTCTAGTTGTCACTTTAATTAAATAATTGGCCTATAATTGTCAGTACTACCTATAATTACTCTGTTCCCAGGACATATGCTACCTTAAAAGCTTCAGTAAAAGCAGATATTATTAATGTTATTTCTTTAGTTTAAAAAGGAGAAAAGTATTTAAAAAAAATAAATTAGTTTTTAATTCCTTTAATTAATTAATGAACATATTAATTCTTATATGGTAATTACATTAATTATCATTTCTCATTAACTTGTTATTATTATTCAGTACTATTACTCACTAGTATTTATTATTATCATCCTATATATCAATACGCTAGTAACTACGTGTGTCAAACTTTGTCATAATATTGATAATAATAATATCTAATATCAAAGTCATCATAGACATCATTATATTTTCTAATTAGTATTTAATAGAGCATAAGTTAAATAGTCTATTTCATGGACATACTTTTACTTTTTTTACCTAAAAATAGCACACTATATGAGAATTAGTTAAGTATTTTTTTTTTAATTATATTGATAAGAAAGGGAATTATAATGCCTTTTTACAAATTCAGAACATATTTTTTTTAACACTAAACCGATAAGAATTAAATTTTGTTAAAAAATTAAACCTAAGATTAGCAATTTATAAAAAAAGTTCATAAAATTCCGATTATTGCATAGAGCATTATACTATAAAAACTGATATTTCGTTTTGGGATAATGAATCCTGCCCCACTGGTCGGATTGATTTGTATTTTTTTAGATTATTTACATTGACTTAGAAATGTTTTAAGTGAAATAAAATTGTTATTTAGAGATTTATTAAAAAAATGTAATGTTTTAATGAGTTAAGAGGATATGTTAGAACAATAAAATTGTTAAATTTACAAAATCAACTTCAATCAAACGTATATTTTCTGATGCACTCCATGGTGCGATGGATGGTAATCGAACAAGTGTTTGACTAATAAACACAATATATAGTAAAGTTGAGTGTAGGCCACACCAGATTTTTATTCCTGTTCGATTTGAATATTTATAGTAAGGTAAGGCAGGACAGCGTCTGTTGGGTTAGCTATTATGTTAATAATTCAATACCACATTAAGATTAGCTAAAAGTAACACGACATTGTCTGACAGTTGGCGAAGTCACCGGGCCAGCAAGTAATATTATTATTTGTATTATTATTTGCCTTATTTTTGCTTCATATCTCAACTGCTTCTATTTATATCCTTTCCTTTCGGACAATCTTTTTGTCAATCGGCACCCAATAAAATAATCACGCACTTTTCTCCTTATGACGACGAATATTGAAATACTAAAGTAAGTTTTGTCAGTTCTTTTTCTATGCGTTTCTAAGTGTTATAATGTAATTTAATGGACTGCCCTCATATCATGGTCAATTTTGTTTCTTCTACAGATATATTTATATTACAAATTAAACTGGATACAGAAAACTATGACATTAATATTTCTAACAATAGATTATCATCAGCGGAGAGTTTAAAATTCAGAGAAGTTGAAGTTAGAATGAACAGTCTAAACGCTCAAAATTGAAAGATAACTCTTTGCAGTCATCATTTAGAAAAATGTCAGTTACTTTGAAGACAAGCGAGGACTGAAATGAAGTCCTATTAAAGAGCCACTCAAACAGTGTAGCCAACTTAAGGAGATAGGGGGGACAAGGATAAATAAGGTAAATAATAACAAAAATATATAAAGGAAAACATTTTAAAAATTAATTAAATGAGATCTATAAATAAAATAAATAATGAAATAAAATTGTTTAAAAACTAAATATATAATAATAAAGAATAATTAACGACTGAGGTTCTACTTAGGAACAGACCTACCTCCCAGGAGACAAATGAGTGCCCCTAAAATATATATATATATATATATATATTAAAATTAATGTTATAATTTCAAGATCCTGGTCAATGCAAAGGTTTAAAAAACTTTTTAAAACGGGTAGGTTAAGATAGACAGTTAGGAGACTAAGAAGTTTCTGTTAATCATCCCGATATATGAGTACATAGGTGGTAGAGATGTACAGTTCTTGTTTACTGCTTCACTTACTGTAATAGGGGGTGGCAGGTTAGCTCAGTGGTTAACGTACTCGCCTCTGAACTGGTAGGTCCGGGGTTCGATACCCACCTGGTCCTCGATTTCTTTACATTGGTCGATAATAAATCTGAGCACGTCGTCCCTCAGAGAGGATGATATTAAACCGTCAGTCCCGAGTCTGTACGATGTTGTTAATGATCGCTATTCTAAATACGGTTGAGTTAGGCAAAATTTAGGGCTCCCAATGTAGAATCAACAGGTAATGTCTGGCCACCATTGCTAAAATGGGTGCCAAATAATAAATGAGCAGGATTTCCACCTCTAGAAAAGTATTAAAAGACCCCTCGAAAGCCTTATAAGTGTGAGCGTTAGAAAATAAACAAACTTACTGTTATCTGTAGCCATTCCACGTGACATAATTAGTGGTCGATTTATTCCTGTACTATGTTATCAGCCTCAGCTTGTCTCCTTCATTAGGCGTTGCAACATAGTCATTCATAATTTACTGCACAGCTTATTCATCCTGGTTTCTATATTTGTTGAAGTTGCTTCAGTAGACGAAACATTCTGAACAGGAATTTCTTTGTCTTCTTATTCGCCATACTGTCTATCAAGGTATTGGCTGATGGTCGATTGAATATGAACTTTGAGGTATCCATTGTTACCTGAAATTAAAATTTTTGTTTAGATTGTTTTAAAATAAATCATCGTTAAACGTTTGTTAAAAAAACATTACTTACTATATTTAATAATAAAAGAATAATATATCATTTAACAACATAATTACAAATATAAGAAAACAACTTGTATTGAAATGCTATTTGTGACTCTTATTCCTTGTTTACTTCAAAGCAGAATTTTTCAATACCAATGGCTTACTTCTCTAGCTGTCTACGGTAGAACTTTCGTTTCTTTCTCCTCACAATCAGTGTCTAGAAAGAGTTCTTTAGCTTTTACAATCCTTTTACAACTTTACAAATCGCTTTATTTTCTTTCATTTTATTTATTTACATTTTTAGTATACAAATTGATATTTAAAACCAAATTGGTTGTTATCAGTAAAACCTTTAAATTAGTTCCAGTAAAGCATTTTTCATTATACGAGAAGACGTATAATATTTTAATATTTTTTAATATTTTTTTTTTCTTTCCTAACACTGAAGAGTCAAAGGAAACAAATCAGAAAATGTAACTTCAAAAGAAACAATAATATGGCAGAAAAGTGATAAGAAAATGTAATTTTAGATATAGAGCATGAAGAACTAAAGGAAAAAATATAATAAAAAAAGAGTAAGGAGAATATAGAAAGAGTTGGAATCAGAGTGATAAGGTGCTAGAGTTGAGAAGGGGAAAGCTTTTCTCTTTGAGGAGGAATATAAAACGTTAATAAAGCGCGGATATTCCTTTTATTCTGTGTAACTTTTTCTCCGTTTCAGTATCACCCATCTAGACGATTTTATTGGAATTTCGTTTAGTTTCCATTTCAATTTTGAACTTATATAACCATACGTGCTCTTGATTATCATGTGCCTTGGCGCTGGGCATTGGTTGCATCCACTTCTTATAGTGCCTTGGTTAGTTAAGAGAAAAACAGTCTGAGGAAGATTTGTTAGGAGTGAATGAGAGGCCAGGGTAGCCCAGTGGCTTACATGCTCGCTCCTAGACTGGTAGATATGGTGTTCGATTCACACTTGCACCCTCGATTTATTCACGTGGGATGTGAAATCTTCTGAGCATTTTGTCCCTCGGAGAAAACGTTAAACCTATTTTGACTTTCTGTGTACCTCGGTACGTTTTAACGTACAGCCCTTTAGCTAATTTGAACTGAAAATGAGTTTAAAGTACTCGAGGTGACCACGTGGAGGTTAGTCTACATCAGGGGTGGGCAAACCACGGCCCTTTGGCCTTTTCAATCCGGCCCACCGAAGATTGGTACATGATTTGGGTTTGATGTAAATGATTGTATTAATTTTATTTTGACTCGCAATGAAGTGCATTTCAACATCAAATGGTGCAGTATCACACTTTCAGCTTTCGTTCTTCTTTTGCTGGTCAGATTATTTAAGTGTGATAAATACTAACAAAAAACCTAAAGATCCCAGATGGGTGATGAATATCTCAGATCTGTTCTGAGAATCGCCCCAGACTTCGATACTATATTTCAAATTTGTGATCAACAACACTGTTCTCATTAAAAGAGTATGTTTATACTTCAATGACTTTTTTTGGTTTTTGTTTAATACGTACTGTTATCTAATGCTGTTTTTTATATTGTATCTTGCGCTAAAATTGTCCAACTGTCAGATTCTTAAATCAATGTGGCTCACCTGTCAAATTTTAAAGTTAATGTGGCCCGCGAGTCAAAATAATTGCCCACCCCTGGTCTACATGATACTGCGCATGATACTACTATACTGCGCATCAAGAGTTACGCTCGCCTCAGTATCAGATTAGCGCTTACAATACGTTAATAAAAACAAACCAGACTGATCTTAATAACTTAAAACTATATACAAGAGTATATATACTTAAAACTATAAATATCTGGCTCTACTCTGGCAACAAAATTTCTCTATTCTTTCATATTTCTTATAGTTCTAGATAATGTACTTGCCTTTTCTCAAGTAATAACGAGAAAAAGGTTTTGGTAACTTACTTATCAGTTTAATAAACCAATACACGAGTTTATAAACTACTAAAGTTGGTCATAGAGTAGTACTTAGAAGGAAACCGACTCTAACTTCAAATGTAAATTTTCCCTTCTCTACATGTAAAATTCTGTTTGTGTTTATCTGTTTGCATTGATAGAAGCAGAGGTTCATAGAGTGTACTGTACTATTTTATTTTGTAATATATATATGCATACCAAAGAATACATGTACATACATACATGCTTTATACTAGTTTTCAAGTTGTGATATCTCATTTGCACTCAGGTGTGAGCGTTGCGGTAGCTCTGGAGAGGGGGGTTCTGGGCACTGACAGATTTTTAGTGCAGATCCAACGAATAAGACTAAGCTCATTACAGATCCACAATGCCTTTAATCTCCCAGTAAAAACACACTTCTCAAAGGAGCTCGTCTATAAGCTGGCCATTAAAACATATCATGACATGTGGATGTTCAGAATGGCCCAATAAGATAGAGCAAGTGTAAAAATATTACACCGATGTTTCTTTTTACGTTATAAATATAATATTCAATGTGATCTAAGGATAGAGTCAATAAAAAATTACATTAGTCGTCTAATTACCAATGAAGATAAGAAACTCTCCCCTCCCATCCTAACTTCTAATAGGAGTACTCCTACATAGAATTGATTCCCTTTAAACCATAAACACAAAGTTCTTATGTGAAATTAATTACAGTAGAACCTGGTAGTACGAGTGCCCCCTTTTACTTGTACGAGTAATTTCCTTTACGAGGAGCCATCCGTAAGAATTTTTGTTTCGTACGATGAGTAAAAGTTCGTAGTATGAGCGACTGTCTTCCTCACGCCTAGAATGTTAATGAAAATTAAATAATTTTAATTTAATTTATTTTATTTTAATTTTTTTTAATTTAATTAGGTTATAATAATACCTTTAATTAAATAATACCTTAAGTTTCGTCAATTCATACTAAAACATGATTATTCCTTGCATGCATTTATTGCTAAAGTAATCTATATATAAATTCTCTTCGTGGCTCTGTATGTATGTATGTATGTATGTATGTATGTTTGTACCTTATGCATTCGGCCTACAATGGACCTTTTTCAAATATTCTTTTGCAAGGCACTTTCTATAGGTCTTGGGGTGGTTTTAGGCTATTAAACTCTTTAGGGCATTTTAACCCCGGCCCCCTAGGGCCCAAAAACCTCAAAAATTTGCCGATTTTGAGTTTTTGCATTTTTTGTCAAGAAATATGGCGTGTACGGCCTTAATGCATAAAATATGAAATGTTGGAAATAAAAATCGAAAATCAGAGTTGTGGTTCAGGTAATATCCCAAAATATTATAATAGATAAGGTTTGCTGTATAACCTGTTTGTTTACATTTTGACTTTAATTGGTAATGGCGGCCGCAGGTAGGTTAATCTTTATGATAATATTTCCACACACTTTGTTCAATTGGAAACAACCAGGTACCAGAAATTTTATTATTGTTTTCAGATTGATATTAAAGACAATTATTGTATTTTTATTAACTTTAACAAAGCTTTAGCTATTATCAATAGTTTCTTAAATTTTTTTTTAAAGTTTCAAATTATAAATTCCAAACAATTATTTTTTTGCCACAAGTTTCACATAACAATTTCAACTATTAAACATTTTGTCACAAGTTTCACATTACAATTTTCAAAAATCAATTTTTTTGTCCCAAGTGTCACATTATCTTTCAAACAAATTTCATTCACAAATTGTAGATTTGACCTTCATTTTTTTAACAAGTTTCAGAATCTATATATAAATTTTCTTCGTGGTTCTGCATGTATGTATGTATATTTGTACCTTATGCATTCGGCCTACAATGGACCTTTTTCAAAAATTCTTTTGCAAGGAACTTTCTATAGGTCTTGGGGAGGTTTTAGGCTATTAAACTCTGGGGGGGCAGCCTAACCCAGGCCCCCTAGGGCACAAAAACCTCAAAAATTTGCCAATTTTTAGTTTTTGCATTTTTTCTCAAGAAATATGGCGCCTTAATGCATAAAATATGAAATGTTGGAAATAAAAATTGAGCTCAATGTTACATAATGATTTTTTGCTCTAGGATGCTTCTTTCATAGCCTAGGTACCACTATTCTCCTGAAAATGTTAAAAAACGTCCAAGGGACTGTAGATCATGAATGAAGAATCGTAAGACAAAAATGCATAAAATAATATTGAACCCAATTTTCATTTCGATCATTTCAAATTTTATACTTAAAACTTCTAGACCCGGGCAACGCCGGGTATTTCTGCTTGTATTATTCATATTACATGTTCAGTATGGTTTATTTCTTCGAATTAAACCTTTTCTATTTAAATTCTTTTCATATTAATTCCAATGCGAAAAATTGCTTTGTAATACGAGAAAATCGCAATACGAGCTCAATCTGGGAACAAATTAAACTCGTACTGTGAAGTTGAAAAAATGCGTAACGTTTTCAAGTTGTAATATCAATAAACCGACGTTGACTGTAATGATGTAAATTTTCACAACTGCACCTTTGAAATTCTGATTGTGTTGATCTGTTTATATTAAGAAAAGGAGGACATGGTAGTGTGCTACATTGTATTATTTGTATTTTAACAAATGTATATTTTATGGTAATTTTCATTATAAGAAATAAGGTCGTGCTGCTTTGAGGAATACTAGAAGAAGGCTATAATGAGTGCGACACGAGTGTGGAGTATGTGGAAGCAGCCGGCTGCGATGCACTTCACCCAGTCCTTGGCAGAGTGAGATGGAGCACGAGCCCTGCTTGATTGGCTGCCGCGGCCTGAGGACAGGCAGGCGGCCACTATTGTCTGCCGACCTTGGCCCGCATCCAGCCACTCCTCTCTCCAGTCGTCAACCCTACACGCACCGACCTTATCGCAAACTACCTTTTTTTTCCCTACCCTCTCACAACACTCTGGCTTACTTACCTCATTACATGACACCTATAGTATCATTATTAAATATATAAATACCCCCTTCGGAGTTATAAATCTCACCGGCACTCCCTTTAATCCCGTTTAGCCGATTTAACAAATCTATAGATAGTCGTTTAACAAGTTGCTCTAAATCCAAGTTTTTATTTTAATGATAACTAGCCAGTTACCTCAAGGGACTTGACCTGTAGTTCCCTTGAAGTAACTGGACTCACATTTTTTTCTTTCAACGACATGACTTTTCTCCCGGTCTCCCTTCTTCTTCTATTTCCACTTACAGGAATATTTATCAAATCTTTTTTTATTAAAACATAAATTGTTTCAATTATTTTCTTATATGGAACTCATAAATAAATCGGACAAGTAAAACTTAATAGCTGTTCTATTTTTAGCCTAATATTGCACCTTCTAAAAATGCCTAACTGATTAAATTTTTATTATAATATACTGAATACTAAATGTAAAACTAAACTAATAACTAGTTAGTGAATAATCAACCTAAGCGCTCGTTTCTCGTTTTTTGTTAAGTACATTTCTCATGAAGCAATCATGAGAAAAAATAGAACACATTCCACACACAACACTATAAGCCTGAATTATTTCTTTCTTTTTTTTTTTTTGATTTAATGTAAATGTGTTAACTATAGTGAAATTGTATGACTTGAAGATTCATTTAAAAGTTGGACATGCACCCCTCCAAATATATATATATATATATATATATATATATATATATATATTATATATTATATCATCTAGAAATAAATATGTCAATTCATAATCTACATTTTTTTTTTGGATATCACCTATTTTTAGGCTGATTGAAAAATAACTTCCCATTTTAAAAATATTATAACTTATGTATGAATATTATTTTTAGAAAAAATCAATATGAGAAACACAAATGACAGAGTTTTATTTCAAATTCAATATAGGCCAGCATTTTCCTGTATATTCTCAAAGTGCTCGGGGATAGATTGAGCTGATCTTTCCAAGAACTTTCGTACAACAGCAGAAATAGATAATATTATTTACGATTTAAGTTCTTCTAAGGTTGTTGGTTTCTTGGTGTAAACTTTTTCCTTCAACCAACCCCAAAGAAAAATATCGCACGGTGCTACATTGAGACTTCTTGCCGGCCATTTATGAGGGCAACGTCGATTAAGCCATCTCCCAGGTGAAAATGTTCATTCAGCCATTTACGAACAATAATAGTAAAAATTACGTGGCGCACCATTTTGCATAAAAATTATTTAATATTCGCTCAAGTATTCAGAACTGACCAAATTTCATCCTTCAGCATAGTAAGATACCTTCATGGTATTTTGACGATGAAGGAGTTCCACAAACCTATCTCAAGTAGTCCACACCATACTGTTATGGTACGCTGATTCTGAAATCTTTCTGAGATAATTGGAAGATCTTCTTCTGCCCTCTAATGATGGTCGTGACGGTTCAAAAATCTATAGATACGAAAAACTGCCTCATCACAAAAAAAGATATTTTGAAAAAGACCTGATCAATCCTCACACCAAGCCATTATAATATATTGAGGAACATACATTATATTACTAATTTGAACAAAAAGTAACTGCACATAAAAATTATACATTATTTTACAATAGAGAGTTACTTTTCAATCACCTTGTACAATAAAGTAAAAAAATAGAGTTTACCTTTGAAAGCAATATGAGCTTTGGCTAAGACTGCATTCTTGCACTTTTCCTGAATGAATTCAGTATTTTAAGAAGTCCTAGTGAAAGGGATTTAAGCTAGGACGTCTGTTAAATGCATCAGCTAATGAGGAGTCTTCAGTCAGATATTGGTAGCGTCAAGTGAAATCTAAAAGGAGAGGGCTCACTTTAGTACTGAAGACTGAAGTTCTATCTTGATTTTGCCCCTAGTCTCTTCGCGTGCAATGTTACAAAATCTTATAAATGCCGTCCCGAGACTACATGAAGTCAGTTACTCATTAAAGATACTCCTACTAAAATAAAATTCAGTGAAGTACAATTTACGGCTCTCGATATAATCACGCATAACTAAAATGGTTTCCAAAGAACAAATGAGCTAAATTATAGTCTATGTAAAACAGAAAAGGAAACGTTCTACAGGTGTAGGCATAGGCATAAACAAAATAAGTTGGGCTATATATATATATTATATATATATATATATATATATATATATATATATTATATATTATATTCAATGATCAAACCACAATAAATGAAAACCCAACTGAGTTGGGTTTTTGACTCTGACGAAGACCGCTTGCTACGGTTGAATGATCTATATTAACGGAAAAACCTAAGTCTTGTTTTCCCATTTATTATTGTAGTTTGATCATTGATTGTTATTTCACGTGTGTATGTGAAATCTTGTATATATATATATATATTCATTAAAAATTCGGAAAGGCGATTCAAACAGGACATACACAAGTTATATATATATAAATTAAAACATTTAAATATCATTTATCAATTAAATATACAATTATCATTTAGACATTATAAACTGGTAAGAAATCCAATTCATACATGTAAATTGACAACTTAGAAGAACTGAAAGAACTAGATTTTGGAGAAAATTAAACAGATGTTGTAAATATTGCAATGATTCGTAACTTTACATTCTCCTGATAAGCCAAGGGATTTCATTATTGAGAAGATTCCTTCCACATTTTTCAAACTATATGAATAGTTTTTCGATAAAAATGCGATCCAAAAGACACAAATAAAGATCAATGTAGATAAAGAAACATAGAGAATTTAAAAATACACACCTACAGTCTCTAATTTTCGGTTTGAACCGTCTTGGGTTGGTCTCCAACCATCTCTGTACCAGTGGGCTTGGTTTCCCTCTCTGATCACTCCTGAAAAATATATGAATATATGCATATATATATAACTGTCTATTATTATAACGATTATTGTTGTTAGAAACAAAGTGCTATTCTCTGTAAACGAAAAAAATTATAGTCCTGAAAGGATTTGATTTATAGTCAAAAATTAAATGACTGTACTATTTATTTGGATTTACTCTGTTTGACACACTCAAAGAGCCTAAAAACATAGTTTAACATTTTAGTATGTATGAAAGGGGTATTTGTTTTTATTTGTTGTTTATGAGACGATGTAAATTAACCTTATTTATTTTTTAAGTAAACAGGTTATATATTTAATACATATACATCATATTTAGTAGTTATAAAATAATGTGACTATATCCACTTGATTAGTAATAGTTAATTTACTTATAAAGAAAAAAATACTGTACTTACTCTAAAATTTTAGGAAATATATTTAAAAAAAACATATTAACTGAATTCTATTTACGAGGGTCACGACATAAAAGTTAATCACATTATTGAAAAGATCTATACCTAGTACTCTTCTATGACGAATCTAAATAATTGACGAATCTAATAATAATAATATATATATATATATAACAAATAAAGAAACATTTATCATAAATTAACAATTAGATACAAGATAAAGCACGTTTGCCAAATCAACAGCACTTTGAAGAACAGGTTTCATAAGTTAATGTTACTTAGATGCAAATCTAAATAGGGAATTATTGAACCTCTTTTATAATATTTTCAGTCATTTTGTTAGACAGCGACCAAGTCAGACACTCTTCTGTAATCATAATTATTTTTAAATGTCAAATAAGAGAAACCATCTTCGTTATGTCTTGAACTTTGTCGGCTTCAATGACTCATACAAGATACTAGATAAGCTTATATCAATAGCCCGGTTAAAATAATTTCAATAAATAATGTTACACCAGCTTGCCAAAGACAAAAATGTGTCTTTCCTTGTTCCATTGTTTTTTCTTTCATATTTAAGTAGCTAAAAATATAAAATGCAATTTTCAAGCAGTAATTTTCCATAAATGAAAACTTAATAAATAATTGAAGTCAAAACAAGTGACTCAGTTACATTTTAACAAAGATCACCAAAAATAAGCTTTCTCTTTATTATTTCATATATATTTTTTAAAAAATATTTATCCTCCAAAGGATATATCAAGAAAGTATTAAGTTATATATTAGAGTAAAGATTTTAATTTTTTTGACTTTCAAAATCTTAAAATCCTGTCTTTCTATTTGTCTTTTTTCAAACATTGTAAGGCCGATTTATTTTGTTATTTTTTAAACCGATCGCCTAGCAGGTGATAACGTCAGCCGTTTACCGGCTTTTTGTTTGATCGGTGATTCTACAGATTCTACATTGAGAGTCATAAATTTTGCCTAACTCAAGTGCATTTCGAGTAGGTATCCTTAACGAGTAGTACCTGATATCATACTAGCTCGGGACGGACGGCTTAACGTCCTCTCCGAGGGACGACGTGCTCGGATTTATTCACCTCTCGCGTGAATGAATCTAAGGCCAGGTGGGGTTCAAACCCCGCACAACCAGCCCAGAGGCGAGTACGTTAACCACTGAGCTAACCTGGCCCCTTTGTAAGCATTTCACTGGTTTAAATAAGTCATGTATAAGGTGGGCAGATTGTTTGCAAACCAAAAACTTAGTTGCCTCGAGACAAAGCTCACCAAAATATGCTTTCTCTTAATGATTTGATATTTTTTTTTAAAAAACTTTAAAACGTATATATTTATAAATTCTAGTATATATATATATATATATATATATACACTTTTTCGTTGGAAATACGATCCAAAACGGACAAATATAGTTCAATATAGACAAAGAAACATATAGAAATCAAAAGAACACACTTACAGTCTCTAATTTTTGGTTTGAAGAACCGACTTCAGGAGAGATAAGAGAGGGAAACCAAGCCCACTGGTTCAGAGACGTCTCTAGTTTCTTTGTCTATATATATTATATATATACATATATATGATCAAGATAAAATACTTATTCCAATAAACTATTTTAAATGTATGGTTGTTCAAAATCTCTTATAACTTGCATTTCCTCTTTTCTTGTTGTTATTTTTCAAATATGTTTGAACCCAACGACCAATGAATATATTTGCGCGCTATAGTGCCCGTTGTAACTAACAGTTTCAGGCGAGACGGGTCGCTTGATCCTTAGTTGGGTCCATCTGATCTTAAGTCGGGTGATACAACTATCTATGGATTCCATTTTTAAATAACCTTTGAATCCGTTAATGGATCACTAGGTGGTTATATTCTTTGTTTTTAATTTTGGATGACATTTTTCCAACATTCTTTAAAGGATATAAAAAAACTAAAACTGACTATGACAAAAGTATTTGAAATATTTCAAACAAACATTATGGCACCTCATAAAACTATTATAAAAAAAAAGAAACTGTCCTCCTGACGTTTGGAAGAGGACAATAAGGCAGATAAGAGTTTGAAAAAAGAAGAAAGAGATTTTATGAATTACAAATAAACAAAACATTTATTGGAAGATTAGTGGTCTAAACTCCAATTTGAAATGAATTATGTCTAGCAGTTTAGAAATCTAAACATTTCATGTGGAAGGTCTCTTGAGAGGAAAAATGTGCCAGTGCAAGACCTTATTTGGGAGCCCCCTTTAAAGCAGTGGTCAAATGTATTTACACCAGATATTTTTAATGCCAAACCACTTGAAAAGAAATAAAATTTGATGAAGTTGGATCGAAAATTGGCAACCTAGCAATCTAGACCGTTAAGGGCCCTGGTGCGGCGCACCGGCTGCACCCCTTCCCTCTTGTGGGACCTGCGCGTGGGTCATCTGCTTCTTCTTTTGCCCCCTTTGTCTTAAATCGGTCAAGCTAGTCATCCTTCTAAAACCTTCACTGTGAAGTTCATAGCCTATTTGTCAATTTTCAAAGCAATTTCATCAAGTGTTTCATGAATATATAAGTGATAAAGATCAGGACACACACATTTAGTTTTACTATTCTATAAATAGAGATTTTGCAATAATTATTTTAAAAAAATAATAATACGTATATAGATAAATCAGAGTATAACATTTTAAAATGGGGATAAAATCTGCCAACCAGTAACAGTTTTCGTTAGCGTTACGAAATGACCCCTGACGGAGATCGTTACTAGTCGAAAGAATTGTAGACCAATTTTATAATTTGATACTGCCATATATACGTCATCACAGACACATATGCGATCATATTATAGCTTAAAAACTTGATTTATAAAACAAATTATGTAAGTAATTACAATTTTACGAACAATCTCTAGAATCGTTCAATAGAAAAAAATAGAATTTTGCAAATGGTTTTGAATAGAAATCGTTTGCGGGTTAGAATCTAAGTTAATTTAAATTTCTCATCAATTTTTTGTCGGATATTTTTTTTGTACTCCTAACTCAATTCTTCTAATCTCTGTTTAGGGTTTAAGTTTTTAGTGTAAGACACTCTGATTGTGGTGGAAAAGAAATAAGAACCAATTGTTAACGGAAAGATGTATTTAAGATTATTTAGTATTGACTAGAGTGGCATTTTAACTGAAACAATGTTTATAAAGGGTAAGTAGCTAGCTAAGTTGAATAGACCGAAGGCTAAACTGTGGAAGACATTGTAGGAGAAGTGAAAGCGAATCGAATTAAGTGAAAACAAGAGCCCTCAACAGAGGTCATGTTAAGCCGTATCCTGGGCAAACTTTAAACAATTGTAGCGTTGTTTGGTTTAGCTACAAGGCAAAGCGTGAACTCTTTTCCACTGACCTAAAAGCTGTTAAGCTCAACGTGAAAATAATTCGATTTTTGATTTATCTTGAAAGGCCCGAGGTCATGGACTGGGGGGCTAACCTTAGCCGATATATTCATTTTGTTTTACTTAACGTTTTTTTTATAATACACCTGACACGCAGTAAAAAACTAGAACTGCCTCCTGAGTCTGAATCACAGTGCAGTGAAAAACCTGACTAAGGGTTAGAGAGCCAGAGGACCATTGTTCATTAACAAAAAAAGGAAATTTCTGATCCAATATTATACTTCATGGTTCTTTTAAAACGATTAATTTCATTATATATGTAAAAAAATTGAAATGGCTTACACTCAAATTTACTGTAAGTAAATACAGTGTGTACAAAACAATCAGTGTTACTTTCATGTGACTACAGCGTAGACGTAATATGAAACGCTATGAAAAACATTATTAAAATTAGGGCTAATCAATATAATCATTTCATTGTAATAATAAGGCTGTATTCATTTGAATCGAAATAATCAAGCTTTAGAAATAACCAAAATCACTTGCATTCAAAATTAACTGTTGAAAAAACTAAATGTTAATAATGCAATCATGTTTCTTTGAATTTACGACCGATTTTATATATACATGATCAAATCACAAGATGAAATGGGGAAAAAAAGATTAATATCTTTCAACCGTAACAAGCAGTCTTCGTCAGCGTGAAAAACCCAGCAGTTTTTGACGAAGACCGCTTGTTACGGTTGAAAGATCTTAATCTTTTTTTCCCATTTCTTATGGGTATATATATTTCCATTAAAAAATCGGAAAGGTGAAAGGTGACATACACAAGTTCGAAATCGAAGAGGGTAATCAGACGTTGGTAACCTGCCGTCGCGTTTATAGCGTCCTTAATCTCTCTCTGTCATGTATTAAAAAGTATGAACTGTGAAGTAGAAACAAAATAAAAGTTTATCAGAACTCGGTCAGTTCTTCAGGTTCACTTCTGTTTGTGAAAAATGTTTAAATAAAAACCGAAACATCGAATTATGGTTGTACGAGGTCGTCCAGAAATAAGTTCCGTTTTGGTCTTAGGGCGGGGGTTTTTTTGCCAATCCGGCAACCCGCCGAAAGAGGAGAGGTGGGGGAATAGAATGAGAGGGTGGGGACCTCATCGGTCAATTCCAACGTCGGGCAGGTAGTTGAAATGGAGCCCTATGTCACGTCCCGCCACCTCGATCCCCTTCCTCCGAGTTGTTTTGCGCGGAGTGATTCAATTTCTTTATGCACAGGGTTTCAAATCAGTTTCAAATTCCGAACAGCTCATTTCTGTTTATGGAGAGGTGTAATGAGTGAATCAATGTGAGGAGATGGGTACGTGAATTTAAGGCGGGAAGACATTCAGCTCTCTAGGACACCGGGCGGAAACTTTCCGAAATCAAGTTTTTCCGAGACACCATGGTGAGGGTCGAATGTCGGGAAACTCAGGGGATTCATCCAGGGAAACGACGATCTTTGCGAATTGCAATTGTGATTTCTGCGACAATTTTCGTCCGTCACAACTGAGGTTCTGCTCTCCCACTTTCTCCCAAGTGAATGTCTTCCCGTTAAATTCACGTCCCATTCCTCACCATTGATTCTCATTACACCTTCTCCATAAACAGAAATGAGCTGTTCGTGAATTTGAATGATTTGAAATTGCATAAAAAATTGAATACCCGCGCAAAACAATGAAAAAAGGGGGATCGAGGTTGGGGGGTGACATGGAGGCTCCATTTCAATACCTCCCTGACGTGGTAATTGAAACTGGGTCCCCCATCTATTTATTCCCCACCCTTTCTTTCCGGTGTTGCCGGATTTGGCAAAAAATTTTTACAACCAAAACGGAACTTATTTTCTGGAGATGTATAAACAACTGAAGTATATAACGACCATTTGATAGAATAATACTTAAATGAAGTCAGTACTCGAATTTTTAAACGTCAACATTTGGGTTTTTTTAATACTTCTTTAATAGGCCTACAATAAAAAAATCTATGAAATAGTATAGCTAACAACAATTATTATTATTATGTATAGTATCATCGATAATACGAAGCAAAAATTACAATAAACTTTCAGAGTAAACAATAGGTAAACAGTAAATAGGTCTCTAATTATAGTCTCTAATTTTTGGGAGGGAGAGTAATTAAAGAACATTAAATAAACTTAATTACCATTGCCATCAATATAGATTATGTTAGTGACAATTGGAATGGATCAAATTAATTTATTATTGAGTGTATGAATAAGAGGCATCATACCTTATGCCAACTACAGTATGACTTCCAAACAATTTAGTTTTTTCTATTTTGTAAAAGGACTGTTTGGTTCAAAAAGTTGAAATCGTCCAGAAAACGATAGACAATACAAATACATACAAAAAGGCTAATAAAGCTCGGTTTAATTTCTTTAAACATATTTACTACAATAAAACTAGTTATAGGTTTAATAAAGTATAAGATTACACCCCATTAAAATAAGATATACACAGTAATTAAATTACACATATAAGATTCTGAGTTAATTGGATTCAAATAATACAATAATGCTTAAATCTTGTTTACCCAGTATATTTCTTTTTGTTATTGAAAAACAAATTATGAAATTTTTTAATTAATATTTTTTTATAAGCCTAATTTTAATTAGTATTTGTTTTCAACATTTAGCCTTATTTGATTTTTATCTTTATAATGTGTGACTTATTTCTTATTTGGCACAAATTTTCGATACAAGCAAGCCATATAACAAGTTTGTACTACAACGGTAATCCTAAACATCGCTTATTCAAGTTTATTTGCCTCAATAGACACAAAAGTTAAAAGTCTTTATCAAGTACCTAATATAATGCAAACTCGAAACTTGCAGCTTTTCATTAAAAGTAAACATGAACACGACATCACAGCTGACTCTCAATGTTCATAATACAAATTTTATTCAATTTTCCAATAGATTGACATAAATAATTTAAAATATTTTTTTTCTAAAACTTGAAAACTGCTAATTTAATTTACTATATCTTGATACATGTTCTAATTTTCTCCTCTAAAGAAAAATCGAGAGATAAAAGTATATCTTCACATAAGTATTGATTTATTTATTGTTTATTTCATAATTCTCAAACATGAATAATTGTTTTTACTGTGTTTTATATGTATGTTACTATCAATATATACACTAATTGTAATGGTGAAAATAATCCCATATCCCCAAGGTTAGCAATGTCACATGCATTCTAAACAAAAGGACTATTAAAGTTATAATAAATCAGAATTGTTAGTTGTTTTCCTGTAAGTATATTTGTTTGGAACCCTCTGCCTTTAGGTTTTCAGTTTTAGTGCTGTTATAAAGCTGAACAGTGTGGCTTGTATGTTATGCTAATAAGCAACAATTTTAGTTAATAGTCTACCCACGTGCCAACTTGATTGTGCACTGAGGCCCAAGGAACAGTGGGCAAAAGATTTTTAATTTCCAACAATAAAAATCAAGGTTCACGAGCTAGATTTGAACCTTTAACTTTCAGTAATAAAGGTAAGCAAACTACCTTTTACAGCTATTTAAGGAGTCAGGGTGGCCCAGTGGCAACGTGCTCACCTCTGAACTGATATATCCAGGGTTCAATTCCCACTCTGGTCCTCTATTATTTCACGCAGGAGGTAAACAAATCTGAGTACGTCGTCCCTCGGGGAGGACGTTAAGTTGTCGGTACCGAGCCTATACGATGTCAAGTACTTGTTAAAGATTCCTTCTCTAAATACACTTAACTTAGTCAAAATTTAGAACTCCCAATGTAGAATCTTCATTATGTGGTAAAACAAAGGGCCAGTATTGGGCTTATGTTTTCTCTCGTTGGACATCCCTCTACAAACTAAACTAACCTAATCCAAGCGCGTTTAGTGTTCAGACCATCATGTTTAGCAAAAATCAGCATTCACCTCAAAATATCGATGTGTTTATTATTTACACTTTTTGGACTTAGCAAAATTTTCAGGTTTTCATGAAGCAGAACTTCAGGAATGCTTAAGCTTTTTTCAGGCGATTTTTTTCCAGACCCACAGCAACTTATACAAATTGCCTCAATTTTTTAGGAACACATTTTATTTCCAAGACTATTAACGATACAGTAAAATAAAACTATTTGTTATATGTTCAAATAAGTTTGTTTCGAAAACTCACGCTTTAGGCTTTCAGCTTTATCTCCATTATAAAGTTGCACACGGTGGCTCATTCCTCTTTAAGCACGAATTTTAGATAACCTTTCACCTACGCTACCAGCTTGATTTTACATTGAATGACCTCTTCGCTAAGGAGCGGCAACAAGAAGATTTTGAATCTTCAAGACGAAAAACCAAGGTTCAAGACTCAAATTCAAATGACGATTTGATCTCTAAACTCAAGACTAAAGTAATTAGGCTACCAGTAATGCCATACCTCATAGTCTGCAATATGAGCTATTTTACAATTTTATTGCAATTACATAACTGCTCAAACTATTGATTTCATTTTAGTAAATACTTGCATATTATTAGTAGCAGAGAGGTTTAGTAAACATTATTTTATTATGTAAGTCTGTCTGACATATCGACATTAATCGACGCTGTAGATAACCGACCTGTTTTACACGTGGTGCATCTCCCTATTATTAATAAAACAAATATAAATAATAGGAAATTTAGGCATATGTTGACACCAACTGTTTTTCATAGTCAATTAAACCCACGATTTTACAATGATTAGCCTATACCAAAGATGCACTACCTGTGAAACCGGTCGGACAACTACTTAATAGATCATCAGATATGAGGGATTACATATGAGGTAGTAACAGTTGCGTACAAAGGGGAGGGCGATCCGCCCCGGGCGGCACGTGTCAGGCGGCACTTTAAAGGGGTGAAAAATAGAAAATAGAAAAAAAAATTAAAATTTAATTAAAAAATTAAAAGCTAACAAAAATTCTCAAATTTTATAACAAAATGAGTTTTAAAGGTTTTAATTGTTTGTACGTTTTATTTTTATAATACTTTTTCTAAACGGATTTTCAACTGTAATATTTGCAAATTAAAATTAAATGTGTGGGGTTGAAAGTTTATTATATTTGTTTGCGTAACCCGTTAATTAATTTAACAACCAGTATATTTAACGTTTTTGTCTTGAAAACTTCTTTGTTTTCTTTGATGACGACTATACGAATACTGTAATAAGTTGTAAGTCTGGGACCAATAGCAGCAGTTTAAAATTAGATCCTTGATTGTAATTCCATGAACATAAATATTTTCAGGACGTTCTGGAGTTTTGAATGTTAACGGATTATCAACTAGGGAGGGAGGGGTGCAAATCTTACGACCTCCCCTGGCGGTAAAATTTGTTTCTACGCCACTGGGTAGTAAAACGTATAATAAATAACAGATTATTTTATAAATGATTCTGTTTCAAAAAATTGTAAAAAAATAATATTGACTTTATGTTTCATTGTTTTAAAGCTTAAGAAAATAATTCTTCTCAAAGTAATAATTAAAAAGAATACAAGGTCGCCTATACAAAGTGAGTTGAATTGCTTGTAGGTGTTCTCAGAAAGCCATAATATTCATAGAATTTTGTAGGTATGTAAGAGTATATTGACAAAGGAACGGCACGCACCGTCGACATTGCAAAACCGTTTGATACCATCAACAGAAAGGTCAACCCAATGGTTGACTGATTTTTAAAGTGCGCTTATAATTTAGCATAAGTCTGATAATAAGAATTTAAAGTTTATTCCCGTCATATGCAATCCTAAAATTAACTGTAAATTAAAAAAAAACATGATTATTATGGAAAAACACTTATTGTATATGCAGCTTCCGTTATATGAAAATAGCAAATGTTGATGAACTATTATCCAATTTAATCAAATTTAGGGCTTTTAATGTACATATTAATAAACGTCTGCCGGAATCAACAGTAGGCTCCGAAAATTGTGAGTATATTTTCTAAATATCTCATTAAATAAAAAAAGATGTCCACAGTGATTCTGGAAATTAATTAATGTAGTCATTGCTTTCAATTACAGCTTCAACTTTTCAATTATATATTTTATAAATAATTTGTACAACTATATTAAACTGTAAAGTAGTAAGTTATTAATTATTTATTTTATTATTCTGAATCGAAAACAAATTAAATAACCGAAGGTGTAATTTTACAGTAAAACATTATTCCTTAAAAATGTTCAAAATAAAGTTTATACGAAAAAAAAGTATTTATACAAATCTAGTTTTAACAACAAAATCTATCTATCAATGCTTTACATATAGCATATATTTCATAAATACTTCAAAAATGTTAAAAGTGACTCAACTGAACTTACACAAATGTAAAGTATATAAAACAAAAAACAGAACAAAACATTCAATGAGAAAATATTTTGAACAAGCAGTTCGTTGATTAGAAGAAGATTAGATGCGAATACATGTGATTGAAAGGCGTCATTAAGTCTTTCTGAGTGTTTTTCTTTTGACACAATAGAGTGTGCACCTCTCTATTGAACTCAGGGCGTTACACTCACGAAAATAATTACTTCAAACCTCATGACCGATGACCTCATGATTGACTCAGTCATGAGGTTTTAAGTTATTATTTCCTTGCGAGTGCATCTCTCTATTGAACTTTATTCAATTTGCGAATTCAATATAACAAGTCCAGGTCAACCATGAATGATAATTTTGTGGATACTCTAAAAGTAAATTACTTAAAAGTACAATATTCCCTTCAATACGAGGTGCAGTCAGTTCAAGAGTCAATAAGAAGCCAGGTTAGCCCAGTGGCAATGTGCTCACCTCTGGACTGGTAGATCTGGGGTTCAATACCCACTCTGGCCCTCGATTTATTCATGCAGGAGGTGAATCAATTTGAGCGTGTCACCTCCTCGGAGAAGACATTAAGCCGTCAGTCCCAAGCCTGTACGATGCCAGGTAATCGTTAAAGATCCCTAATCTAAATACACATCAGGTGAGGTAAAGTTTAGGACTCCTAATGTAGAATTCTCACTGGTATCTCAAAAATGTTTAGTACATGTATGTTCGCTTGTGGAACTGCCACTGCAACCTAACCCAAGAGTTAAATATTGAATATGTGTAGAGCCAAACACCTATACGGGTGACAGAGATGGCGATGTCTTTGGAAAACCTTGACGATTTCTGTTAACAATTGACATAAATATGAATCAATGTGTTTGTACAGGCATATTGTTATTACCACGGAGTTTAGTAAACACATTATTACACAAATCCCTCACATCTTATGAATCGTTGTAGACGCCCTACTGGTTTCGCACGTAGTGCATTTTCAACTAGGACTGTTCCTATGAGGTAGGAATATTTTTATGTAAATCTATTTGTTTCCTATATACATTCCCAAATTGCTATATTAATCTTTATGAAATTTTACACCTCCACTCAGGTTGGCTCTGAAAATATTTTAGGCTGGTCAAATTTCTAGTTTAAAATGGTAATGTCACAGCGAAGATATAACATGCTTTTACTTTTAATTGCTATATATTCACACGTTTGCACACAGCTGACAGTCGATTTAAGTTGTTTGATAAATAATTACAAAGAAATTTATTTTTAATAACAAATATTAACTTTTTTTAATCTTTCAAATCCCTCAAAAATGTAATTATACTGTTAGTACCACAAACGTTGTTAGTAAAAATTAAAGAAGAATGCACCATCATACATCGAAAATCTTTCCACAAAAAATATTTCTTAAAAATCTTCGAACAAAAAATTTATGAGGTATGACTGTACATTCATCTTTAAACCTAAGCAATTGTTCTGAAGTTTCAATAACTCTTCTCTCCTTCAAAAGAAAATGAAAGTGGTTGGAAAGCTGTCTTTCAAGTGTATAAAGAAGAAAAAAGAGCTGTACGAATAGAAAATAACTACTAATATATGACCTTTACAGTTTCTTAATAATTTCAAACTCATTTTACAATCATTAAAAACTTTTTTTTTAAACTGTCAATTTCATTTTTAATAGTCCGTTGATCATTACAAAAGTATTAACTGAACAATGTTTTCCTGATTCTAAATTATAATTTTCATTATTATAAAAACTGTGTAGGACTAGACTTTGACAAAGGACATCGGATCCGTTATTACCTTTAATCTCAATTAAGTAGAGTACTATGGTCAAGTATAAGTTTAAGTAGCCTCATTTATAAACTACTTTAAAATGAACTATTACGCGTAGTACTAAAACTACCCATTGCCGTGTCAATCGATGCTTTAGAATTTAGGCTAAGAAGAGGCTGGTGTTAACTCCAAGTCAATCAAATAATGTTGACAACACACCATGGCCTTATTCATTTACATACAATCTTAGTATATTGTCACAGTTTTACTCGTCCATACGCTAACCTTTTTTAGTTTCTTTTTTAAAACTGCTCCTAATCTAGTACGATTCTGTCCTACTCTATTTAAATATTTTTGTTACCCTCGTATACGATTCAAATTGCTGGAAAACATCAATACTACTTAATTTCTTAAAAACAATTTTCCTGTTATTTTTATTTTATAATCTGTTGGTTCTTTTTCAATAGTTAATGTGAAGCAAGTAATTTTTTCATACAGTCATATATGAAAAAGTCCTCACACTTCAATATCACTCAAAGATACTGTGATTCATAAAAAAAAAAATTCTACATCTGATATTAACTTTTCTCCAAGGTTGCACATATAGATCGATTAGAAAATTTTGTGAGACAAATCTATCATAACTTCGAAAGCATCAAAATTATATATTTCATTTGCGTTTTTTTTTTAAATGGAAGAATTTTATCCTTTTACATCTCATATTAATTTATTTAACAATTTTTCGATAAACCTAAATAAACTTAAAACGTAGATTCTTCTCATTTCTTGAAAGGATTTGAAATATGAGTATTGCCAGGAGCAAACTGAATATTTATTCCAAAATGGATTGACCTAAGAAGAAAGCATACAAGGTAAGACGATATATTGTATATTAATTTGTAAGTAATTATTATAAAGTAATTATTATAAGTAATTATATTAAATTAATAAGTGAAAGCCACCTTTGTGGAAGTAACAATTATATAAGTAGCATACTTAATTTGAAGCATGTCATCCTCTCATCTTTGATTGCAGAAGGCAAGGAATGTGAAGAATAAACGTAGTGTTGATTTTTTAGGGTTGCATATACAAATTACTAGCAAACGTACCCGTCTTTGACGGAATCGAAAATTCGATTATACTTGGTATTTCAAAATTTCGTTAGAAATTACAAGACGACTACTACTACTATTACAAGACTGCGTCATACCTCGTGAATCGTTGATGTACAAGCCCAACTGGTTTCGCACGTCTTCTATCTCCAAGTAGGACTGATAATATTCGAAGGGTCCTGGGTTCAGATACCTATAAAACAGATTGTGTCAGTATATGCTTAAATTTCCTATTATTAATATTATTTCATGTATTATCTGATTATATTATTTTATAACTAAATCGTTAATGTCAATCCGTCGTCGTTAAGACAATAGCAGTTGAAATTAATTGATTAACCTAAGTTTTTAAGCTATATATTGGAAACAAGTTATTGTTTATCAAGTTATTGAATCACGAATACCATAAATCAGTCTATTGAGCTGCTGGGATTTATAAACATGATAAGCTCCTTGAAGACATTCAAAGACACTTACAATCAGTCCTACTGTTTTTAAGTAAGATTACTTTAATGTGCTTTCATTGTTATTAAAATTTCTCATTTGTCTAATAAAACTATTGTTTGCTATTTACTTATTTACTAGTTCACGAAGAAATAAAATTCATAATTTCTATGCATACATTAGCAGTGGTGAAAATTTGCAAAGGTAATACAATATAGATCAGATGTTAAATGAATATGAAAAAAAATTGTGGTGGGAGATTTCATACGAATTTTATTTACCTAAAGCTATTCACTGGTAATAGTACTGGATTTAAAAACATCAGCTTACTAAAAACTCAGAGTTAATGGTAATGGAAAGAAAATGATGAACTATAGAAAGCTATTCTCTTTAACTGAAGAGGTAATAATTCAGCCTACCTATCTACTGTTATCAGAAGTCAGTAGTTATCAGTAGAAAAAGGAATGATAGACAATACCCAGCTACTCTTCATCACCGGTTCAGGAGAGATAAAATAAATCTCACCATTCTCCTCCTTGACGGTACAGAGGACATTAGAAGAATACCAAACTTATCTCTATAACAGTCATTGATGGAATATGTTTACATTAACTATCTATTCCTAACAAATTAATTATGCTTTATTCTAGATCATGGGCAACATCGTTTTGAAGGAAATTCAGGAGGTAAGGTCACATATTGTTGTTTAATTGCATCCAACAAAAACTGGGGTACTAAAAATAATAATATTAACCTTTGATCCCATTAGACATCTAAGAAATTCTCGAATATGAATAGCGACTTGTAGAATTAATTATAACTAGTTGACCCAGTTAACTCCGTAACGCCTAATAGTCATTGAATGTCGTGCTAACTTTAGATAAACTTAATTCTGTATTTAATTATTAACATAATAGCTGACCTGACAGACGTTGTCCAATAATCGCACTTGCATGAATGCTGTAATTATAATTAGCACCGTAATGAAATTAAATGTTTATGTAATGAAAACCATGAGTATATGAGTATGTAAACTATGAGTATATGAGTCTATAAACCATGAGTCTGTAAACCATGAGTATATGAGTCTATAAACCATGAGTATATGAGTCTATAAAACATGAGTATATGGGTATGTAAACCATGAATATATAAGTCAATAAACCATGAGTATATGGATATCTAGACCATGAGTACATGACTCTATGAACTATGAGTATATGATTATGTAAACAATGAGTATATGGGTTTGTAAACCATGACTATATGAGTATGTAAACCATAATTATATGGGTATGTAGACCATGAGTATGAAAAACCACCCACTTTAAAAGGAGTTTATTTTGAAATGTAATTATTTTCCAAAATTCATATATTAATAACAAGTATTATTAAAAATTGTTTATTTATTAATTATAATTAAGATTGATTGTCGTTCTAAAAAGTATATTTCTTTCAAAAAGAGCATTACATTCAGAAAATGTTTATAATTAAATAATTATCAAAATACTTATTGAAAATGTTTAATAAATTTAATTAACCTGTCGGAAGGTATTTCATTTGAGTTGATTTATTTTTTTTTTTTAAACTCAACAATATTATTAATCTTTCTACAAGCTTTGGAACTTTTATAATGTTTGAAACTTTACTATTTCCTAAGAAAAAAGTAGAAGCATTAATAAATAAATATACCATAAAGACAAAATTTCAACAAGTATAATGTTATTAAAGTTAAAAAATGGGCTTCTTGAGGATTTTTGGTCTAAAAAAAAATAATAATAATAAAATAATTAGACCAACATCCTCAGGAAACCCATCTTTGAACTTTAAGAATCAGTTGTCGAGAAGCTATATCAATATAATGTTATTGCTTATGTCAAACTGTTATTCTATAAGAGTTGTACAAGAGGATAATATATAATGTTCACACCAAAGAAAAATGACTAAGATCTTTCAACCAAAACAAGTGGTAGCCAGAGTCTACCTGATACTAACGAAGACCACTTGAATAGTTCTTCAAATTTTCAATAATTCGATTCATTTGCCATCAGTTGGACTGAAACGATAGACCAATTGTTTTGGTTGAAAGATGTTGGTAATTTTTCTGATTTCTTATTGTGGTTTGGACGTTGATTTTTGTTTCATGAGTTTACTGTAAGAGGATAATATAGAAGTGGGAAAAGCTCAGGAAGGTTGTCTGTTACTTAATATTACCTAAAGAGAGCTTACATGATTGTTGTCTGCTGCATGATTTTATTATTACGATGAAATAATCGATAAAAGTTACTTAATTTTATGTAATAAACTTTTTAAATAATATTTCAGAAAATAATAACATAAAAACTTGAATACTTACAAAGTATTAAAAAATTATGCACTTTCACTATACTACATTAAACTGAAGAATACAATTTGAGCAATATTCAAAGCAGTTTAATTGTAGAATTTAAAAAATATTTTTATTGGCTATGTTTATCTAAGGATTATACAGAAAGTATGTAAAGCTGAGTTAAAAAATAAAGTTCAGTTCAATTATATTTAAATAAACCTTGTAATATTTTTAGTTTAAATATTACAAAATTTTAAAAGAAATTGAAAGTCTTTGTTAAAGCCAAAATTAAATTAATAAAAGTTAAATGAAAGCCTAAAATCATTAAATATCCATTAACTCGGATTTGTTAAATTCATTAATTAATAAAATTAACAATAACAATAAAGTAATAAATTAATTAACTGATTTATTGTTTCATTATCAATTTTAATAAATAAATATTAAATGGGAATTTTTTTTTGAAACAAATATTCTTTCTTCTGGATTTTCTCTCCAATTTAAAATCGATTTGGATTTAATATTAATATGTATATTTAATGTTTTTTATTTAATAACCGTATCAATGTAAATAGCAAATAACGAAGGTAGAATAACTGAATAACACAAAGGATAGAATATTTGTTTACAGTATTGTGGATTAGCTATTTTAAATTCTTTCTATGGTATTGTCTGGCAGTTGGATAATTGTATTCAAGCTGTTTACAAGATAGCACAATATTTAGATTTAAAAAAAAAGAATCTGCTGATTATTACCAGTACAACTTTAAAGAAAGATTGACGAACAGCTTTTATTACTGAATATTAATTTTATAATCAAATTTAGTTAAGGAGCTATAATTCTTTAAATTTTCGATTCTAAATTTAAGAAATTAGCTGCATTTTAAAATATTTACAAATCTGTTATATTATTTCTAGTCTAGGCATTTCAATTAATATCTTAAAAATGTTTAAAGAGATTAAGGTGTTTGTAAGTATGGTTACATTATTTCTTGTAAGGTTTCATTCCTGAGAGAAAGGAATAAGAATACACACGTCTATCTTTGCTGATCCTCTGCAAACTGATGCTATTCTTAAGAGTACACAGGGAACTAAAGGAGGCACTATTAATACCTAAATGAACTCCAATCAGCACACAATAGTGTTTTTAAAGGCTCTAAGATGGCCTCAATCTAATTTCTTGGAACCGAGAGGTTCTAAAAACAAAATTTGCTAAATTCGCCACTATTGTCCCTAGAGAAAAAGTTAATATATTCTTTGGAGGCCAAAAATTGCACAGAAACTCCCGATTAATTTAAAGCTGCTAAAATAGATGTTTTAACATTAACTAGAATACACCAAGTTTCCTCTGGCTTATAAATCCCAGAGAAAAAGAATCTAACAATGAATTTCAAAATATTTCCATATACCCTAGAGAAAAATTTTGAAGCTGTGAAGATAGTCGTATAGAGAAAAAACAGAAAACTTATGCCTATTATTTGTGTTTTTTTTTTTTTGAATTGATCAATCCATTTGATCATAAATCATTTCACAACAGATCATCAATTTAAAAATTGTTATAGCCAAAATTATAATACTTTGTAATAGTGTGACTTTTATTTTCTTAATAAAGGAGCCTTAAGTTTAATTTAGAGGTTCTTACTGTTAATAGTATAGGTTTCAAGTCGAATCTTGGGTACAACCCAGGATGGAAAATATAGTGCACGCCATCTCTTGGAGAGGATGTAAAGCTACATGCATCAGCCTTTATAATGCCAGATTATTGTTAATAATAGCTAGTCTAATAAACCTGAATAAGGTAAAATTTAGGACTTATTTAGAATTAACCTAAGTAGAACTAACCTTGTAGCTCAGCCACAACTAAAATAAATACTAAACACACTTAAAACAGAACTGAAAGTGAAAACTTGTAAAAGCTTTAGAAACGAAACAAAAATAAAACAACTTTATTGATTATATGATCAAAGTATCAAATTACAACGAGCAAGATACTGAAGAATCATGTATTTTTATTAATCCAAATCGTTCAATTTCTGTTTACTTTCGACATGTGAATGTTTCAAGAGCCAACAACTTCTTCATTGTTTCGTTTCAAAAACTATTAAACATTTTTTACATTGACTATGAATAATCCAAATTTGTTTAGTGACAATCCTACTAAAACATAGATATAATTCGTACAAGTATGATGAATTACATAACGCACTATTATTTGGTAGCTTTAAGTCCTTCATTTTTGTAACTGCTAAAAACATTGGAACTTTTCATGTACCATATAAAAAGAGTAAAGGACCGTCTTTATACAAAGCCATTCCAAGAAATAACTTACTTAGAGTCAGTTTTACTTAGCAATCTAAAAATAATAAGTTATAGTTTGCAAAATTCAACTTGGTAAATTCTTAATTTTTGACATTATATTTTATGAATAGTGCTTCATATTAAAGACAATTGATAAAATGAAGAGAATTTACTTCTTTTAATACTTATTACATTAGAAATAAAAAAAAAAGAAAGAATGTAATAACCTTCAAACCATAACTTTTCTATTTTACTTAAAGTTTTCATCAATTTCATGAAAATAACATTTTAACAATTAAACTTTTCCAGTTGACAATACATTATTAAATGTATTACTATTTTGTACAATGATGATTACACAAAAATACGTTCTGATGTTTGTTACACTAAAACGTAATTAATAAAGGTTATGACCGAATTTGTCTTAAAGAGCACATTAGTTATTTAACTTCCAATAAACGAAGCCAGCTTTAATGCTATCTGATTTCTACATTCTACTATAGAAATATATAAGTTGTTTTCTACTTTAGTTATTAACCAGTTATAAACCAGTATCATTAGATTCAACAATTTCTAAAGTTTTAAGGAGTTGAATTATTAATCTAGTTTGTTCAAAAGAAAATATATTAGCATTATTATTATATCTTTGCAATTATCTCAATCATAAATATTAATAAGGATGCAATTTATTTAGGTATACTCGAACTTTATATTTAACCTACACCATTACTATAAGTTCTTAGTTTATCATTATGAATAATTACATCAGCTATTCAAATACTTAAATAATACTCTTTCATTTTATGCTTACCATCTTTCCAAAGTAATGTATTACATTAATAGTTACAAAATGAAAAAACAAACACAAGAACACTAAATTGAATAACTTGATAATACGAGTAAATCATAGACGATTGTTTCTTTATAACTAAACTAACCAAAGTTCATTCAGAACAGTGTTAACACTCCATATTAATGAAGTATTAATTACACTAATCATTTGAAAAATATAGCAATTAAACATTCATTCTGGAAAATAATTTATTATTTGTAATAGATAAATTTTGTGTTTTCACATATTTAACGTTAAATCCTATACCATTAAAAGCCTATACTACTTATTGTCTTGCTCTTTAAAATTATTTGATTGTTTCAGAAGGTGAAAAACAGTTTCATACATTTTTAGTATATTAGTTTCACTTAATAGCTTTAAATGTATGTCATAATTTCTATCCTGAAAACATATATCTATAAAAGTAATCGATATCCACATATTTTATCACAATTTGGGTGCAGCCCTTTTTTTAGACTTATTTTGTTAAAAAACATATGTATAATATATGAAAAGGTTAAAATGAAGATTATAAACACTTATTCATCAGGATCGGTCAGTTCTTCATGTTTAAATTAAACACTCATTGCTAACGTTTCGGTTTTTATTTAAAACCTTTTAAAATAACGTTGGCAATGAGAGTTTAATTTGAACCTGAACAAATGACTGAGTTCTGATAAACTTTTATTTTGTTTTTACTTCACGGTCGATACTTTTATTAATATTTATAAATATATTATTGAAAATAACCTCCAGCTTTGCTGATACCTATTTCATAACAAACTTCTCAATTGTCTTAAATAACAGTATCATTATTTCGTCTAAACAGTAAAAAATATTTCTTATAGTGACATTTATCGAATGATCAACCAATGAATTGATTAAATTAATCTCTTAAAAATGTATAGAGATTAAGGTTTTTGTAAGGTATGGTTTCATTATTTCTTGTAAGGTTTCTATTCCTGAGAGAAAGCAATAAGAATGTTCACGTCCACCTTTGGTGTTCCTCGGTAAACTGATGTTATTCTTAACAGTACAACATAAGACATATTAAACTAACCTTCAGGACGTGAATAACACCTGAGATGATGAATTTTTTCATTTATATCACAAAAATAAGGACTTAACTGTATAGGACAAAGTGAATATATTTTACAGTGTAGAAGAAATAACGAGAGTGTTATTTATGAAAATTGAGAAGCTTGTCAAGAATCAGGTATCAATAAAGTTTGGGGTTATTTTCAATAATGTGTATCGAAGGAAGAGCTGCTAGCAAAATTTATATTTATATACTTATTCACTTTGCCATCAAAACTGTAACAGTAATTAAATTGAAGAATAATTGTAATTATATTTTTTCAACTGTGCATTCCTTTTTATTTGTACATTCCACTAAACAAATTTCTAAGCTAATAAACTATGATCTCTTTTAGTCATAAATTTCCTCTTTTACTATAATTTTGTTCTATCAAATAATATTTTTTGTTTATAAATATTGTGTCTACTCAGATATATATATCACAAGAATAATGTAATTCTTCATACCGAATCCTGTTTCTGTAGGAAAATTCTAAAGAATCACTCAGTATAAGTTAAGCATATATTTCGTAATGAACTTGTCTTTATATTAATAAAATAAAAAAAAATTAAAGAAATAATAATTATTACAATACATGAAAATAATAATATATAGAATTATTCAGTAAAATATAAGAACCCCATAAAAATAATAAAAAAAGACACCGTTTCTTTATGCTTATATTGTTGGAGCAGCATATTCATTTGTTTTCTAGCAATAACATATATTGAACAGTTGTATTACTTATTTATTTATATTTTCATATTGTTGGTTTATGTATACATTCATTTATAGAGAAGTGCTTGTCGTTTTAGACAATGCTAATGTTTCCAAGGTGATTCATTTATCACAAAAAATACACACTAATAACATAATAACAATAACTAATAGCATAAGCATATGTTTATATGTATATAACAATATATAACCATAAACATACCCTTCATACATTATTTATTTTAAATAATTATAATAGTAGTCAATTTTTAAATCATAGTAAATCATTTTGTCATCATATATTACAATTTCAATTTTTATTTTGTCAACCATTAAAATAAACTTGGATGCAATTTTATCGAGTAGAAATCAGAAAAGTATTTGTAGTAAAATCTACAATATCACAGACAAATCATCAAACTGCAGGTATTTTAGAAAAGTTTCTTTAATGAAAATGTTTTTCTTCAAAAGGTTTTTCCAAATAGTTATAAGTATTACATACTCATAATGAAAAATATTGCCTTATTTTTTGTTCAATGATTTAAAACTAATAAGAATCTAACAGAACAAACCTAGTTTATGTTAATAAAAACAGAACAAACATGTTTATTGTTTGCCAATGCCCATACTAAGGATTTCACCATTTAATGTTGATCTAGGGGCGGAAAGTGTGGCTCATTTATTATTTGGTATCCATTTATTTCAATCATTTTAATTTATTTTAAATTAATAACTTTAAATAATTAATTATTTTAATAATGGCACCGGGTTGATTGTACATTGGTTGATTTTACCTAGCTTAATTGTTTTTATAGTAGGGTTCTTTAAAAGTAAGTGCAATTCTAAAGGTTAAGGCCAGATGGTTTAAGTCCTCATCCGAGAGACAATGTTATCAGATTTTTTCACCTTTCACGTGAAAAAATCATGGACCAGAGTGAGATTGAACCCTGATCTATCAGCTCAGAGGTGTACATGCAAGCCACAGGCCTAGTGAATGTAAAGCCTATTACTTTAGTATGTACAGAAATAAAAAAGCTTACCTCGTACTTGGTTGAGTGCGCTTATGTCGAATAGGGGCGAGATTTAAAACCAGTTGAGTTTCACCACACAGTAGTAGAGCACAATACTTGTATTTACAATTCACTTTTAGACATTAACTCATGCTTAAATCAATTAATAATAATCACAAATCGACACATCATATTTCAGCTTTTTTTTTTTTTATATAACAACGATATTCACTGTTTCTGCATGCTGTTAAGTTAAAGATAGACAATATAAGTGAATGTTGGTTGTTTATACATTTCAAAGTTTTCTGTCTCTCTTGGGTTCGTTGCATCTCTCAACTCTGGTAAAAGAGAGTCTTTTCTCATAAATCAAACGTCTGACTGATTGTAGTGACAGTCAATTTATCTTTGAAAATAATTGTTTTTGAATGATCTCAAAATATCTTTTACATTTCGACATTAACTTGACAATGATACAGGCGTTCATATCCAGCAGCTTTCTATTAACTTTCGTTCACTTTAAGATCTCTTATTTATAATCTAGTAGTTCGTTTGAACTTCTTTCTTATTGATTCAATTAAGGAATGATAAGTAATCAATAGTACCTTTATGATTTCTCAATTGATGCTCTTATCACCTAAACGTTGATAACCTTTTATCTTTTTGTACGTTTTATATTGGTTTTATTTGATAGTTTCATTTTAGCAAATTTCTGATTTATTTGAACTTTAAATCAGGAACTATATTAAGACGAAATGTCAAAACAGTTATCAGTATTTTAACAAAAAAAAGAAAAAAACAGTTTTGTAAAACCGAGCAAAACAAGGGAGGAAGACGAATTATCAAAACAGGTATACCAGTATTTAAAAAAAAAAATCTTTTTTTTATCCATACGAGCAAAGCTAGAGTGGAAGACGTAATATAAAACAATCATGGCAGATTTGATAGTTTAGTTAATGTTAGAGTTTTAAAAGTTAAAATTTAATATCAAGTGATATTTTAGATTCTTATTGTATAAGCAAACATTTGTTTGAATAAATAATCTCTGGTTCCTCATCTATGCAAGTCATTTTGAGTAATCGCTGGCCACCCTTGCTGCAAGTCATTTTGAGTAATGGCTTTGATTTGGTGATTGGCGATTTGGTTTAAGCGTGCGCTGGTTATCAGCGAAGTGCAGTCCCCCAGACGCTGCATTTGGCTCGGGCAAGGCTGCGACATTCTTCGCGTGCCTTACGCGGGGGCCCTTGGATCGTTGCCACATCCAGGTCACCTATTTTAGATACACGGCTCTACAAAAGAAACAGAATTCTTCTTAGTCATCCAAACAAATAGCACCGTATCGTTTTTTCAGCGCTATTGTTTTCTAACTCATTTTTTTTTACAATTCTTTTTACCTTCTTCTCTTATAAAAATTCTTGTCTGTTTACTTAAATTTTCAATAAAACTTCAGAATAAATAACATGAAATAATTCTATTAAAACTCTTGATTAGCTTAAAAAACTCTTCTGAAAAGATTATTATATTTAAATATAATTCATGTAAAAATGAATTTCAGTAGACCAAATTCGTTAACCATTCTCAATGAAATAAGAAATGTAATTATCTAAATCTCCATTTGTTACTTCTTTATAATTATTATTGTTTAAATTTTTAAACGAGTGTAATTTGTAAATCAAAATAATTTTATTGAGCGCCTCTCTCATACTAAAAATGGTTCCAAATAACAAATAAGTCGCACTTTTCTTTCCCTAGAACATCACGCGAAACGGCAAGAATATAAATATGGCAAATAGAACGCATGGACATAAGGCATTTCAGCAGGTAGATTCAAGAAAAATGTTTTTAGTGTATATAAGCATATACTGCTGAAAGCAGTCTTACGGCACAGCACTGGCATGCAAAGCATAAAAGAGATGATTTGTTTTTAAAGTAACAGTTAGGTTAGCTCAGTGGTTAACGTACTCACCTCTGGACTGATATGACCGGGGTTCAATCCCCACCTGGCCCACGATTTATTCATTCGGGAGGTGAATAAATCTGAGCACGTCATCCCTCGGAGAAGGACGTTAAACGTCGGTCCCGAACCCGTACGATATCAGGTACTCGTTAAAGATCCCTACTCTAAATACACTTGAGTTAGTGCAAAATTTAGGACTCCCACTGTAGAATCAATCTTCATTGTGCGGTATCACAAAGGGCCAATGCTCGGCCTACGTGTGTTCCCTTGTGGGACTGCCACTGTAACCTAACCTAACCATTAGAACCTCCAATTTCAAGAACCCCCACTCCACAAGAAAAGAATCAAATCATTTGGTCATATATATACTCGTATTAGTGAAGGTTGGGAGCAGATTGTTTGGAAACTTGTGCTAGCCAAGATTAAAAAAAGAGGGCAAACTAAAGAAAGGAAGCGATAGTGGACCACATCAAGACCCTCCAGATAAAGAATGAGATAGGGACTTATCTAATGATTAACACAACCTGACACTAACAACAAGTTGTGCACAGTAACCTTTATTTTAGTTTATTGTCTCAAGTAGTTTTGTTAATTCTTTTAATTTTATTTATTGTTAGCTAATTTCATTGAAATGTCAATTGTTAGTCAATTTATTGTCATTTTAATCTAATTAGAACACCGAAACATGTTGAACAATCAAATAAAAAATAAGAAATAAGTTTCGGAGAATTAAGTTACGAAGTAAGAAAAAAAATATATACAAATGAAAAAATTACTTCGAGAAACTGGAAAAATTCTCAATCAAACTGAATAAGGTAAAATCAAACATATGCTTTTCAAGTGCATATATATGTATATATTCCTTTTAAAGTGAACAGACTTATAAAGTACAGTGAACCCGGAATTGGAATAAAAATAGGTTAGCCGGTATGAGGTTATTTAAATATATTAAGCAGTTTTATCGTTTGATAAGTGTGTAGATTAATTCAAGTAAGACGGTAGTTATTTTTAGGAATTTATTATCAACTTTGAGTCGTGTTAGGCAATATCGTAAAATTGAAGCAGGCAGTCGAAGACTATTTAGCTGAAATGAAAGCAGGAGGCATGCATGTGGCCAATTCTTAAAATAAAAAGAAATATATGCACAATAGTTGACCGTTGACATGGACTCGGCGAAGCGCCACTCATTACGTCTGCCAAGCGGAGAGCGCGGTGGGGCAGGTGGTGAGATGAAGAAATGATAAGTTGTGGGTGTCCCCAAGCAGGCAAAACCAAATATTAATAACAGAATAAATAATATCCAACAATCTTGATTTTTAACTCAAAAATACGAATCGTGTACAAATTTCATTTCAAAATTTAAACGGATTTACACGTTTTAACATTCCCTGAGTTCATTTTTGAAGTTTTTTTGTTTTTTTTTTTGGTATGTTTATGTATTTATATGCTTTGATAAAAGTATCGACCATCAAGTAGAAACAAAATAAAAGTTTTTCAGGACTCGGTCAATTCTTCAGGTTCAAATTAAATTCTCATTGCTAACGTTTAAGTTTTTATTTAAAACCTTTTTCATAGGCCTATAAAACAGAGGAAATATAAGAAATAATGTAATCATTCAAAAATCAAACAAACATAAAAAGTGCAAAATATATTTTTTTTAAGTATAAGGGAGTATACTTTTTAACACACTTAAGGGAGTGTGTTTCTACTCTCTCACATTCTATTATGGTCATATTACTCACTTTCCACCGACCGTCCTGAACTAACATACCACTTCTTCCCTGACGACGAAGTTTGTTTCCAAATATTGATCTTAGTAAGTGTTTTCGTTTTTTATGTGTTGTTTCTTTCAGTTATTTATTTTTCCGGTTTGGACCGTTTTTTTATTTGATATATATATGACAAAAAACTTTCTTTTATTTATATAGATTTGAGCTTATTGACAAGGCGTTTCCCAGAGTTTAAAATGTACTATCCATTCAGAATTAATGGCTTTGTGAACTAGCAATTCTTAACCCTTACTATGAACAAACAGGAAAAATTAACAAACAAGCCGAGGAATGAACTTACAAGTTAGTAAAGAGAGTGATTAGTGATGAGGAAGAAGTTTATTATCCAACTGAATTTCTTGACCCCGTGACTCCTCCTGGACTACCTACTCATGAGTAAAAACTTAGAGTAGGTGCACGAATCATGCTGCCATTTAGTATCAGTAACAAATTTCATGTTACGAAACGTGAGTGCCCCAAAAATGTCCAACGGGACATGCCTCTGAGTTTGTGCTCTGCACAGATACGCCATAGAGGCGGACTTCATGAGTGGGTGTGTACTGGGGAGTCTGTGCGTATACCACGCATACCATTGATTCCGAGCCACTATCCGTTTCCATTCAAACGATTGCAATATTCCGTCAGCGTCTAAGTAAGTCGAAAGTCGGTAACTAAGTCGAAAGGAGAAACTCTATCTACCGCAGGAATTGAAGTGAGTAAGACCAAGTTTTTCTCACATGGTCAACTGTAGTTTGCTTGCTCAAGAGTCAGAGGTTCCAACTCTTTGTTCTTCCATGAACCTGAAGGACAGACAGCTAATGTGGTGTATACAGAGACATTTGCTTAATACTGTACTAATAATGATATTTTCTACTATTCTATAATTTGTTATGATATTTTGGATTACCATGTATCACCGAATTTTTGATTCTGTCAAAGACGGGCACGTTTGCTAGTACGTAATATACTCATATACGCATTATGATGTCAAAATCATCTAACAATACCTACTTGCAACACCAGTATACTTTCGAAATAAACATGTCTCTGAAGTTAGTCAAAGACAGCTCAAAAGTTCATAACTTCGCTTCTACACTGAATTTTCAATTCAGTCAGTTTTTCTTTAAACGTCCATAACTTCGCTTCTACGTTGAATTTCCAATCCATTCAGAGGGTATATATATATATATATATATATATATATATATTATATATATATATATATATATGATGTAATTTTCTTGAGGTTTGAGGTCCAATGATTAAAACTAGTCCATTTGCCGACGTTTCGACATATATTGGACATGATATTCGACATGATTGGACCTCAAACCTCAAGAAAATTACATCATATAAATATTGGGTCAAGAAAACAAATCATGATGTATATATATATATATATATATATATATATAAAGGATTCACATAAACACGTGAAATAACAGTCAATGATCAAACCAGAATAAGAAAATGGGAAAACAAGACTAAGATGTTTCAACCGTAACAAGCGGTATTCATCAGAGTCAAAAACCCAACTGAGTCAAACCCAGTTGGGTTTTTGACTCTGATGAATACCGCTTGTTACGGTTGAAACATCTTAGTCTTGTTTTCCCATTTTCTTATTGTGGTTTGATCATTGATAATATATATATATATATATATATACAATTAAAAGAAACGGTCCAGTGGACTTTTTTAAATAAAATAAATTCAAAACGAAGGAAACACACAGAAAGACACAGACATAACTCACATAGGTATTTCGACCTCGTCGTCATCAGGAGGTGTGAAGAGCAAAGAGTCCCGCAGGAAGGCAGGGCGGTGAGTCACCTCCTGATGACGACGATGGTCGAAATATCGATTTAAGTTATGTCTGTGTCTTTTAGTGTGTTTCCTTCGTTTTGAATTTACTATATATATATATGTTTGTGTGTGTGTGTGTGTGTGTGTGTGTGTGTGAAGGATATAAACAAATGAAAGTAAGAAATAATAAAATGCCACATTAAAATGTACTTCAGGCTGCAGTAGGTTATGTCGAGATGGTGACCTAAAAGTTAAAAATACCAACAACTCTTTGTTAAAACATCTTTTGAAAACTAAATGTATGATTACAGAATTCATGCACACTTTGTGACTTTTAGATTGATTAGTTTACAAAATGTTTAAATCAATTACGTCATGCTACATTTCAATTAATTAATATATATATTTCAAAACTAATCTACCTTTGAGGTAAAGAGAATAGTCTATTTACATTTTGTAAAGCTAAATGTATGATTACAGAATTCATGCACACTTTGTGACTTTTAAATTGCTTAGTTTACAGGAATGTTTGAATCAAAATACGTTACGCTACGTTTCAATTAATTCAATATATATATTTTAAAATTAATCTACCTTTGAGGCAAAGAGAAAAGTTTATTTACATCCATGAAATAATTGCAAAGGGAAAGCAGATTGATGATGACAACATCCTGTTGATGGTTTAGATGCAGTTGACTAAATTTAGGCGAAGAGTAATGTGCGGTTAATTTTGCATTTTGCATGGTCAGATTTGCAAGCTGTGCTAGGACGACTCAAATGAAGCAGAATCTAGTTGAAGGTGAGCGATGAAGAGATGATAATTCAACCTGAAATTACAGCCTCCTATAAATATAGCGGGGTGGCCAAACGTCTGGGGCATCCATCACCACTTGTATCCCTCTCGGAGCCTCTTCGCTGAATTATCACTAAACACTCCCGCATCTCTCTGACTCATTCTTCAGGAATTTCACTTTCAGTTCAAACGCCTGTGGGAAGTTAACATAAGCACTCTCTCACACTCCAGCAAAATTTAGAAAAAAAAATTGTACATTAAATACATTTTAGCGTATTACAAAAACTGTTAATCTCATTGCTGATTATTAATTAATTTGCAATACATAAAAATAATTAATAAATGTCAAGTGTAAGAAGTATATTGCAGATACGATCCCGTAGAGAAAGTGAGCTTAAGTTATTATATACACAAAATAATCCTTGGTATCTCGTAAAAAACAACAAAATTCGTTTCACTCGGCTCAGCAAATAAGTTTAAGTCACAATCAAAGTGACTACAATTCTTCTCTTCACAAAGGACAGTGCAATACCAGAGATGGTTCTGTAGCTTAGAGCAGAGTAAAAAAGAAAATAAAAATATTTTGAAAACTGATAATGTCTTTGATTTCAAATTCAACAAATTTTTTTTTGTATTTATTCGTTTGTATGTAACAAATTTCACAAAAATGATACTTTATTTACTCCCATCAAACAATAAAGAAACTATTATTTCTTTACCATCATGCTAAAAATTACATGATGTTTTTGCAACTACAAAACAACAAATCGAAGTTCATCTACAGAATTTATGAGGCACTTTGAATTGAGAGTTAAAATAATAGGGCTGACTAACTCGGTAGGTCCACAATACGATTTGTTCCGCACCATATGGCTCCACTCTCAACCGGGTATTAAAAATAAACAGGAGATCAGATATGTTCTGTAAAATATGGGAGCCAATTAAAAATGTCTTATTTCATTCTGGTAAGAGACGTCAGGTTGGCTTCTTGAGAATTGCCACCAGCACGATTATCTTACGGAGACACTCACCCAAGAGTTGGCTAGTGAATTCCTGATGCTTGATTACACCCATGGTGACTTTATACTGTCAACGGATAACTTCTTGCCAAGGTTGGCGACTAATAAATTTCCGTCAAACATTGGAAATAGCAACCCAACAAATCTGATGTGAAATGAAACACGACTTCATTTACCACATTACAAACATACGATTTGTCAAAATTGAATGGAATTTATCAAAAAAAATAATGAAGCATTATTGGATATAAAGTAGACTACAAATTACTAAATACAAATTCTAAATTGGCCTACACTCAACTTAACTTTAAGTGAACATAGTATTAAACTCGTTGATTTTTGTTTTGTTGTAATGTGACCATAAGAACATAGCAATCAATTATCATTTAATGTGGCTATGAAATCATTTTATCAGTTAAATAAACTTGAAATCATTCTTGAAATGCTTATCTGCAACATAGTTATAACCGCATTTGTATCTAATTTGTAGTTGCTTTCTAATGACGTGTCAAAAGCTTCGGAGAATATTTTTATAATTTTTTATTTTTTCTTATGGCTTATTGTTTTATTAATTTCCATCAGGTGTTTAATTGTGGCTATTTATATAGATATAGACTACTTTGATATGTTAATAACTCTTGCACTCTGCGTCATACCTGTCATATTGTGCATCCCATTGTCTTAACTAAATTAAACTTTAGGTTTCAGGTTCTTTAATGACTTTCATAAATATTCGTACATAAAGAAGTATTCTTCACTTTTTATAGTTTTAGGTAAGATTTGGCAAACACTTTTATTCTTTTCAATGTGATTGGCTCGCTTTCAAATATACTGTGATCAAAGGTTTCTTACCTCTTCTAGACAGAGAGTCTGCATTCTTTGTATGAAGTCAAATACAGCTTCCATTCATAGTAGTTAATAAACAAATTTCTAATAGATGCCTTATATATATTTTTAAGTTCTTCCTTTGAAGGAATAGTAAGTCTTTGAAATGTAAGTTAAATTGGAATGACCTTTTTAAACTAAATCAGAACTGATTGTTCTTGTCACATACCTGCTTTCTTCATAAACACAAAATTCTAAACACAGCAGCATCCATATCAAACATTAAGTTCTGTTCAAGGGTGATAGTTTGATGACACCGTTTGTTTAACATATCCATCATCCCATGGAAAGCATCAGAAAATATATGTTTGATTGGCGTTTTTCACCTATAAGAATTGTATTCTTTAACATAACATATTCACTTATGTAAACATTTAAATTTTTACATAACTATCAGTAAAGTACAGTGATAGTAAAAAAATTTCATCTCGAGATATTGACGGAATTAAATGTTTTGAGGTCCAAAAGTCGTTTTATAATGTTTTTTCGATGATGTCTGTGTGTGTGAATTGGTGGGTGAGGATGTATCCAAAATATCTGGTCACGCTACTTCCTGAATCTTCAATGAATCGAATTGATATTTTACACAAAATTGGGTATTATAGTGTAGATGTGATATATAGTTTGCGAGTAATTTTGCATGAAGGGAAAGTCACTTTTTTTTCCAAAAATGTATATTTAAACAACATTTTTTTCTTCAATACGTCTAACTCTAGATTCTTGACTTTTTGGCATTATCTTTGATGTTACAAAAGTATAAAAGAAAAAAATCCTCAGATTTTTAAAAGACAGGAAATATTTTTTCCAATAAAATGCCAAATTTGTCTTATTCTATCTGAAACTTGTGAGAACGATACAAGCCAGCCATACCGTTTAGCAAATGAAAATTAAACCATATTTAAAAATAGAACTTTCTTCAAACTGTTTGTTTTCAAAAGATATTTGATATTTATAATTTCTTGAAGAGACTCAGAGGTAGCGTTAGAGAGCAAATAATTTCTTTAAGAGATATTTTTATATATTTGTTTTCAAAATTACATCAAGCAAAGTGTTGTTAAAGTACATTCTCTGTTTTCAGAAAATTTTTTTTGACCCTAAACGGCTCACTAAAAAACCAGGAAATTTCCCCCCAAAAATTGAATAGATTATTAACGATTTATAAAAAAATTCATGGAATCTTAATAACAGCAAAGAGAAAACGCTATAAAAACGGGTTATTGATCCTGGACTAATGATTTATCTGCTATACTTGTATTTGTTAATATTTATTTAAATTTACTTAAACATTTTTTGAGTTAATCAACAAAAATAAAATTGATGCTTACAGGTTTAATGAATTTTTTTTAAATAATTTAATAACTTAATATGAGATGTAAAAGAATAAAATTCTCTTACGTAAAACATTAACGCTAATCAAATATAATTTCTGATGCTTTCCATGGTATGATGGATTTGTCTCACCAAATGCTCTAATCAATCTATGTGTTGCACCCTTGAACAAAACTTAATATCTCTGACATTTTTCAGACAAAATAGGAATATTTTCAGGTTTTAAATCTTCAATGTTTGGGAAACATTGACTTAAATCTTCAATGTAGCAGGAGGTCAGGTAAACTATGTAAGAGATCAACTGGTCATTGGAACAAAAGCCATGTACCCTACAAGAGATTATGTATTTCGTAACGAAATCTACACTTTCCCTTTTCAAAAATGTGATTACTGCTGTAGTTATACTAATGACATTATATGAATCAGCGGTGTGATATACAAAAATAAGCGTATATATTGATAAGTGGATCAATCACTATCTGCACTACCTCCAGGAATAAAAGGCTAATAAACCTCTCCCATTTAGACATTTATATTATGCCTAAATGTTACATTATATATTGTATACCCAATAATTTTGATATCATGTTTACTTATAGTAAAGCTGAGTGCAGGCCACTCCAGATTTTTTATCAATCTTTTAAATAATTTTATTTCTCTCGAATGGCAAAAAAAATTTCTAAGTAAATGACAACACGATGTACACAAATCTGACAAGTAAGGTAATTGATTCTTTAGTCCAGAATGCATTTTCAGTATTTATACCTTCATTTCAATTTACTATGATCAAAATTTTACAAAAATATTTATATAATTTGAAATTTCATTTTATGTGATCCACACTAACAGTGTGGAATGCAGTGCTTCAACAAACTTTTTAATATATCACCAATATTTTCAAAATGAGTGATCTTTTATAAAAAAAAACTTTTGTCATACTTAAACGAAAAAAATATATTGCGTGCGACTATACCAAATATTGCTCAATAATAGATTCGTAAATAAGATTGATTTTTGCCTGATATTTCATATTTTTTGGGGCAGCCACACTGTAATCAAAGATGCTAAACTGTCGAAACTCATTATATCTGTATCACCTTCTTATTAATAATATCATGGGTATCCAAGGTATGTTTTTTAAATTTGTCAAGGTTAATATTATTCAATTGAAAAGAAAGCAACCAAAAACCTTGAAACATTGGATCATTTTAGCGAAAGACATTTCACTGCCTCCTTTGACATGTAGAATGCTTCTTATGAAACCTCTCGCTGTTTTTTTACAAATCAGTTGTTTATTTCCTTATTCCATTTCTGTTTTGGAGGTCGACATATTTATACACCCAATGTCTAGATGATGTGAGTTGAATTGAAGCAAAAACATAAACATTTTTATACAAGAAAATTTAGAAAATAAGGGTGTTGTGAAATGCGTCCATCTCTAAAAAATAAAGCAGATCTTCCAGAACTGTCAGTTTTCAAACGATTGTTTGAAATATGTTCAAAGAATGACCACACATGTAACCATTTTCTGATCAACAGTTTGCCTATCCTTCAAGAGCATTAACAGAAATCGAATTAGTAAAGTAGTTATTCAAAAAATGCAAAGTTACTAAATCAATACAACTTAAGTTAGATCTCAAAACGAATAATCTGCTAAAACGCAAAAAGGAATATAACATAGATAAATTGGATAAAAGCGGAGTATATAACATTAAAAATTAGCATTGTAAACATGTATATACACAACAAGCAGGAAGAACTCTAAACCGAAGATTTAAACAACTCAAAGACTATTTAAATAATTTAAACTGAGCTAATCATTTAACTAAACATTAAAATGAACTAGGTCGTATGAAAAACTCAATAGACTTATTAAAGACAGACGTCCCTCGCAAGTCGGTCCCGAGCCTGTACAATGTTAGGTGCTTGTTAAATACAATCATCCCTACTTTAAATACAATTGAGTGAGGTAAAATATTAGACTCTCAAAGCAGAAACGATGTTTAACCTATGTTGAATGTTCAACCATGTTTAGCCTATGTGTGTTCCCTTGTGGGACCGTCAATGCAACCTAACCTAAGACAGCACAAAAAGGACAACTAAATAATATAATAGAGCAACTAGAAATACTATCACTTGAATTAGCTGTCTTAAAAAAAAAACAATTTTTCTCTCTATGATGATTTAACCAAAAATTTGACATAGTTATTTTATGTGCTGTTTTAAAGCATTTCTACGCCCTTATTTTTCAACCCTTATTATAAGCGTTACATTTTTGTAAATCATTATTCTTGCCCTATTGTATTAATATTTCGTACTCTTCTCGGAATTGCATTGGTCGACTGGACTGCAGCAGAGTGGTGCTATTTATTGACATACATAGAATTTTGTAGTTAATTACAACTTCTTCAAAGGCTACATTTTTGTAAACTCTCTGTGGTTTAAATATAATGCTTTCTTAGCATTATGTTACACGATAAACTTCGCAAGAAGCACATATTCCCCTCCGTAACACTGGATCTCCTCCAGGAATCAATCTTTATTATGGAGATATTTCTGCTTTGCTATACTTCTTTTACTTTACTATAAGTAAAGTATAGTGTTCGTAAAAAAAATCGATCTCGAGATTTTGACGGAATTATATGGTTTGAGGTCCCAAAAGTCGTTTTATGAAGTTTTTTTGATGATGTCTGTGTGTGTGTGTGTGTGTGTGTGTGTGTGTGGGTGAGTGTGTTAGCATTACTAACACGCTTAGCGTGGTAACTACGGTCCAGAATCTTTGATGGATCAAGTTGATATTTTACACAGAAATAGGCTCAATAGCGTAGATGATCCCTATTGTTTGGGAAGAATTATGCATGACGGGAAAGTCACTTTAGAAAACATTTTTTTCTCCTAAACTGCTAACTTTAAAGTTTTCAAATTTTGGCATTATCTTTGAGGTTACAAATGCAATAAACGAAAAATATATTCAGTATTTTAAAACAATGAGAAATAATTTTTTCAATAAAATGTAAAAATTTGGACTTATAATTCAATCCCAAAGCTTGTGAGAGCATTACAAGCCATACCGTTTGACGGATCAAAATGAAACTATGTCTAGAGATAGAACATTAAGTGGAAAATGAGTTGGGATAATTTTTTTAAAATTACATTCTTCTAAGAGGCGTTACAGTACGATTTTTGTTTCCAGAAAAGGTTTTTTTTGACTCATTAAAAAATCATGAAAATTAGACCAAAAATGGAACAAAAAATTAGCAATTTATAAAAAAAAATTCATCAAATAAGCTTATATATTGATAAGTCGATCAATCACTACTATCTGACTACCTCAGGAATGAAAGACTAATAAACAATCTCCCATTTAGATGTTTACATTATGCTTAAAAGGGACATTATATATTATATACCCAAGACGATTGATATTAAATTTACTCATAGTAAAGTTGAGTATAGGCCACTCCAGATTTTTTTAATTGATCTGTTTCGTTTTATTACTATTTATGAACCATATTTCTTGACTTTATATCTCTTTATATCAGTCTTTTTTCAAAAGACTACAACTAGGTTAAAAATATTAAAATTTCGTTGAATATATAATTTACGACAATTTCAGCAGCCCAAAAAAAAGAATCTATTTTTGAAAATTATTTTATTTAACTCAGGGAACTTCAAAAACGTGTATTTTCATTGAAAACTGGATTCAAAATTTTCACACAAATGAAGTTCTTTCATTTCTTTTAATTTTATAGAGAAGGTAAGTCAAAATAAAAATAATAACATTAGGGTTATAGTTATAAATATTTTATTCGTGTAAAGAAACTCAAACGGAGTCCAATAATTATGTATTAGAGGACTTTTCTCCAGGTGTCAATTTAAGAAATTAAATATGAAGGGAATGTAGTAGGATGTTGCCAGGTAGCCGATGGAATGCCAAAGTGGGGGAAGTGGCGTGTGGAATTGGGATAGTTGTGAATGACACAGTCTGGCCACTGTGCTGAAGGCGGTGGGGGTTGGATTCTTGGCCAAGGCAGGAAGCTTGTGTTTATCGTTCAGTCCATAGCGTGCCTTGCTACCCGCGCAGCTCAGCTTGACTCTGCAGCGAAGTCACTTTCGCACCATGGTCGAAGACAGAACTCGGCATTTGGTTAGTGAACAAAGTCCGCCAGACGTCAGCAACAAACTGTTCGTACCATATATTATTTATGTTTATATGTATTCTGTAAAGCATGCGACAATATTTTAACAGTATATATATTAATTAAAAAATTTATAAAATATTTCCAATAAAAGTTGTTTCTGTCTAGTTACTTACGTCGTTTCAAAAAGAAAACATATATATACTTCAATGTTTACTTATCTCGACCACATGTATTCCACATTCCACACTACCTCTCTTTATTTATTGAGGTTTGGTACAGCGTGGGCCAAACCAGAAGATCAAACCTCGAATAAGACAGAAAAATAGTGACATATATATATATATATCAATGATCAAACCACAATATGAAATGGGAAAACAAGACTAAGATCTTTCAACCGTAACAAGTGGTCTTCGTCACAGTCAAAAATTCAATGGAAACACTGACTTTTGACTCTGAAGAAGACCGCTTGTTAGGGTTGCAAGATATTAGTCTTTTTTTCCATCTCATATTCTGGTTTGATCATTGATTATTATTTCACGTGTTTATGAGAAATCTTATATATATATATATATATATATATATATATATATATATAACAAAATGAAAGTTTATCAGGACTCGGAGAGTTCTTCAGAAACTGACTGAGTTCTCATAAACTTTTATTTTGTTTCTATTTCACGTTCGATACTTTTATCAAGATATGTAAATACTTACATATATATTATCACTTAAAATTCGAAAAAATGATCCAAACTGGACGAAAATCAGCTCAAAAACGAAGAAAAGCAACACACTGAGAAAGAGACACACTTACAAACTCAAATTTTTGGATGATCCGTCTTCAGGAGGAAAGAGATTGGGACCAAGAGAGATTGTGACCAAGCACGCTGGAAACACAACGGCGGGAAACCCATTGTGTGTATATGTATATATATATTCAAAAGAAAATGTTATCTTTTTCCTTTCTTCGTGAATACATATACAGTTAGGAATTAAACTTTAGAGACTGAGATTAGAAAGGCATAAACTTAAGTTTCAAATTTTTGGTTAACTATCATCAAGAGAGAGAAAATGCAAGACTTATCACACCAACCAAGCTGAAAACGCAACCCAACCGTTTTCGGATCACTTTTTGCCAGTGATTTAATACACTATGTTTATTTATCGTGGTTTGTTCCAGCATCAAAGATGACTCCATAAAACACCTTTAAACCAACGTTTCGTCATTATATTTGTGGACTAAAAATATAGACGAAATGTATCCTGAAGTCTTTATCTTCAGGGCTACATCAATACGGAATTAATTATAATAACTTAAAAAAATAAGGCGAAAATTATTTTTCCTTCATTAGTTGCACACCTAAATTAGTCAGTAATAGAAGAGGTATTAACAACCTGAGGCTTAGGCAGTAAACTCATGAAATAAAAATTGAAATCTAAATGACAGTAAAAAATTCAGAAAGGGACTTAAACCATTTAACCAAAACAACTGATCTTCCTCAGAGTCACACTTAAACTACAACAAATCTGAGATGTCCAATTTCACTTGTTTCAGCTTCTAGAGTGACTGAGGTGAATCGTTTGTCTTTGTTGAAAGATCAGATTTTGATTTCTGAAACTTCTTCTTGTGGTTTAGACGTTGTTATGTATGTGTATAAGCAAAATAAAGACTTGAACAACACACTGACAAGCCACTATCATATTTTGAAACCCCTCATGTTATGGAGGAAATGTTAATTGCATGAAAAACAAACCAAGCTTAAATGAATTATTAACATAAAGGGAATAGATCTTAGAAAATTCTACAAAAACTCATTTTAATATTTTGATGAATCGTCGTTATCTGGATTGGAATTGTGATTAGCTTGAGAAGCATTGTTATTTTATTTCTATTATTTTGAGTCTGATGGCCTAAAGTTGCTAGGGACTCGTGCGCCCTGCGGCTAACATGTCTTTTTTTTTCTTTTTTTTTTAAAGGCTAGGCCATTCATTATCTAACGAAATGCGTCCTCGGATTTGGAATTAGTCATTCCTTTCTAAGTGCCTCTTTTTTGTAGAGAGGACACTTTTAACTAGGCCGTCAACCATTTTCAATACATCATCCCTCCTATCATTTTGGTCATGATGGTTTCTGGTGAGAATACACTTATTTTCTTCACCAAATCACTTCTCCGGCTATTCCATTTCTTACATACAAAGAAAGTGTACTCCACATCGTCTATAGTGCCTGAGCAATACAGGGAGTCTCGTGCTTTCTTATCTTGTAAGGTAGGCGCGGAAGTACCCATGTCCGCTGAGAAACTGCGTAAGGTAGTACCCCACCTCTCCATGGCCCACAATCGGACATCTTCAATAATCTTGAACGTCCAGAGGCCTCTAGTTTCGTGTTCAACTTCTTGCTTTCTTCGGTAAATGGCCTCCCTTTGTCTCGCTAGTAAGTCAACTGGAAGCGGCTAAAATGTCTTAGTGTATTAGCCATTGTCGGTATTAGAATAATTTATTTTTTAAGTTTCTTAATGTTCTTAATAACAGCAGTCCGATTTTATGTTGAATTTACTCGTTTTAAAAAATATACTAGTAAATATTTTTACATACAAATGTTGAAAAGGACAACTCGTCTCGAACACATAGTGTGGCATCAATACCTGTAAGGGTTGCTTCAATTAATGAGTAACACTTCTTTTGTGTCTACTGCTTAAAAAAGTTTTTTCTTTTTTTACGAAATGCTGAAGATAATACTATAGTATGAATACTTGATGTGACCAGGTTGCTTCTGTGACAGTATGGACTCCTTCTATTACTGTTTCTCTTTCACCTTTTTCTATCTCCCTTTGTTACTCTTTTACCTTCTCTGTTTAACTCTTCCAGATATTCTCTACCCCCTCCTTGTTTCCACTTTCGTCTATTTTACATTTTCATTCTCTCTTTATATCAATCTGGTTGTCATTTGCTCTCCACACCTAATACCATTCCTCTAAAAAATTGTCTCACATTCAATTTATTAGAGAACAGATCTTTAATATGACATAGTATAACCTTTGGTTTTACGACCAGTCCAAAGAGCTTTGTAGACAGTACTTTTATCGCCACACGAAATAATCTAGCGTCATCGGATGGATTAAAGAGTATAAGTCAGATGTAATACTCTCTCGCAGGAGTTCCTAACCTGAGGTCCGATATTATATTCCATGAGTGTGAGAAAGTCACTCACACTTATTATTATTATTATTAATTGCATATTATTAATATTCCAGTATTTCTTATTAATGCTCGTATGTTTCATGTTTTCGGTTCTTTTTATTGTGGTTTTAGACATTTTTTCTAGACTGCAAAACTACTTTGCCTGAACTAATTCCATTTGTAATAGTACTCTCCTATCAATCAAAACAAAATCTGCGAGTCGCTTGAATATTCCCAGGCAGACTTTCGTGCTGCCTTAAGTAACATTTTTCTATCTTTAGAAGTACTTGTGACTAATAAACAGAAACTTAAAAGTTATCAGTAATCTTTTAGAAGAGTGAATCTTGTAATTATTATCTTCCATATATTTAAAGGAAATTATTATTTTTTGTAAATTACAATTTTTTTTGTAGTATTTATTCTTAGCATAATATGCATTTCAGGAGGCGTGAAGTTTGAGTGAACCTTTTTTCAGGGGTACGGGTTGAAAAAACGAGAGCCTCTGATATAATATAAAATTGACTACTATCAGACCTGTGACTTTCCCTTAGGAAGGCGTTAGTATGCTAAAGTAAGGTTGAAGTCTTGAATATATTTTATTTTAAAATCATACATGGCTACATTCAGGGTTGTTAGAGACGAAGACTAAAACATTCTCATTCTGAGGTAAAATGGATCAACAAACAAAAGTCTCCACACAAATGAAGTTTTATTCAACGCGTTTCGAACTCTTTGTGTTCATCATCAGGAAGACACTATAATACAAATTATATCTAATCAGTTACAAAATTAGAGTGAAATAATAAAATTCAATTAAGAGAATTCAAGACATACCCAAGGATGTGGTGCTGACGGGTTGGTCCAGTGAAAACAACAAATAGGAAATAGATTGTTTTCACTGGACCAACCCGTCAGCACCACATCCTTGGGTATGTCTTAAATTCTCTTAATTGAATTTTATTATTTCACTCTAATTTTGTAACTGATTAGATATAATTTATTATTTCACTCTAATTTTGTAAATGATTAGATATAATTCGTATTATAGTGTCTTCCTGATGATGAACACAAAGTGTTCGAAACGCGTTGAATAAAACTTCATTTATGTGGAGACTTTTGTTTGTTTATCCATTTTACCTCAGAATGAGTAAATACCACACAATTACGGATTGCACAACTAATGATCTGAAACATTCTATAGTCGTGACTAATGACTTTTTTTCATTTCAAAATAATCTTGGTGCTCCATGATCGTCATGTTCATGGATATGTATATATAAGATTCATATCCCTGAACTTCTTATGGCCTAGACTAAACTCTTCTGATCCGATTGACAACCACTTTTAATTCTATATTTGAATATTCATATTGAACCATTCATCCCCTTAAACAATTTTTGAATAATGACGCCAGATGTCGCATAGATATTTCATTTCATCAACTAATTCACGCTCTACTACAACAGCAGAATCGGGATTTGGAAAAGACTGTTCAATTCAATTTGCTTTTACTTCTCTTAAAATAAAGATGTTGCTCTGTGCTGGCCTAGGTTCTAAGGGTAGCAAAATAGTGATACATTTCAATGTTCTTCTCAGTCAAAAATACCCTTATACTGGTGTCACTGTCACACATTTCATTGCCTTGTGTAATTCTAATAAAATTCACGGTAGTTTTATAGTTCAAACAAAATATACATACTTGTCACCAACTTATATACTTGCCACAGTATATACTTGTCACAGTATATATCTTATATTTTGAAAAAGAAAAAAATACAGTCAAGTTACCTGGAATAACCATATGTATTGTTTAAAAAATACTAAAATTCTTAGAATTCAGGTTTTTCTTTAGCAGAAATATTTAGTTCAAAAATAATTGTCTTCTTGAAAACCAAAGTTGGTATCATTTGCTAGAACAAATATAATCCCCTTCTTAGGTAACTGAACCAAATTCATAATATTTACAACTATTTTAACAAAGAAACAAACAAATTTGTGAGTAAAGAAAATAACCATCTATTAAAACAATATTTACAAGAACAGAAATTAAAATGAATGTAATTTTAATGAATATATGGGCTTTAGCGTTAATGAGGCGGCCATTTCCTCCTATATTTCTTATTTCACGGAATAGTCCCTTTAGTGTTATTTCAATTGTCTAATAAAAAGTTAAAGTTCTTTGTTGTGAAATTTTTAGCAGTCATATACTAAATGCCTTAACTTATTTAATTTGACAACTTCAAATATAAGTAATAAATTGAGTAGTTGTTTTTAAATGGTTAACTTTTAAATGTATTTAAAAGTTCTTTCTGTATACGTATTAACAAAAAGATAGTAGGTAAGTGAAATTAAATATCCTTATAATTAACAATTATTTCGTTTCAAGTGCATTTCTATATAAGTATAATAATAAGTGTAATAAATTATTATAAAGTTTCGCCTCTGTTGAACAGAAGCGATACTTATTTCCTCCTCTGATAACTGTCAGCTATAGATTCTTTCCTCTCGTCCAACTTTTTCCTGGGGTCCTTAAACTCTGATACTCCCCTTAAAGGGCCCCATCTTATACCAATTTTTCAGTTTTTATTTTACACTCTCTTTGTAATTGTATTAACACAGAAAAAAATAGAGAAAGTCACTAAAGAAATCATTTATATTTTCTATTAACCGTAACAAGCGTTCTTCTTCAGAGTTGTCAGTTGGGTTTTTGACTCTGACAAAGACCGCTTGTTACGGTTGAAAGATCTTAGTCTTGTTTTCCCATTTCTTATTATGGTTTGATCATTGATTGTTATTTCAAGTGTTTATATGAAATTTATATATATATATATATATATATATATATATATATATATATATATATATATATATTAGTATAAGTTGGGAGCAAATCTTCTTGGAGGCATATTTTGTTGAAATGTACCGCAGCTTCGGCATTAACGACTTTCAAACTAAGCTGTTCCAGTCTCCTCACAGTCTTACGAATATAAGGTGGTAATTCCCAAATAAGTTGTCCAAAGGACATTGAGACACTTTTTTGAAACACTTTAATAGATATGAACAATTTTAATTATAACCCTTTAAATTTAATATGACCGTTTATTTTAATTATAATATATATAATATATACTTTATATATATATATATATATAATATATACTTATAATATATATAATATTATGCTTATATATATATATACTTTTCCACTGGAAACATGATCCGAAACGAAGAAATATAGTTTTATATAGGAAAAGAAACAGAGAAATTAAAAGCACACACCACTTGAGTGCGCTTGGTTTCCCTCTCTTATCTCTTCTGAAGACGGTTCAAACCGAGAATTGGAGACTGTAATTGTGTGCTTTTAATTTCTCTATGTCTCTTTTTCTACATTGAACTCTCTCTCTCTCTCTCTCTGTCTCTCTCTCTCTCTCTATACATACATATATATATATATATATATATATATATATATATATATCTTTCATTTACTTTTATATTCTTAATCTATTTATTACCTATTAATCCAGTTATACTGTTGACCTTTCAACTCATTTATTCTAACCGCTTTGTTTCTGTTTCTTTATTGACCTTTGACCTTCTCTACCTTTACTAATCCTTTTATTCTATTAATAGCAATGACTAAGTATTTGTCATAAGTCATCGATTTTAATTTAACATGTCACTTGGCCAACTTCTTTTCCAGTTGAACCCTGTTAGCAGGAGGTTAGTTTGTAGGATCGAATCTCTCAGTCTTAAGATCGTGAATGCCGAGACTGCGGTTAATTTTAATGATACCTGTTTAAAAGAGGATCTGCTGCCTATTTATACCAATATATATATTCGTATATTGAAAGAAAAGAACACGGGAAACAACAAAACTCATGTCAGTTTTTGGACCTCATCGTCACCAGGAGAAGAAAAAGCAGAATAAGAAGAGTTCCGTTCGACTTCTAAATATCAACTTGCTTTTGCTGGCAAACGAGAGATGCTGTGTGCTAGCCGAGCCGAAATCTTCTTCTTCTTCTCCTGATTATAACAGTTTTATATATATAAACTTACCGTAATCTCAGCACTTACGTTTTTAGGCGATATTTGTACCTTCAATATTTAGCCATGATCAGAGGATAGTTGGAGCAAACTTTGGAGGATTTGTTATAGATTGAATAGGATTACAAATTAGATGAACAATTAAACAGAGAGAGAAATAAGTCTAAGTGGTATATATTTATTATATAGTATATTTATTATATATACAAATATAGTATACAAAACAGGTAAAATTTATGTTTTTAGATAAATTCAACCGGTTTTGGACATAGTCATACTTGAAGATGCACTACGTGTGAAACTGGTCAAATGATTACAATAGTTGTTTAGCAGCTAATACGGATTTATCTGGTATTATGAATATATTTATTTACTCTATCTGCTTATCTTAGTTATATTTATATTTTATGCTTTTTCTATTTGCTACTATATTTATCCACTTAGTTATATTATTTATTCTACATCTTGAGTAGATGCTGTTTAAAATCATCTCCTGAACAAAGAAAGAGTGAATAATGTGAAGAATATCAATTACAATACAATGTGTCAACATGTATTTTAACAACAAAAAACACGACAAAAAAAGATTTATCATGTTTTCTAAAATTCAACTACACAGTTTTCAGAAAAATTATGATATATGTAAGAGGTGAATGTGTAGACATGAGAAACCTCTCATATAGTTACATTGGCATAATTAAATATATGTAGACATGAGAAACCTCTCATATAGTTACATGGCATAAGTAAATATATGTGGAGCAAGGTATAAACTATAATGAACAATTTCGAAATAGGACTAAAATCTTTCGGCCAATATCTTAAAAGGTCTTCTTTAGAGTCATAAGATAAATGGATGGGTTAAGAAGAAAACAGGATGGCTAACTCCCACTAATTTGTCAGGTTTAGGACTGCCATTGTTCTATTAGGATGCTGTCATCCCCCCGAAGGGAATTGCCCATTAACCGGGACCAGACCTCACCTAAGTGAGTACTAGTTTTCAGAAAAGACTTACTAACTGATGGGTTTTACTCAATAGTAACGGTCACTGGTCTAGTTCTCTCTGGTTGTTCTGAAGGCAACCTCCCGAGAAGATAATACTTCTTACACAGGGACTCCATAGGGAGTCTACCCTTCCTGGGAGAAGAACCACAGCCACCAAAGGTCCAACATCAAAAGATAAAAGATACGGAAACCCGAAGTATGGATACTGCATGTGCTTCTCGCCACCGTAGTACTGACAAAATTTTAAGAGTTCTCGGGTAGAACTTCAAACCTAGGTCCAGCTGAGCCTGTCTTGAATGTAGTTGGGGTCAATGGCCACAAAACCTTCCACCTGTTAACCGTTCTCGTAACATCTTCTCGGTCTTCTAGAAGTTATGCTCCTAAAAGGCTTCCAATAATGGACGCAATTATAAACAGATTTTCTGTGAAAACATCTGTTCACTATTAAAATCTGTTTATTATCAAATTTTCTTGACAACTTTAGGATTACGTGCATCTCTAGGAGTATTTTATGCATTATTATTTTGAATACAGATGTCTCACAAAACCAGACAGGAAAAGAGATAGTGTACTTCAAGTCTAGTATACTTAGAGTAAGGTGTGAGGTCTCTTTGTGGCAACGTACAAACCTCTGAACTGGTAGGTGCGGAGTTCAATACCCACTCTGGCCCTAGATTTATTTACTTGGGAGCTGAATAGATTTGAGCACGTCGTCCCTCAGAGAGAATGTTAAGCTGTCAGTCCCAACTCTGTACGATGTGAGGTACTCATTAAAGATCCCTACACTAAATACACTTCAGTTAGGCAAACTTTAGGACTCCGAATATATAATCAATTTTCTATGTGTGGTATCACAAAGGACCAATATTCGAACTTTGTGTGTTCCCTTGTGGGAATGCCATTACAACCTAACCTAACCTACTCTTTGATTAAACTTAAGATAATGGAACATCATATTACATAATGGTATGTGTATAAAATAATGTTGAAATTATCAAATCCTCTTTTTCAATTTAGGATTACACCTAATTTTGGAAGAGATCCACTATTGATCGTTGAAGGAGCCAATTTAAGTTGTATGGTTGTTACAATGTTATTTTTATTTTGATAATTAACGACTATAATAATAGAATTCAATTATCATTCTTAGTGTTCAAATTCATAGTTAAGAGTGAAATGTAAAACTTGTGTAGTATATTAAATAGAACTTAATTATTCACTAAAGAATCTAAAATGATTCATTCTTTATGCCCAGATTGATTTAACCTCATTCAGTGTCCCATTGTGTAATTAGTAGACAAAAGTAGATGACGGTGTAATCAATGAAACCAATTTGTTACCCACACATTGTTTTAGCCTTGATCAAACTTTTCCAATCTAGTCTACTGGCCAGGTGTATTCAACCAAAGATAAAAATAATTAATTTTAATTATATCCGCTTAGTCTCTAAATACAACCAGAATTTCATTATTCCTGTCTTCTGCTCAGTTTTATCTAACTTACTTTCAGTAATTAGTCTATTAAATCTATTTCTTTTTAAAATGATTCTATCTTCCGTAAAAATATAAAATAGTTTATACAATAAATGGTTGATTTTTAAAAATACCTTATTTTGATGTTGATTTTTTTCTCTTGAAATAGCATTACGGTTATTGGTCATAATCAAAGCACACGAAAGAACGCGGGACTATAAATAACAGCTGGCCCTGGCTACTGGTATTAATACATTTCTACTACCTATTGATAGCGGATGGAATTCCAACCAAAATTGCTTTCTTTGTTCTAAACAAAGAACTTTTCAGTAACTTTTTGAATATTGAGTTTGATAAATTTCTCTTTGTTAAGACTGCATTCTTAAATAAAGATTATTTATTACATCTATAAGAGTTATGTTTGAATTTAATTTAATTCCATTTAGGAGGGAAACATGCCTTAAGAAAGATCTGTTACCTATTTACAGTTATATACATAAGCTAGATTTACAAAAAGAATACACATAAAAGTGACCACAAAAACTTACTACTATATTTCAACCGTGTCATCATCAGGTAGAGAGAAACTGACTTAAAACATATATATATATATATATATATATAATATAATATAAATATTTTATATATTTTATAATAATATAAATTATATATTTTATAATATAAAATATATATATATATATTTTTGTAAAAGTTAAATTGGGCATTACTTTTAATAAAACAAATATATATATATATATATATATATATATATATATATTATATATATATATGAGATTACATTTTTTGCCTATTGTATTTTTAATTAATTTCTTGGATACCTTTTCTAAATCTCTCAAGAGTCCTTTAAATTCAGTAGGATTAGGTACGATATATTAACTCACCATATGTTTTGTTTTCCATGTATTATTCTTTTCAACGTTTCGGTCCTCATTGACCATCTACAGGGTGTGAAACTCGTACATACAATATCTTGAACAAAAATTACTGAACTTTTTTAAATACTTAAATATAACACTAAAATTCCTTAATAAACATACTAAATACAATGTAAACATTTAAACAGGCCGGTTGGGATTTCCATTACATGTCAGCAGATGTCTTTAAAATCTTTTATCCTGGTTAAATTCCTCGTTTGTTGTAACTCTCCTATGTGAAACTATAATATATATTATATATATATATATATATATATATATATATATATATATATATAATAGAACATCTTTCTAAAAAGATTATTAATGCTGAAGCCGCTGTGCTTTTTAACAACACTTGTTTAAAAGAAGACTTGCTGCCAATATACACCAATATATATATATATAGTACCGCCCTGTCTTCCTGCGGGACTCTTCGCTCTTCGCACCTCCTGATGACGACGATGGTCGAAATATCGATGTGAGTTATGTCTGTGTCTTTCTGTGTGTTTCCTTCATTTTGAATTTATTTTATTTTAAAAAAAGTCCGCTGGACCGTTTCTTTTAATATATTCAATTAAACAATTAAACATAAAAAATGTTTATCGTTGCACTCAACATTTATATATATATATAAAGATTTCACATAAACACGTGAAATAACAATCAATGATCAAACCACAATATAAAATGCGAAAACAAGACTAAGATCTTTCAACCCCAACAAGCAGTCTTCGTTAGAGTCAAAAACCCAACTGGTCTTAAGGCTTTCGTCATAAACCCTTATGGTTTGATCATATATATATATATATCATGATTTGTTTTCTTGACCCAATATTTATATGCTGTAATTTTTTGGGGGTTGAGATCCAATGATTTTAAACTAGTCCTTTTGCCGACGTTTCGACATTTATTAATGATTGTTTTACAATTAGCACTACTATTACTACTATTTGGTAATTTATTACATTTTAATATGTACAGTAACAAAGAGGAATTTATTGATTATATATATATCTCCAACCGTTGCTTCACAAGTGCGCTTGGTATCCCTTTCTCAACTCTCCTGATGACGGTTCAACCGAAAATTAGAGGCAGTAAGTGTGTTTGTTTCTTAGTTCTGTGTTTGTGATTCATCGCAAAACGTTTGTTGTCCTTTTGGATCGTTTTCCTGTTTACAATATAATTATATATATATAGGTGTATAATAAAATCGGGATTCGGTCAATTTTCCAGGATCAAAATCAAACTCTCAATGCCGACGTTTCGGTTTTATTTAAAACCTTTTTCATAGGCCTACAAACAAAGGATGACAAGAAATCATATATAAACATCAACATATAACTAACATCAAAATGGAATATTACAATTGTGAAAAAACAAAAATATATATACAAGTAGAAGTAATAGAAAAGCAATAAATATTTTTATGAACTTACAGAAGTCAGAATTTTTGAATTAGAAAAATGATGAAATTTACATTATATAAAATGAAGTAACAATAGATAGTTATTGAACTAACATCTTAACTGGTCAAAAACTTGGACCAGACTAACTGATTACAATTACATGTAAAACGTCGGCATTGAGAGTTTGATTTTGATCCTGGAAAATTGACCGAATCCCGATTTTATTATACACCTATTCTATCCAACGGTTGATATATTATTGAATTTGTTATATATATATATATATATATATATATATATATATATATATGTGTGTGTGTGTGTGTGTGTGTGTGTGTGTGTTTGTGTGTGTGTGTGAGAGAGAGGGAGTGCACTCAACATTTGGAACTGGAAAAATAATCTGAAAGTAAACTATAATCTTTTCCTGACCAAATATTTTGGATGGGGACGTCAGTCTGTCAGAGGAAGGAGACGTATTCGTGGTCGTATGGTCTTGCTGCTCTGCATTGTCTGAGGTACTGTCTAACTTAAAAGTCATCAAGTCGTCATATTTAGCTGACTTGATTATGAAAAATGTCAGAAACCTGTAAGAAAAAATGTCACTGTCATCGAATCAGCTTAAAATTAGTATCTGTTCGGTGATATCAAAATAAGGAATCCATTTCTCTTAATTGAATTTACCAAAGATAATAAGATTGATAAACACAAGAAAGTCTACATCTAATAATAATTTGTTTTCAAGACTGCAAACATATTGATTGATAAGGGCATTTTGTTAGACAAATCCAGGAAAAGCATCAGAAATTATATGTTTGATTAGTGTTCATTTAATGCATGAAGGCATTTTATTTCTTTCACAACTCATATTAAGTCATTAAATCATTTCGAATTTTTTCAATAAACCTCTAAACATCAATTTTCTTACAGTCAATTTACTTAAAAAATGTCTAAGTCAGTATAAACAATATATAAATTTCAACAAATCCGACAACTATAGTAGGTGATACGTTAGTCTAGGATTAACATTCAGTCTCTATAGCTTTATTGCTCTTCGCGCTAATAGAATTTGCACATTTTTTTTTATAAATTGCTAATTTTTTCGACAATTTTTCATTTTTTTTAATGAGAAATTGTACTCTAACACCCCTTTGATTAATGCAATTTAAAAAAAAAATCTCAACTCATTTCCCACATAATGCTCTATTTTTAGGTATAATTTTATTTTGAACTTTTAAACTATATGGCTTACATCGCTCTCACAAGCTTTCAGATTGAATGATATGTCGACATTTTTACATTTTATTGAAAAAAAAAATATTTCTAGTTGTTTTAAAAAACTGAGGATTTTTTCAGTTATTCTTTTGTAGCTTCAAAGATAGTACCAAATTTTCAAGGTTCCAGAATTAATAGTTCAGAAGAAAAAGATGTTGCCTAAAAATGCATTTTGGCTAAATATTGACTTCCTCATTATACATAATTGCTCCCCAAACAATAGGGTTCATTCTGACTATGTGTCCCATTTTTGTGTAAAGTATCAATTTGTTTCATCAAATATTCTGGACCGTAGCGTCTACACAGATACACACTCACCCACCCACTCACCTACTCTGCAAACCACACACACACACATATATATACACACATACACACACACAACATACAGACATCATCGAAAACATTATAAAACGACATTAGGGACCTCAAAACATGTAACTCTGTCAAAATATCATCATCAAATTTTTTCAGGTTCACTCTAATTTACTTATGGTACAGTAAAAAGCTAATAGTGGATGCTATCCTATATATTTATATGGTAGTAACTACGGGGCCACGCCCGAGTGTGACCGGTTTTTACCCGAGTAAGACCGATGACAGATCAAAATTTGATCCTTAGATGTAGTTACATAGTTGATAGTTATCCAAAAACTAAACAATGTTAATTTATTCATAGCTACAGAGGTAATAACGTTTATATATAAAAAAATGCAGATTTCATTTATTTATACTATGCTAATAAATTCTGAAATTGATATATTGATATCAATTAGTAGGGTAACGAGTAACTGGGTTTTATTTAACAGCCGCATACTCTAGTTTAACTTAAAGAAAAACTATATTATTATTGGTTACTAACGGAACAATCATATATACAAGTATATTCAAAAATAACTAAAATGCACACATTGTAAATTAGCCCACTTACTGGGCTCAAATTAAATTAGTGAATTAGTGTCAAATTTTCTGTTTCACTGTCACCAAGTGGAAGAAGAGTGGGAAGAGAGTATGCCAGAAGAATGCATGTTGACGGGCTTTAATTAAAGAATGCATGTATGTATTTATAAACCAAAAAGAAACCAGACAACGAGGACAAGTGATATTATACAGAAAGGCCCATAGAAAGAACTGATACAATTTATTTTTATGTTTTGACCATCATCATTGTCAGGAGTAAAAGTGGCCGTCAGGCAAAGTGTAACAAGGAGAAACCGTTTGATCTGGCAGATCAAACGACTGAAGAAATGTTTGATCTGCCCGATTTTCTGATTGTCTGTCTTTGTTTGACAGCCAGGTGGGCTTCTATCTCTCTCTCTTTCTCCCTTCTTCTCCATCTTCTACGTCTCTCTCTCTCTCTCTTTCTATCTATCTATCTATATATATATATATATATATATATATATATGGATTAATTTACCACAATGAAAACAATTTTTGAAACAATGCTCTAAGGCCTTTCGTTAACACATCTTCGGAGAGCAAGTGAACTAAAAAAACAATAAATACTTGTTAACTTGGCTGATTGAAATTTCCAGAATTGATGGCAACCCTGAATGTGTTTAATGATGAAGTCTTCATCTGTTTAATTATCCCGTTAATCAGATGAAGATTTCATCATTAAACACATTCAGGGTTGCCATCAATTCTGGAAATTTCAATCAGCCAAGTTAACAAGTATTTATTGTTTTTTTAGTTCACTTGCTCTCCGAAGATGTGTTAACGAAAGGCCTTAGAGCATTGTTTCAAAAATTGTTTTCATTGTGGTAAATTAATCCATCTATTATATCAAGTGTTATTTTGATTATTATTCATATATATATAAATATATATATATATTGGTATGAATTGGTAGCAGATCTTCTTTTAAACATGTTTCATTAAAGTGAACCACAGTCTCAGCATTCACGATCTTCAGATTGACAGATTCGATTCTACGAACCAACTTCCTTCTATCAAGGTTCAACTTAAAAAGGAGCTGGTCAAGTGACATGTTAGGTAAAAACAATAAAATAGATGAGAAAAAAATAGTATAATTTTCTTTTTAAAAACAAAACGAGATATAGTAAGGAAAGAAAGGAAAACAATATGGTAAACCAATTAACGTGTTAAAAGAGAAATGAAATAAAAGTGTTAAACGAAAATAAGAAATAATTCGAAAGGTATAGTGGGAAATGAAGCAGGTAAGTTTTAAAGATAGTTTTTATTATCTTTATAACTAGCCATCGTGTGCTAGATCTCATTTTTCCCTCCTTCGACAGTGATTTCTGTATCTCAGTCAAACTTTTAATATTTAAATTGGAAAATAAAATTCCTTAATCACTCTCTAGAGAAAAGAGGTTTTTTTAATAAATTCTATCCTGCTCATCTTCTTGGTAGTTGCTTAGCCGGAATGACAAACGTCAGATTTTTTTTATGGCAACTGGATATATTTTTCTTTAACAAACGCCTTCCTCACAAGCTTCTGTATTTGTTTCATGTTTTTCGAAATTCATTGCTAAAAGAAAATTTGCAATCTCAGTTATTCCACGTTTTGTCTCAGTATCGTGACTTCAAAAAAAGTAGTCATAATAATTTGATTACCAATATATGAATTTCGGCAGTAAACAAAATATCTTTTTAAAACAGATATTACCAAACTAGTAATTTTAAATTTCTTTATATTGTTCTAATAAAAATGTCAAGTTTCATAAGTGCATACATAATCAATATTATTGATACAAGGTTGGTACCAAGAGGTTATTTGAAATTGATTAGTAAATGATATATCTTACCACGTTTACTAAAGTAACAGATATTCAACTGAGTCTCATCATAGATTCATTTAACTTGAAACATGTGCTGTTCACATATATATAATATATATATATATATATATATATATATATATATAATATAAGTTCAATATAGACAAAGAAACATAGAGAAATCAAAAGAACACACTTACAGTCTCTAATTTTCGGTTTGAACCCGTCTCAGGAGAGATAAGAGAGGGAAACCAAGCGCACTGGTTTCCCTCTCTTATCTCTCCTGAAGACGGTTCAAACCGAAAATTAGAGACTGTAAGTGTGTTCTTTTGATTTCTCTATATTTCTTTGTCTATATTGAACTATATTTGTCCGTTTTGGATCGTATTTCCAACGAAAAAGTGTATATATATATATATATATATGTGTGTGTGTGTGTGTGTGTGTGTGGTGTGAAAACTCACTTCAATTTTAAAAAGCCATCATTTAAAAAAGGTTGAAGACGAATAAAATGAATTATGCTCGACTGGCAAACAGTAACTATATTTGTATATATATTTCTTCATTTTGATTCTTCCCTACGACATTTTGTCTCATATACATATCTTAGGTGTTGCTGGTCTGAATACTGGGCAGTGACTGGCTGTTGGCTTGGCGAGTAGCTGGTGGTTGGTCACCTAGCAGCTGCAGTGTGCGTGAAACTCCGGTGTGTTGACGATTAATTAATGGTTTATTAATTATATATATATAACCAATTAGATGAAACGATTCTTCGAACTGAATAAACTAGAATTTTCAAAAGAACACACAGAAAAGAAATTACTGAACTCACTACTATATTTTGATGTCCTCGTCGTCAGGAATAGATGTGAATCGCTCCAAAGGCTGATAACGACTCATTAGTCGTTAGTAGTAGTCGTTATCAGCCTTTGGAGCGATTCACATCTATTCCTGACGACGAGAACATCGAAATATAGTAGTGAGTTCAATGATTTCTTTTCTGTGTGTTCTTTTGAAAATTCTAGTTTATATATATATATATATATATATATATAATTTAGGAGGTCTCAGAGCTTATTTTTCTTCATTCTGATTCTTCCTACGACATTTTGTCTCATATACATATCTTAGGTGTTGCTGGTCTGAATACTGGGCGGTGACTGAGTGTCGGCTTGGCGAGTAGCTGGTGGTTGGTCACCTAGTAGCTGCAGTGTGCGTGAAACCCCCGTGTGTTGACGATTAATTAATGGGTTGTGCTTCATGATTTTCATGGCTTCATATATTTGCAGTCTGGCTGGATCATTAATTTTCTTTAAAATGATGGTGTTTTGAACAAGGTCCTGGTGGGTGAGTTTTCTTCCATGTTCCTCGGAGGTGTGTCTAGCGATGGCTCCTGCTTGCAAGTGCATTGTCAGTCGTCGTGAGAGTGTGGTCGATGTCATACCGATATATTTTGAATTGTCTAGGAGCTCACAATCTCCGATATTGCAGTTATATTCGTATATGACATTGGCCTTTTGCATCTCCGGGATGACTGCATCTGGGCTATTTTTCATTATCAGGTTAGCGGTGGTTCTACTTTTATAATAAATATGGACTTGAAGACGTTCATTTTCGTTATTACATTTAACATTCCTGCGGATAATTTGTTTCAACACTCTCTCGTCTTCTTTATACGCATCTGTGTATTGATTCTTATAGTACACCTTATGGACTGTGCTACTTCGGTCGATTGTTTGATTAGCATTGTTGGACCGGGTTTTGAGGTAGGCGTTAACTACTTAACTACTCTTTTGATAAAGTAAAGTTAATTTGTTTGTTTATTAAGTGAGCACTTTTTATTATGTTTATATAGTTTTAGTTTCTTTATTATATTCTTTTGTCATTCACATTATGATTTTTCCATATTAAAATCAAATGTGTACTGAACTTGTTAATTAGTAGAAGATCTGATAATAAATTTTAAGAAATACTGCACTACCAAAAAAGTAAGATTTTTCTGAAAAAACTTTTTATAAATTGGCAAGAATTTCATCTTATTTTTTACTTTACTATAAGTAAAGTATAGTGATCGTGAAAAAATTCGATCTCGAGATTTTGACGGAATTACATGTTTTGAGGTACCAGAAGTCTTTTTATGACGTTTTTACGATGATGTCTGTGTGTGTGTGGGGGTGGTTGGGTGGGTGGGTGGGTGCGTGTGTTAGCATTGCTTGTTACCACGCTACGGTCCAGAATCTTTAATGGATCAAGTTGATATTTTACACAAAAATGGGCCCCATTTAGACGAAGATCCGTATTGTTTGGGAAGAATTATGCATGATGGGAAAGTCACTTTTTTTGCCAAAAACCGTTTTTTTTAAAACATTTATTTCTCCTAAACTGATAACCCTAGAGTTTTGAAATTTTGACATTGTCTTGGAAGTTACAAATGCAACAAACGAAAAATATATTCAGAATTTTAAGACAACAGAAAATATTTTTTTTTCAATAAAATGTAAAAATTTTGACTTATAATTCAATCTCAAACCTTGTGAGAGCGATACAAGCCATACTGTTTGACGGACAAGAATGAAACTATGCCTACAAATAGAACATTATATGGCGAATGAGTTGAGATATTTTTTTTTGGAATTACTTTCGCTAAAGGGGCGTTACAGTACGATTTGTGTTTTCAGAAAATAATTTTTTGACGCTAAACGGCTCGTTAAAAAAAAATGAAAATTTGACCAAAAATGGAACAAAATATTAGCAATTCATAAAAAAAAATCATGAAGTTTCAATTACGGGAAAGAGCAATAACGATATAAAAACTCTTTGTTTATCCTAGACTAAGAGATCACCTGCTATACTTGTCGAATTTTTTGTATTTTTTTACATTGTTTACATTGACTTAGAAATTTTTTGAGCGAATCCACTGAGGTAAAATTGATGTTTCTAATGGAAAAATGAAAATATATTATTGACTTATAAGAGATGTAAGAGGAATAATATTGTGCAGGTATATGATAACACTCATTAAAAAAAAATTCGTATATATGTTATTTGACAAAGGGGATGGAAAATGATCTTATTAAATACTAAGAAGCCATAAAATTCCCAGTATAATAATTCTGTTAAAAACCAAAAATGTAAAAGATAATTCAAAATATAAATCTTTCGTTTAAAGATTAATAACTGTAATTATCGTACATCTTTAATTAACAAATCACCTTAAAACAACATTTTCTTCGCTGTTTAAGAAGTTTTTCAGAGAAAAAAAGTGTATTTTACCGTTTCAAATTTGAAAATTTTACATTAATATTCAATGTAGAAGGATGTCAAGTAAACGATGATCTACTGGCTATTTGAACAATAGCCATGTTCTCTTGTAGGATACTATTTCGTTTCAAGAAATGTTCACTTTGGTTTTTCAAAAATGTTATTACTGCTGTAGTTATACTAATGAAATTATTTGCAAATAATAAATTATTTGTGATGTACAAAAATAAGCTTATAAATTGATATGTCCTTCAATCACTATCTGTACTACCTCAGGAATGACAGGCTAATAATTATATCCCATTTAGATGTTTACGTTATGCTTAAATGAGACGTTATGTTTTATATACTCTAGAAATTTGACATTAAGTTACTTATAGTAAAGTAGAGTGTAGGCCACTCCAGATTTTTTCTATTTTAGTAAAGTTAGCCGTTTTTAACTCTGATTCCAAGTAAATTGAAAACCTCGTTTAGAGTTTAGATTGTATCAGTTCTTATTAGGAGTATTGCATGTGTTTCAAGTGTGAATCTTTGTTCACTAGTAGATTGAGAGCAGAAGTAGGATCAAATGTTGGCAGGGACGCGGCTCGGGGTCATTGCTTGGACAGTGCTCAGATTGAGGCATTCATGAAAGGTCAAGGCTACAATAACTCAACCAATTCTAATTTTGCCACTAGTCCTTCCTTATCGCTCACTTCAGTAATTAATTGTTTTAGAAAAACACAAATTTAAATTCAACACTTATAAATTGAAACTATTAAACATCTTTAACAGTAGTTTGATTAAATTAAATTAATGGCATACTTATAACCTAAATTTCAAAATATTGTACATTATATGGTGATTCTACTCTATCCACTCTCATGTGAAAAATTTAACCAAATAAGTTACTTATTCATTTTTTTAAATTTTTAGTTAAATTTGTTCTACAAAGAACACAAAATAATTCTGTAATTTTTTTTTTGTACATCTTAATAATTTAAGATTTTGTACATTATAATATTTATCCGCATTTTTCAAATAAATAACATTGACCGACAGCTGACCAAATAAAACATCCCTCATCTGTCTTCAAATCTATATGAATTAGGTATATCGCTGAACATGATTTTTATAGCAACTTCAGAGGTATGCTTATCTAAATCTGATCTAGATGTACATCAGATTTATAGACTCTAGATTGATCTAGACATCTTAGTTTAATTCTAAAGTAGTGCAGTCAGTTATTATGTGGTATTTACTCATTGTAGGGTAAAAAGCTAATGAAATGGTCTCCATATATAAAATTTAATCATATAAACAACGCGTTTCGAGTTAGATAATTTGAAATTAACAAATTAGTGCGGGATAATTCTTCTACTTGTCTCAATGAACAAATTCCCATGTGTTCAACTTTTCTTAATTGATATATATATATATATATAAAGTTCTATTTTCTCCGTTTATTTTTCTTGTTTATTTTTCTCTATTCTTACGTTTGTTTCTATTTCGTTATAGTTCCCTGTGTTATATTTTCAATAGGTTTCCTACATTTAGTCATAGAGCAAATGTAAAGGCTCAGCCTAACCTTTACCGGAAAAAAAAAATAATGAAATGTACCTGCCTTCTAATATGAAACAGATGTACCCCATACCCTCACCCACGTCCATCCTATTCCCAGTCAGTTGTACCACCGACACTCACCCTTAGGTTCGTACTCTCTTCCTTATTTTATTTTATTTTTATTTTTTACTATAGAAAACTCTCTGGAGTCACTGTATTTTTTAGTTAATGCCTGAGGAAGAACACTACGTGTTCGAAACGCGTTGTTTATACCATTAAATTTTATATATGGAGACCATTTCATTAGCTTTTTACCCTACAATATTTGTTTAATTTAACTTCTACATGAAATGCAAGATTTGCAGTCCTCTGATCAAATCCAATAAAATGGATTTCGGATATTGATCTGTCTGGGATATTGCAGGATATATCAAATAAAAAAAAAATTATAAACACTAAATTTCTTTTATAAGTACCTGCTATAAGAACGGCAAGCTCAGAAATAATTTGCATAAGATACGTTATACATAAAAAAAAATCAACTTTTTTGGAACTCGGTAACAATCTACCCACAGAATTTTGGTCACAGTCGCTGTGAATCTGAATTTGTAGATGACAGTCATGTATAGTGCATGATCAGTAAGTAAATTCTTCTTTATGGTTAAAAGTTCAGTAAACTGTACTAGAGAAGGGATAAATTAACTTTTGAACCTTCAGATGAAATTGGGTATACTAAAATACAGATAATAAATATTAAATTTAAACTCTGAAATGATTAAATTGATAGACTATAAAAGTAAAGAAGATTGTTTTATTTTATTGTATAATAAATTTTGCAAAGAATCCTTACTCAATTTTTTTACTAGCGTTCTCAGAGAGAAATCAGAAGAGCATTTGCCTCGACAAACAATGAACAGATCTTAATACCAGCTTATTTAACTTAACGAAATGCATAACTGCTAAATGATAAATATTATTCTTGACATTCATTATTATAATTTATAATTTCTTCTAAAAATAAGCAACAATTTATTAAGTATAAAAAAAGTTCTAGTACCCGTTGGTAATTTACATGCGAATTTTCTAGATTTGGTGGTATTAGGAAATATTAACTAAACAAATATTGAAAAAAATGTTTGTAGAATAACATTAATTAAAATAATAATTAGCTTTAACGTATATGAAGAATGTAAGACCATAAGACCTCGAATACAGCCCTTACATTTGACTGAGTAACCGCAATATGACAATTTTCACTGATCTTTTTACTTGTGGTAGCACAGTATTTCAGTGGTACAGGGTCACTGGTTTGTAACTACGAATTGCACTACTTTATAGTGAATATAAATATTAATTGGCCGTTGGGTGATTGGATCATTTATTATTTTGCATCCATTTTTGTAATGAGCAAACTACATTAACGGCTTGATTCTACACTGGGAGTTCTACATTTTATTTTACCGAAGTTTATAAGAGAAAGGATCTTTAACGAATATCTGATTTCGTACAAGTTTAAAACCAACAGCTTTATGTGTTCTCTCGGTAACTACAAGAATTTTCCGTCATCTACTAGCAAAATTTTAAGCTAGCAAAGATTAAACAGAACCTGCAGTCCTCAGTAAGAACAAAAAAGAAATCATGATACATTAAACCAGGCATGGGCAACCTGCGGCCCGCGGAGCCTTTTAGGTTTCTTAAAAAACAAAAAACAAAAAAATTCAAATTAGTAAATGCCCAGCCTTCGTCTTCAAAATTCCTTTCTCAGTCGAAGGTTATCCCAAGGATGATTATCGGGCCTGGAAAATCAATTTAACCGCGGAAATCCCACTGGGAAAAGGTATTTATCTTACCCCCCTTTTAACCAGAATCTTAATCCTAGTTAATAGTCTGTCGGTCAGTTTGGAGATTTACTGGGGATTAGTCCGTATGCTTTCACTTTTTGTCTTGTGTTTCCATATAAAAGGGAGCAAATCATTATTGTCATTCATTCCATTTCTATCAACCCATGAAGATCATAGTTCTCCTTGTATCCACACAGCCAAGAATACATTTTTTCAAATATTTGAACCCCAAGTATGTCGAAGAAAAGAAAGGTAATTGATGAAGGTCGTGTGTTTCAAGATAAGTGGACGATAGACTATTTTTTTGTGATATGGAAAGAGAAACCAGTGTGCCTCGTTTGTTCAGATGTAATTAGTGTATTGAAGGAGTATAATTTGAAAAGACTACTTGACAAAACATCCTTCATATCACAATCTTACTGGTCGACCAAGAGAAGAAAAAGTTGAAAAACTGAGAAAAGCCTTGATAGGGCAGAAAACGTTTTTTGTTAAGAAACAGAATAAGAATAATGATATTGTGCAAGCCAGTTACATTGTTGCAGAAAAAATTGCTAAGTATTCGAAAACCTACAGTGATGGAGAATTTATAAAAGAATGATGAGAGAATTTATGTCATTTGAACATTTATAAAGAAATAAAGAAAGTAAAATAATGGAAAGAAAAAGAAAATCAGGCCTGCGACAGTAAAACAAATAAAAACAAAGTGAAAAAAAAAGTATGTATGGAAAAGTAATATTTCTTGCATATGTGTATCATCATGCGGCCCTCGCCCACTCGAAAATAGTAAAGTGCTGCCCGCAGGTGACAAACAGTTGCCCATGCCTGTGTTAAACCATACCCTACATCGTATGAATTGTTATTAAACATTCAAACGTAATAATGATTAATTTATATACGAATTTTACCAGATGGTGTGGTATTAAGGAATACTACCAAACATTGAAATACATGTTTGTAAAATGATATCACTTAAAATAGTAATTAGCTTTGATGAGTCTTCTTTAAATCATGTTAATGCCATAATTTTAACTTGGACCAAGTTAACAGAGCCATTAATATTAAAGGTGATTGAATAATATTTTGTATTAATACTATATATAAAGTTATTAACTATTCAATAAGCTATAAACAGTAAGATAAACTATTAAATTAGCATGATCTATCGAATGGTAGTGTCGGAGAACAGTGGAGTATTTGTTTAGTGTATCCGATGGTTGGAATTCCACAAACGAAGCAGACCGAAATATTCTATAAGGCACTCCTCTCATCCGCAGCAAACTGGATTGGGATATTCTATATTTACTTTGAGAGGACTAAAGCGTATTTTTATCAATTCCACACAAAGAAAACACTGCTCTTTTTTTTTGGTTTTTATTTTCAAATTCTACAATGACAACTTCATTGCTACATTGGTTGTTGAAATATCTTTACCGGTCAGTCTAAAAACTCTCTTAATATATATTCAATAAACGAGAGGACACATTATGTCTTCTTTTCAGTTTACTTTTGATCTCGTTTAATGAGTGGAACTGGGCCAGAAGTCCACTCACTTCGCTTCGAAGGGGACATGCAGTTCCGTGAAATTACATTCCAAACAGTTGCCTAGAAAATTAATTATCTTTTACTTGTCTCTGTCAAAATTATACACCTATAACTAACAACTTTCTAATAAATTTTAAAATTAAATTTGACAGTTTGTAATATCTCACTTGTTTTGACGATTTCTTTTGCGTTTAAATTTTGCATGAAACCCTTTCATCAGAAATTAGACTGTTTATTTAAAAAGTATTTTACAGTGTTTTTTGAAAAGCCTAACCTTTATACAAAATAATATTTTTTTTAGGCAAATAACGAAGACAGAATTGAACCAAATATTTATTATGATTGCTATTCCGAACTGCAGTTAGTTATCAGAAGAGATTGCAAAAGAATATAATCAAAAGTATTGCCACTTCCCTTTTCGTCTTTTTTCATTTCTGAAGACCCTTCCCTCATTTCTAACTAGCGCTAATAATTTGCCGGTTATATATATATATATATATATGCATCTACAACGTGCTTGGTCTCCCTTTGTCTTTTCTCCTGAAGACGGATTATCCGGAAATTTGAGTCTGTAAGTGTGTTTCCTTACTCTCTGTGTTACTCTTCTTGAATTTTGAATTCGTATATATATATATTATATAAATATATATATATATATATATGTTCAAACAACAATGAGAAATGAGAATAAAGAATAAGATCTTTCAACAGTAACAAGTGGTCTTCGTCAGAGTCAAATCTTTTTTCTCATTTCTTATTGTGGTATGAACTTTGAAATATATATAAAAAGATTTCACAAAAACATGTGAAATAACAATCAATGACTGTTGAGTTTTTGACTCAGACGACTGAGTTGGGTTTTTGACTCTGACGACTGAGTTGGGTTTTTAACTCTGACGAAGACCTCTTAGTTGAAAGATCTTAGTCTTGTTTTCCCATTTCATATTGTGGTTTGATCATTGATATATATATATATATATATATATATATATATATTGGTATAAATAGGCAGCAGATCCTCTTTTAAACAGGTATCATTAAAATTAACCGCAGTCTCGGCATTCACGATCTTAAGACTGAGAGATTCGATCCTTCGAACTAACCTCCTGCTAACAGGGTTCAACTGGAAAAGTAGTTGGCCAGTGACATGTTAAATTAAAATCGATGACTCATGCTTAGTCATTGCTATAAATAGATTAAAAGGATAGTACAGGTTAATATAAAGAGAAGGTCAAAGGTCAATAATGAACAAGAAAGAAGCGGTTAGAATAAAAGAGTTGAAAGGTCAACGGTATAACTGGACTGATAGAGAATAAATAGATTAAGAATATTAAAGTAAATAAAGGATAAAAGATTATTAAAGGACTACAAAATGTATTAAAATAAGAGAGTTGAATGAAAGTAAGAATTAATAGGGAGTTTATAATTAGAAATAAAGAAAAGTACAATAAAGATAAGAATAAAAAAGTTAAGAGGTCAATAGTGTAAATAGATTAATAGGTAATACATAGATTAATAAATATTAAATTAATAATAATAATAATAATGTTAATAATAATAATAATTAAGATTAATAGTAAACTAGAAAAGATATATTAAATAAAGAGTTGAAAGAGAGTAAGAATTAATAGGGAAGGTTTAGTTAGTTAGAAATAAAGAAAATTTATATATATATATAAATGAAAATACTAAACAGTCCTAACCGGACAGATAAATAAATGAAAAAGACAACACATAGAAGAAACGAGAAAACTTACTAGATCGATATTTCGAACTGAAGTTCGAATCTATTTTTATTACAATGGTAAAAGTGAATTCTGTGATCGATTTGGTCTTATGCGTTTGCTCCGTGTGCTCCTTGGGAGCTCCAGACGTCAGATGCTTTGCGAGCTTTCTTGACAGGGTGGTAATGGTTACTCCAATGTACGAAAATTTGCGATTTTCACCGGATTTGAAGCTGTATTCGGAGTTCGAGTCGGAGCCGGCCCTAAGATGTCGGACTGCACAGCCCTGATACATGTATACTGTATAATACTATAAAATATAATGCTTATTCTTACTGCAAATGCATGATAATTTAGTATGTTGTTAGTTCTGTATACATTACTGTTACTATAGTATAGTTAGTGTAGTATAAACTATAAGTAATTAAGTAACACAAGTCAATTAGTATTCGCTATTTACCTTATTATAGTGACAATTTTACTGTTATTTCCAAATATTGAGTTATCTTAAATTAAGAAGTTCTTCAGTGGCTTATACGAAATGTACTACAATTATCTGTTAAAAAGATGATGAAGGAACGACACATATTAAACTTTTTGATGAAAAAACACGTCATTATATTTTAAGTGATTAATATCGCTTGATGGAAATGTTGTGTGATGATATCACAAATAAGATAAAACCGTGCCACCAAATGTAATTTATATTCTGTGACTAGAACTAAACATTATTTACGCATTCTTGGAGGTTTGAAAGATAAAAATACTCAACTGTTAACGTCTACAATGTATAATCTGGTCTATTTTTCAAATCTGGCCTTTGCAATTAGTCGAGGTGCTGATAGGATCGTAAATTTTGTAAACCTCGACAGCTAATTACAGTTGGAATTCACTGAAAAGTCGTTTCGTTGTACTCTATTGTATAGCATACAATAATGCTGTTCATATCCCTTCTCCTTTTATAATTCAATTCGAAATGCCCCAATGTCATTAATTAACCATGCAATCGAGAAGCACAACTTAATACACTATTTTTGTCTTTCCAGAACAAATTGATAGATAAAGCAAACTGTGTAATACTCAATGAAACAACAGCCGAGCCAAAATATAAATAGTACTATTGAAATTTACAGGCTTCTTTTAACGTAAAATTCAATAACGTTAAAATAAAATATCTTAACAATTGTTCGAATTTATTCATTTCAAAACATATTGTTCAAACACCCAAATTTATTTGCTTCCGGCTTGAATGTTGCTGTAGAAGCAAAACGTTTGACTCATTTAATATTTGGCACCCATTTTAGACAAGATCGAGTCACATTTCTAGTTTATTCTACATTGATATTCCTATATTTTGTATTACTCCAGTTTATTAAACTTCTTTAAGAACTGGTTCGCTTCGTAAAGCATTGGCAGCAGACTTTAAAGGAAATTTTTAAACAATAATTTCTTTAACGAATCAATAATATTACAATCGAATAATTAAATTTCGTATAAAAATCTGAGATTTACAAAATTTTTAAAAATGAAATCAATTGTTGGTACTTTTTTCTAAAACTTCAGTAGCAAATTTCAAAATTGTTGGCACAACTTAGACTCAATGTTTGTTACATATATTGCTGAATGGTAGGTTGTACCATTTTGGAAAATTGGAAGTTGGAAAAAGATAACTGAGATAATTTTACAAAAAAAAATAGAAATTTAAGAATATCGAATAATAGCAATGTTCATGATCGTAATATGAATGCAGAAGAAAAGAAGCATAATTTAAAAAACTCACAATGTTTTCGATGAAAACTACTAATTTCATCTACATCAAACACACCGACCGACATTATATGAAGAAAAATACTTTTTTTTCTTAACATCACATATTGCATTTACAAAAATAGACAATTTATGTGAAACAACATATACGATTTTAAAAACAAACAAGAACACTGGTATACCTGTTATAACAATGAAACGCACTGGTTCAACTTTGACACTCTTTACTATCACGTTTTGGCACAGAGTTTCAGCAGATTCGAAAGCTCTGCAATCTTTTCTTAGTAAGACGGTATTAGACAGAAATACAGTAAGACTATTTTACACAGTAAGACCATAAAATACAGGTAAGGCCAGATCGATAATACACTTATGTCCAGTATGTCAATACTTTGTGATCGAGTACCAGTTTAGAAAGTTTCCCGTAGAACGTCTCAATTGTAACAGAAATTGTCATTTTTGGTGTAGTCGCTTGAAGCATGTATGGGGATTACAGATAAACTGATTGTCAATGAATAACCCTAGATACCTGACAATAACATCACGGGGAGGAGATTATTAGGGCACAATGGTTGTTTTTCTTTTAAAGTTAATGCTCCGAGACCACATTACTTATATCAACACTTAAATGCTTCTTATCCTGCTAGTTTAGATGATGCAAAGATGCTATTAAGGTTAAGTTAGGTTGTAACTCAATAGTAAGTAATTTACAGAGTAATTCCGGCAAAATATCATAAAAAAGAACGCATGAACCAATCATTTTGTTAGACATGAAATGGTATAAATCAGGGGTGCTCTAGCAGTTGTTATTATAACTGTGGACATTGACAAGTAGCATCATTCAAAACTGTAAGCCCAAATAGCACTCACTACATGAAGGGCCAAAGTAGCCCAGTGGCTACATGCTCGCCTGTGGACTGGTAGATCCCGGGTTCAATACTCACTCTGATTCTCGATTTATTCACGCAAGAGGTAACAAAATTTAAACCGTCGATCCTGAGCCTGTACAATACAGATACTTGTTAAAGACCCGTATTCTAAATACACTTGAGTTAGGCAAAATGTAAGACTCCCAATGTAGAGTTTTTTTGAACACACTTGAGTTAGGTAAAATTCAGCACTCCCAATGTATAGTGTTGTAGAATAAATATACTTGAGTTAGGTCAAATGTAGGACTCCCAATGTAGAATGTTCATTGAATGGTATCAATCATCGAACTAACACATATGTGTTCTCGCGTATGACTGCCACTGCAACTTAACCTAATGAACAAGACAATATCATTCCTTTCACCCTAAAGAAAACAGCATGCAGTTTTTATAGCTCTGCATACCTCCGAATGCTTAAAATGAAAAAGCTAATTTTTTTGCATTTATATAAATATTTTATCCAACCAATGAGTAAAAACTGCGTATGAATTTTTTCAGTTGGATGGTATCCAAAGTTAATTAACAGTTAGTTCTTCCTTAATGATTCGATTTCTTTTCTGTAGGAACTGTAACTTAAACTGTTTAATCAGTGACTAATTTGTTTTGCAGCGGTCCAAAAGAAAATATAAATTAGTTTATTAATAAGCTAGAAAGTTGACTAATTTTGTTTGCTATGAAATAAAAGCATATTCTAAATCTAATATGAATAGTTCTAATAATTATAATTGTATAACTGTTAAATGGTTGAATGCTATTATTATTATTTAAAATCTATCTCCCATCAGTTCAGCAATAAATAGTTTTTACTTATTCTATGATGTTTCTTTTATTTTTAGAGATAACTTCTGACTCAAGTAAACCAAAAGATTCATCTATTGTCCAGAAGTTGTAAGGAAGTATGACACAAATAATCTATGAATACTATTGGCTCTATGCGACTTTTTTTCGGTTTTCGAACCGTCCTGCAAGGTACAGATCAGTTTCTGTGGCTATCTGAAATCAGCTGATCTTCTCGAGATGTTGACTGTACAGCCACAGTAGCGAAAGTAAGACCGAAGTTTGCCAAAATAATATAAGTTAATTATTTTACATAAATGATTACCTAATTAACTAACTAACTAAATAAGACCAATTTGGGTAAAGTAGAACAGGCTTGGAATCGACTGTTTTACGTTCTCTCTGATGAATGACGTACTACAATTTTTAAACTCCCAAGTTAAAAAATCGAAGACCAGGGTGAGAATTGAACTCTGGATTTACCAGTCCTGAATCGAGCACATGAGCTACTGGGCTACCCTGGCCCCTATTTAACGGTAACTTTGTTATCTATTGTATACTCAGATATTTAATATTTAACCTGAGGTAATAAATCACCTCAGGAGGAGATTACTTGTGATTTCCTTGAATAAACTTTTTGCTGAGTTCACCTATTTAACAAAAGTTCAAAAAGCAGAAATAATTTGAAGTTCAGGATGCTTCCAATCTTGTGGATAAGACTATTTCATTCTCAAGTGCTCGTTTTTTAAAGTATACATCGTGATGCAAGACAACATAGAGGAGAGTGGAATAGAAAGATTAAACACAGAGGGTTAACAATGGAGCCTTTGACTCCACAGGCATGATTATACTTTGAGGATTAGTGTATCACTCCGAATACGGTTTATATATGATTCAGTATCACCTGCGACGGCTGTGGCTTCACACAGGCATGCAGCAGCTGATCACAAGGAGTTAGTCTCATGGTGGAAGAATCACAAAGGTTGGGTAGACTTCTTGGCAAGCAGAGAGCACCTGAGTTTCCGCGTAACGGTGTTACAAGTAGGGTCAAAGTCCCTCGCTGTTGCAATAGTTGCAAGACACAAATGCTACTACCTGTATCAGGGACGAATGTACTAAAACTGCTAGTAAGTTTACTGAGTTCTAAATCACAAGTGCCTGTCAGTTACAGAGGGCCAAGAGCTCATAGCATAGTCCTAATGAACTGAGCAAAATAAACAGAATATTTGTCCGATGAATTTAAAAATTAAGAGTAAACTAGCAGAAATGGAACGCGATATGGAGTTTCACTCGTTGAATTAGTGTAAAATAACCGTCGCAAAAACTAAAGTATATCATATATATGCAAGCAAATACATGCGTAATACAAACTCCAATGTACTTTGTCTTCTGTACAAGTACTTTGCAAAGGGCTATAAGTTTTAGAAAAAGAACAAAATGCTGAGTATAGCCCTTTAAGTAAAAAATGAAGAGAAAATAATTTATTTTTACTATTATGGTAGCAAGCAAATTAGTAGCTAGTTTTTTTTCGACATAAAACAAAAAGTGTTGCTGCTTTGGAAGAAGATAAGGTTTATATCATTCCTATGAAAGAAAGCATCTGAGACTTATTTAAAGGTTCTTGAAAAGTCGTGTTCCAACCTAAGGAAATCATTCCTCAAACATAATTTTAAATTTCAAAGAAATCTCTTTGCGCGTATGTTTGCTGAAATTAAACATACATACTCATATGCCCGATGTTTGTAGAAGGTATACAATTGAAAAGAAGACGGATGCTCTAGGAAATACGTTTTCTAACAGCTTCATGAAAGAGTTTGACAGAGTTAGTAAATCACTTTAGACTTATTAAATAACTTTAGAATGATTTATATTAATTTAATGAGATAAATTCTATTAATCTATGTAAATGTTTCACAAGTCGATCTGCTTGTCATATTTTGAAATATAGGACACTGAGCTAAGACTATTTTCACTATGCCTTTATAAAAGAGCGTTACCCTTTCTTCTTGTATATTTTTTATTTAAAATTTATAATTGTAATTTACGATGTAAGCGGTTATTAGCTTTAGTGAAAGAACTTTGAAATGGTTTGAGTAATGTTGTAGAGGCAGGTTTCAAGGAACTTATAAATAACGCGAGGAATGCTGCACGTGCCAGAGGAATTTCAAGGTTTCTTATAGTTACATCAAGGTATCAACAACAAACCCAAGAATAACATTCACAGTCCGTTAAGATATTCCCCAGCTGACATCTTGTCTGCACTGTACACTATTTTTAGTGGATTACATTTCACAATCCTTTTGTCATCGGATTGTTTTTTTAACCCAAATCGAACCGTTTTACTTTTTTTTCTAATTTCAATTTTGTTTGCGATATCTACCAAAGGTTGAACATTTTTTTTCAAAAGATTAGTAGCAGTAGGTAACACTGCAGGTTGCAGTGACAGTCCCACAAGGCAGCACACGTAGGCCAAACATTGGTCCTTTGTAATACGACACAATGATGATTGATTCTACATAGTGAGTAAAAAATTTTACCTAACTGAAGTGTAGGAATCTTTAATGAATACCTGACAACGTACAGGCTCGGGAACCGACGGCTTAAAGTCCTCTCCGATGGATGACTTGCTCAGATTTATTCACCTCTCAAGTGAATAAATCAACAGCCAGAGTGGGTTTCGAACCTCGTACCGACCAGATCATAGACGAGCACGTTAACCACTAAGCTACCTTGGCCCTCTTTCAAATAGGCTACGGAAACTTTTGTCTTTTCCTCTTGCTCTCACTCTGTATATATATATATATATATATATATATATATATATTGTGTGTGTGTGTGTGTGTGTGTGTGTGTGTGTGTGTGTGTGTGTGTGTGTGTGTGTGTGTGTGCTGCATGAGAGCTGGAAACTGAAAGACAACAAAAATTTAACCACCAAATTGGAATTTCATATTAAAGTAAGTTTTAGAGATGAGACAGAACAACAATTATCTGAACACTATATTATCTAAAAAATTTTTTTGAGATTTGTTAAAAAGTTGCCCAAACAATTTTAACTAAAGTTATTCTGATTCTAGCCTATTAATCGCTATTTTATATATACAAGGTGCGATATATATAGAAATTGACTCTTATGATGAACTTTTAAAAAAATGTTAATGTGCTCTAATTATGTTCCCGGATATTTTTATATTTTCTTGTGAGGTTTTATACTTATGGAAACGATTACTTTGTTGTTAGAAAATGTGCTTCAACACACTGACATAACAGTGTGTGTTATTTCAGAAACTCTGAAATGTCAGAGGTGTCGAAGGAATAGAGGAGAAGACATGCATGTTTCTTGTGATTTACCTACTCTGATAGAGAAAGATGTAAAAAATTAAAAGGTCTGTGACTTGATATCGTTATTGAAATATTTCTGTTTGTGAATTTAGAAAGAAGATTTGTGTTAAGCAGATTCGGAGTGTCGGAGGTGACGGCTGGAGTGTACATCAGCGGAGCGCCAGCCCTTAGAGGAGACTGCCTCCACCGGCTGGGGGTCACCTGCCTCGTCACTGCAGCGCCTGAGCTACCTCCTCTGCCGCTGCCGCCTTCGGTCGACTGTCACCACTCTGTCGACGTCATCGACTCCAAGGAGGCGCACATAGCAAACCACTTGAACACTGTCGCTGATCTCATTCACAGGGTAACAAACCACTTTATTATTAGCATTACCACACAGTAATCCAACTTGCAAACCAGCCATTCTCAAACTCTAATGGAAGTACTCCAAACCGATCATCTATACTTTGTGATACTCCACCTTTGTGATTCTCTATACTTTGTGATACTCCACCTTTGTGATTCTCTATACTTTGTGACACTACACCTTTGTGGTCATTAGACTTCATTATACCCCACCTGTGTGGTCATCTACATTTGGCTGTTGGTTCTCACCCAAGTTGGGTAGACCTTTGTGCTTGCTGTGTGAAAAGCACTAACTTTTTGGGTGGATGCCTGCTTAATATTCCGGGGAGCTAAATACCCCAAACCCTTACTAGTGGTAACGGACCTTAAACTCTGCTGATTGGACTGGACAACTGTCCTTGGTACTTGCCTAGTAGAGGCTCGGCTCTGAACGGGAGCTCAGAGTGGCGACGATTGGTACCACCCCTTCGAGCCCTTATATGTTCAATTCACATAACTAGCCCAGACCAGGAGGCGTTTAGCCAGCGAGAGGTTTTAATCTCTATGAATCGTTTCTCTTGAGGAACTAACAAAACTCCTCACAATGACGACCTGATGGGGTCCGATTAACTACTAGTAGCAAGCCCTGGTTCCGGGGTAACGGGCTTTGCCCTCTTCGGAGGGGAATGACCGAATTGAAAGGAATCCTATGGTAGTAATAAAACTGTGAGGAATTGTATGTTAACTTACCCACAAATATATGGCATATATCTTACTTAAGATTAGTATGAACTTGAAGATAAAGAAAATCTGAAACCGGTTTCAGATTTACAGCCTATTCACTAGAACATGAAACTCATCTCACATCAATGGGGAAATCTGATGAACAAAGTCCGAAACCTACTGTATAAGGACTAATTGAAGGAGATTAGTTGTTACTTAATCTTTTTTGTATTTGATTTCTAATAATGTGAAAACGTCTTGTTACTTGTGAAAAATCGTTCTTGGATACGAAAACACTAATTAGACCAGTAATTCTAAAATATATTGGACTAACAGATCAAGATTGCTATATTTACCAAAAAAGAAAGATGATAAAAAACAATATTCTTTAATATTCTATTAAGGTGGTAAGTTCATTTTTCTGTAAGCTGAAGTATACTTATGAACAATGACAATTTTTTTGTTATTATACATTTATGAAATTATTTTGTTTTAAATCATGTAGGCAATTAATGTAAAAAAGTTTCATATAGAATCTAATGAAGAAGTCAAGTTATCTTTTCTGTATGAGATGCCATATATGGTTTGCCAGACTGGCGCTAGGTAGCAGGGCTATACACTTAGCCCAGCTTATACATCTATGTTGTCTATATGTATATTATATGTATGTAAGGTATTACATATGTTCAATATGTTAATCTAACTTCACAAAATTTGTCTTCTGATGCCTGTTTCTGAACAATAACACATTTAGCATATTGTTTTAATAACAAAAAAAAATAATACAATTATTTATAATCAAATGCATTTCACATTTCTTTCACACAATATTTTAGAATCAAAAATTCAATATTTACATTGAGTTTTTGTGGATATCATCATATTAGAAAGTTAAATGAACAAGCTTCGATTTCTCAATAAAAAATCTGTTTCATAACATTTATTTTAAAATAATAATCGAATTAAAATAAGTAAAATGTTGTTAGGTCTATGAAAAGAGTTGTAAAAACCAATTTATTAGGCTGGTTTGTTTCTCATTGTTACCCTCGATTTTTTCACGTGGGAGGTAAAAACTGACCTCGGCGTTCCTCAGACAGGTCGTTGAGTTGTCGGCCCTAACTTAGTCTGTACGAAGTGAGAATAGGACGTCCGATGCACAATCAATCCGGTAATGTGGCTCTCCCATTCCCAAATAGGTGCCAGATAATAAATGAGTCACACTTTCCACCTCTAAAACACCACTATGAATTGCTATAAGTGTGGACACTAGGAAGCTAAAAACAAATTATGTGGAACATGTTGATACTGGGTCTGAATTCGCGCAAATAACTGAAGTATAGAGTCATTCTAATAATAACGTTTATAGAGGCTACTACTGCTATTCTTTGTAAATGTTCTTACTTATCTAAGCTGCAGTAAGGCGAAGTATATAGATGATTCTAAGACAATTACAATAATGAAATATGCAACAAAGGTTTCATGACCATTATTTAAGATTACGCAATATTTTTGCAGAATAATAATAGCACTAATAATAATGAAATATGCAACAAAGGTTTCATGACCATTATTTAAGATTACGCAATATTTTTGCAGAATAATAATAGCACTAATTATCTGGTGCTATTATTATTCTAATAGAATATTACTCTAATAATTATCTAATAGAAGATACTGTTCTAATGTAGCAAAGATTGCTAAGGCTAAAAATTGCATTGTTACTCTTAAATTAGAAATTCAACCATATGTTGCAGATAATCCCATGAAATTCTTCAAGTATATTATTGCCAAAGCTGAAACAAATAAAAAATGGAAATTCACCATTTATACGACAGTTAATAAATTTGATGACCGTTTTAGAGATGGCTTGAAAATTAAGCCAACGCCAATATTAAAGCTGAATATATGTTTATTCTGTAGTTCTTTTTAAAGATAATATAAAAATATGCAAAGTACATAATATGTAGAATATGTCTAAAAAACAGGGATTGGTACAAAGTTTATTGTAGTTATATTGTTTTATTAGCTTTGCACTATGAATTTAAAGACATCCTCTCAATGACTGATTCTTAAAATTCAAAATAGGTTTCTTGAGGTATTTTAACGACTCCTGATTATAAGCCGACGTTTGGCCAAAAAATATTTTGTATTTCAATAATAAATTGATAGTTCTATGCATGAGCCAATACCTTTTGCTTCATTAATATTGATGTAGCTTGTGGAGAACTGATTGTTAAAGTTGAAGATGGGTTTCTTGAGGATTTGGTCGAAATGAGCTTGACTGTTGATGAGACTGATGATGAATATGTGGAGACTGATGATGAGTGTGTTGCAGGTAACGGAGGACGGAGGCAGGACGCTGGTGCACTGCGTCGCAGGAGTGTCCCGTTCAGCGACCCTCTGCCTGGCCTACCTAGTCAAGTACGGCGACATGAGCCTTCGCCAGGCCTTCGAACATCTCAAGCAAAGAAGGCCTTGCGTTAGGCCAAACCCGTCCTTTTTCAAACAGCTTGTCGAGTTTGAGCAAGCCGTCAGAGGTGCTGCTTCTGTTTATATGAATTACAATACGGCCGCTCAGGCGCTGATTCCAGACCTCTACGAGCCCGACTACCGCAACACGCTCTCCTATCACCAGCGCGCCTGCGGTCTCAAATAGCCAACTTCATCGCAGTCTTCCACACCTCACCCACAGACATACTACTGACTTTTACCAGTCTTCTCAGATAACTGAGGCGGACTGTCCATATGAAAAAAGTATGTAAAGAATTGAGGCAGATATACCAAATACTCTACAGCATACTATTTATTCCTGTTAATAATCATTTATTTTTTGTTTAAAATATAAGCACGCCTCACAAATGTACTACAGTGATACCTCGGTTCTGGAACATAATTTATTCCAGAATTTTTATCGACAACACATTTGATCGAAAACCAAAATTAATTTTCCCATAAGAAATAAATAATGAAAAATGGAATAATCCGTTCGGTCAGATCATATACTTGTTTTAATTTCTTTAAATATTGCAGGTTTCTCCATACAAAAACGTGTATATTAATTACTAAAAGTACATTATTAAACTTAAAAGAAAATAATAATTAATCAAAAAAATTTATTTTGTACTATTCTAATTACAAAAATTATGTTCGAATTCTAGATGTAATAGTTTTCTGGACATCTCTGTTTGAGCTCTGATTTTTCGAGTTTCAAAGTTGTTCAAACTCCGAGGTACCTGTATTAGCTTTTAGGTACAAAAATATTAAAAATGTTTATAGTACTTTTAAAAACATCAGTAAAACAAAAAGCCATCCTTAATTTTCAAAATTATTATTTTGTGTAAACTGTTGACGCGGAAAAAAAAAGATCAAATCAAATTGTTTAACACAAATGAAATATACGTAAATTATATTTTTATCAATTTTAAAATAAGAATATTATTTACATTCATTTAATTATGTTTATTAAGTATTAAATTAATTTAAATTAATTAGTAAACCAGTACCGAAAATGAGTTAGTAATGACTTACACTGTTTCATCAGTTCGTCTCTACTTCATGATATAATAAAATAAAAAAGATCTCACTTTTTGAACAAATGATATTTAAGTGTGATTTTACGCTGTATTTTCTTTCTGGAAGGCTTTTTTTTTATCAAGAACAGTGAATAGTAATGTTTTAGAAGTTGCTTGTTAAATGGGAGTTTCATTCCTATTTCAATGTTTCAACATGTAAACATTTTAATGTTTTTTTTTATCTTCTAATAATTTTTATAAATATATAAATTTGTAATATTAATATAAATGTATTTTCAATGATCTCAGGAAAATTAATCATTATTTGGTCAATGCTATTTTAAGCACGATAACCTTCAAATAGAAAAGTATTGAAATATACCATCTAACATATAAAAATAATAACAACTTATTTTAAGGACAAATATAAACTAGATACTCTTAAATATATTATATTTATAAATGTTATATATATAAATATTACATTATACCCTAAACCTTTCATACAAGCAGTGGACTTTACCTGAAAACTATGGGTGTCGAAATGTTGTGGTGAATTTCATTTGTAAATGTTTGTCTTCTTATCTCCTATCTTACTGTGTTTGTTTTTGCAGAAATATGATTGAAACACTACACTATAACTACTTCCAATATTTTGACCCTTAAATAATCATCGTCAGATGAAACTACATAGACGACTGTCAAATAATAATATCCATTAAAGAAACTCATAGAAGAGTCGACAGAACTTTTATATATATATTTAGACACTTGTCGTTGACAGTTTCTATTTGGTATATATATATAAATTTAACAAAAATAAAAAGCGCGAAATCACAGTGAAATACTGGGATAACCCACTTCTATATTTCGACTTTGGTTATTATCAGGAGTAGAATTAGCCTGGCTGGCTGTCTAAGGCAGACGCACACAGTGAATGAAAGACTGAATCACTTACTGATCTCATTTTTGTTCGATGGTAGAGCGGGTCGCTTTTACCCCTGTTGATGATGAAAGTCGAAATATAAAAATAAATTGTCCTGGTTATTTTATCTATTTGTACATCATATATATATATATAGCTCAATAACAAAAAGAGAAAAACGTAAACAAAAGTATACAAGGATCACCACTATATTTTGGCTGGCGACGTCATCAGGTAGAAGTTCTCCTTCTGAGCAGTTGCGGCTGACTGCAGGGCTATATACATATATAAAAAGATTTCACATAAACACGTGAAACAACAATCAATGATCAAACCACAATAAGAAATGGGAAAACAAGACTAAGATCTTTCAACCGTAACAAGCGGTCTTCGTCAGAGTCAAAAATCCAACTAAGTTGGGTTTTTGACTCTGACGAAGACCGCTTGTTACGGTTGAAAGATCTTAGTCTTGTTTTCCCATTTCTTATTGTGGTTTGATCATTGATATATATATATATATATATATGTATATAACGGAGTTTTGCGCTCCGTTCTTCGACGTGGGGAGATCTCTCTCACTTCGTCCTCTCTTCTAGTCTACTCTCCTGATGACGAACAACAGTTCGAAATATTGAATTCTGTAAGTTTTCTTTGTATTCTCTTTTCTGTGTCGTGCTTTGTGTTAATTTTATATAAGTATATATATATATATATATATATGATGTAATTTTTTTGAGGGTTAAGGTCTAATGATCTGAAACTAGTTCTTTTGCCGACGTTTCAACATATATTTTTGTCATCTTCAGGGCTTGGAAATCTGTTTCTGTTGCAGCATACCTTAATTTACTCTGTTACATGATTAACACATGCAAGCTACTATTTGTTTGCCACAAGTGTGGCAAAAAACAAACTACTGTTTGTTTGCTACAAATAGTAGCCTGCATGTGTCAAGCCCAAGCCCTGAATATGACATAAATATATGTTGAAACGCAAAAAGGACTAGTTTCAAATCATTAGACTTCAACACTCAAAAAAAAATTACCTCATATAAATATTGGGTCAAGAAAACAAATCATGTATATATATATATATACCAATGATCTCACCACAATATCACAATATGGAATGGAAAAACAAGACTTAGTTTGTCTTGAAAATTAGACATTTCATTTTGTGGTTTGATCATTGATTATTATTTCACGTGTTTATGAGAAATCTTTATAAATATATTACAAATAAACCCAATTAATGGAAATTATCTAATGGCTTTTGAACTGTAGCTGGTTGTGAAATAGATAACATGTAATATTACGTTAATTTTTCTGATTCTATAGTCAGATTTATTAATGTTACATCCTTAAATGTAAAAGATTTTTGAATATACACTGCTATATCGAAATGTATTTTAATACTTTTTCAGTTCATTGTACACCTTTTATGATAAATGTAATTTATATCTTCTCTCTTTCTTATTTATAAAAGGCTGAATGTCACTTCCCTAAGTGACGATGATAGACATTCTATGATGTTAGGTAAACAAGCAAGCTACTTTACGAAACGAACCGCCTTTAAAAGAACTTAAAAGAGGAATAAAATAAGTTACGTCCTTCATTAAATAAGAGATCTTTATAAACAATTACCTTGTTTTCAAAAAACCGGAGTTCCTTGTAAACAATTAAGGCACTTATGTAGACTTTGAAATAAAAATCCGCCCTGTACTCTCTTTCACTGTATTTATTCAGGTTTTGTATGGTTTAAAGAATAAATTACAAGCATTCAAAATTAGTAAGTTACTTTTCAATCACCAGTGTTTAAAACTAAATAAGGGAAATAAAATGAAGTTTTTCTGTGCTTAGTGTACATAATTATTAGAAATAACCAGCTGGGTTTGTGTATTTTAGTTTTAAATCTAGCACCGAGACTCCGCTTATTTTGTCTTCGTGTTTAGCTTTAATTATTAAGTACTTCATGATGAACTTTGATTAGGTCTATAATGAGTCTAGACCTAATCAGTAACCTCTTGATGATAAAGTCGTACTTTAAAAATCAATCATGTGGGAAGAAAATTTTGAATAATGTATTATTTTAATATGTTACAATATTAAAATAATACATTATTCAACATTTCCTTCTCACATGATTGATTTACATACATATGTACATATACATATATGTATTTATGTAATATATACAATTAAACACGTGAAATAACAAAAACAACGTCTAAACTGCAAGAAGAATTGAGAAAAATCAAGCCGTCTTCGTCAGAGACAAATCCCAACTGATCTTAGTCTTTTTCAAATTAATTATTGTAATTTGGACGTTGATTAATATACATTAACATATTTTATACATATATAAATTTATTGATAGATAATAATTGTATTAATGGACATAAAAATTGCATTAACATATATTAAATTCATTATTTGTCATAAGGTAAATACACAATTGACTAAAGTTTCTACCAACGTAGGAGCCCTAAGATAGGTAAAGCGTTTAGTAAATAACGTCATGTAGTTATCTTATACAAAGTCATTCAAACTTCTTACAGATATCTACTTCAAAGAATACTGGACTTTAGATGTATATTGGACTCTGTGTTCAGATAGCCTTGCCAATAACTTCACTCTGTAACAGTTTATATCAGCTCAATATACTAAAAGTAACCGGGTTACTGATAAATTTTTTACCATCTCTGTAAAGTAACATGTAAAGAAATTATATAGCACGTTTAATAGAAATGTTGTATATATTATAGATTCTATTTCTTCTTTTTTTTAATTATTAACTTTTTAATGTTTATTTTGTGTGTATGATAAATTAATTTGTAATCACTAAGATGTACATATATTAATCAAGAAATTAAATATTCAGTGAAAAATGATTTATTTTAAGAAAAATCTTGTAGAGTTGTTTAGATTAGCGTTGATAACGTCTGTTTAGTGTATAATGCCCATCTTGTGATTGTTTGAAACATTGAATGTACAAATTATTTTTTTAAGAATAAATTTTTTACAAAATGTATTTATTATGTGTATAATAAAATTTAAGAATAATTTTATGTTAATCATATGACCCTTTTGTTTATACATTATTTATTTACCTGTAAAATGAGAATTCCAAGTTATGTGGTAGTTTCAGGACCAAGTAATCAAGGGAGGAGGTAGGAAATACTTTTTTTGTGGATGAAGGGGATAGTAAATTTTTAGGGCTAAACTAGGGAGGAGAAACTGGTATTGAGGAGTCTCCCTGTTAAAGGAAGATGACTAAAAAAATTACCAAGTAAAAGGCCCAATGGCTTACGTGCCCGCCTCTGGACTGGTAGACCTGAATTCAACTCTTGCTCTGGAACTCGATTTTTAACACGCGAGATGAAAAAAAATCTATGTACGTCATTCCTCGGAGACAACCTTAAACGTTGTTATCGAACCTTTGCGATATAAGGTATCCGTTAAAGATTCCTAATCTAAATACTATACTTGAGTTAGCCAAAATGTAAAATCATTATTGGAACGCAATATTTCCTTGCGGAACCAGCAGTGACAGAAGCATAGCTATAGCCTTCTAGTTTGTCGCCAGTCCCAATAAAACAAAAAAATCATAGCCATTTCTGGTAGAATTCGAAGAGTCGCAATGGGTTTGGTGTTTTCTCCCAAATGCACAATGCCTTGGAGTCTGTGCCATGGGAACGGGTATAGTTCTCGTTATTTATCACTATTTGTCACTAAATCATTAATCCTGATAGTCTTACAAACGTTGTTGGTCGCGACCATGTACGATGTCAGGTACTCGTTCAGAATCCCTACTCAAAATAGAGATCAAATTAGACAAAATTTAGGACTCTCCAAATGTAGAATCAACCTGGTAACGTAACGCTCCTTTTATTAAAATGGCTGCCAAATAATAAATGAGTCACACTTTATTCTCCTAGAATAGCAATAAAAGGTAAAGGCCTATAATTTTGGGCACTACGAAAGAAACCAAAAAAAAAAAATGAGTACAATTTCATGACGTGCAAACACCCGTGGTGCGACTGATACTCAAGCATGTACATGCTGGCCGTGTGCCCAATGATGTTTTACTTCTTCATCTAACAGGACTCCTGAATTTAGACATTTTTTTTTTTTTTTAAATAAAATCAGGTAACTGTTTACTCCAGTTTTAAGCTAGCATTGTTGTAAGTGATTATAATATTTTAAGTTAAACTTTTATAATTCATAAGATGAGGAAGAGATAGTTTAAAGTAAACTGCTAACGACTTGTTTTATTTAAAAAAAAAATACACTAATGAGTGTTTGAAACTCTTTGAACTTTCAAAAGGCTAACTTAATTTTATAATTGGTAGGTTGGTTCTTTTTTTTTTAATGTTATACCACAAGTAATTGTTTATCTGAGCGGAATCAGATAATTCCAGCTGTAGCGAAATTTTCTAAGTTTCGAATTAAACTCGAGAGGATTTTTTTGTAAAGATTGAAGGAAAGTTGTTAGAAAGGTTTTATGTTTTTCATTTATAATAATAGGAAGGAAAAAGGTTTAAGTGGTGCAAAGAGCAGACTCCCATTCACGTCTTGCCTTCCACCCCATTGCCTGGCTCATTAACCAATCCAAAAACTTCCCCCTCAAAAAACCTCCCTTTTATTTATCCAAATAAAACTTCCTCTTTCACCATTTTCCTTCTCTATTTACTGAAAAGCTTTACCGGGCACCACAACTTTACCCTCCTCTTATCTCAAAACAGTCCAATGCAAACTCTCCCCCTCTTTCATAAAACCACTCAAACAACCACATTTTTTTTCACCAAACCGAGCTTCGTAGTTTTTAAATAAATTCGAGTATATTTTTCCAGTTTTTTTTTTATTTCCTTTCAAAAAAGCTTGGTGATTTTTACCAGTACAACTGAGATAAATAAAAGATTCGTAAAGCAAGTAATAATTTCATTTTTCTATATAATACCAGAGAAAATATCTGTACTTTTTTCCATTATACTTAACGGGAATTATTTATTTTTTAAACCAAGCTCACTACCACTGAATACCTTTCATTTACATTTTCGTTTAAAAAGTTTAATTTATTTCTTAACTTAATTATTGAATTGTTAATTAAATTTATAAATATATATACTTTTCAGAACAGTCTTTCAAGTAGCTAAAAATTCTTCTTTCTTACTAATTTGCTAAACATTATTAATAATTAAACTTTTAATCAGAAAGTTCTTTATTTCTTGAATGATCTCTATATTGTAAGAGTTAAAGAGTATCACAACCCACCACCCACCCACATACATACACACACACGCACACAGACATCATCGAAAAAATTTCATAAAACGACTTCTAGGACCTCAAAACATGTAACTTCGTCAAAATCTCAACATCATATTTTTTCACGATCACTATACTTCACTTATAGTAAAGTAAAAATGTCATAAACGACCGGGGGGGGGGGGGCTGTCCTTAAAACATATAAATCCGTCAAAATCTCGCGATCGATCTTTTTCATGACGTTACTTATGGTAAAATAAAAGTTTAAAATATATGTGTCAAGTACTAAAATTGAGATACACATAAAGCTAAAAAAATATAGATAAATATACATTCATGAATTCTATATATAAGTTAAGAGATGTAAGTTTATGTTACATATGTCTGTAAGCGCGCTATAATCCCTTGTGGACGGTCGAGTTAAACCTCGTGGAGTGCAGATAAGATTATTAAAAATACATAAGCAATATTTGTACAAATATGTCATTGCGTAACCGCAATTATATTACTATAACAGTAAACTCACTAACCTGTGTACAGGTAATCTTCATCTGTACCTGCAACAATACACACATTTCAATAACAACATAATTATAGTAGGGTAAAAATCTAATGAAATGGTCTCCTCATATAAAAATTTTAAGGATATAAACAACGCGTTTCGAACACGTAGTGTTCTTCTTCAGGCATTAACTAAAAAATACAATGACACCAGAGAGTTATCTATAGTACAAAGTAAATAAGTACAAAAATTAATACAAAATAATTTTTGTACTTATTTACTTTGTACTATAGATAACTCTCTGGTGTCATTGTATTTTTTAGTTAATGCCTGAAGAAGAACACTACGTGTTCGAAACGCGTTGTTTATATCATTAAAAGTTTTATATGTGGAGACCATTTCATTAGATTTTTACCCTACAATGAGTAAATACCACATAATAACAGATTGCACTACATTAGAACATAATTATAATTTAAAATATATGTAATATACTAATGCCAAACTAAAGTTTGAAATAAAGTTAGTTTTGTCAAATAAATAAGCTAACTACACTGGAATTTGTCCCATTGGATACCTCACCATTCCCACTACCTTTTGATAACCATACTTATTGTGATATATTGACTTTGTGCAATTAATTTCAATTATTGTTTATTTTTAGATTTCGTAAAAATGTTATTATGTTATGAAACTCCTTATACAAAATATCCTTGAAAATGGTCGATAATGACCGAAACATGTCGGATTACAGAAACAAAAGTTTTGGTGAACTTATGAATATGGTCCAGAACTAATGGAAGTCATACATGAGAAGATTGGAAAAAAATAATCAGGAAACGTATAAAACTATAAATATGCATTTGTTTTTACAGAACTTGTATAAATGAAGGCCTGTTCCCAAAATATACGAATTTATATATATATATATATAAATAGAAAATTGTCACAATAACACGTGATATAAATATTCAGGTAACTCACCACAAATTAGAGAAGATAGTCGCTCTAAGGCCTTTCGTTTTCACGTCGTCAGAGAGCAAGTGAATACAAGTTGTAAACAGGTTATGAATTTTTTTTCAAAATTCATAACCTGTTTACAACTTGTATTCACTTGCTCTCTGACGACGTGAAAACGAAAGGCCTTAGAGCGACTATCTTCTCTAATTTGTGGTGAGTTACCTGAATATATATATATATATATATATATGACTCTGATAGCTTCAGAAGAAGCACTTATTAGTCTTCTGGGCGGTAGATCGGCTTCTGGGCTTAACCTCAATCGTTGATTTTTTTTTTTTTTTTAAGTCGTTATCAGCTTTTAATTTTATTTTAGTTAAATGTTTTCATTTTTTAATTTTTATTTGGCTTTTATTTCTTTATCTTCCCTGTCTACCTTTCCTCCGAAAGTTGGCTACACTGTTTGAGTGCTTCAGTTCGAACGTCAAGTCAGTCGTTATCAGCCTTTGGAGCGATTCACTTCTTTTCCTGAAGACGAGGACATCGAAATATAGTAGTGAGTTCAGTGGTTTCCTTTCTATGTGTTGTTTTTTAAATTCTAGTTTATATATATATATACATATTTTAAAGATTAATATATTTTAAAAATAAATATTTTATAATATATATCTTTTAGGGGTAGATCTGCTCCTGGGCTTAACCTCAATCCTAAATTATTCGTTTTATTTATTTATTCTCTTAACTTATCTTTTCTTTACTTACTTATTTTTATTTTTGTTTGGGTTTTTTACTTGTGCTAATAGTTATTGTTTTCATTCGTTACTACTTATTTTGCTTTTATTTCTTTATCTATCCTTGCCTCCCCACCCTCCGTAAGTTGGCTACACTGTTTGAGTGTTTCTTCAAGACCACCGGCCAGTCGTTGTCTACCTGTGGAGGGACTCGTTTGTATCTTCCTGATGTGATAAGCCGTCCAAATATAGTGGTGAGTTTCTGTCTCATTTCTGTGTGTTTTTTGTCAATATAGTTTATATATATATATAAATTTCACTGATAAAACGAAATACGATCCAAACTGGACACAATACGAGTTCGAGATTAACAAAGAGCAACACACAAAGTAGGGAAACACACTTACAGACTCAAATTTTCGGGTAATCCGTCTTCAGGAGAAAAGAGAATGGGAGACCAAGCACGTTGTAGGCGCAACGGCAAGTAACGGGTTACTTGCCGTTGCGCCTACAACGTGCTTGGTCTCCCATTCTCTTTTCTCCTGAAGGCGGATTACCCGAAAATTTGAGTCTGTAAGTGTTTTTCCCTACTTTGTGTGTTGCTCTTTGTTAATCTCGAACTCGTATATATATATAAATGTTGATAAAAGTATCGACCGTGAAGAAGAATTGAAACAAAAGTTTATCAGAACTCGGTCAGTTCTTCAGGTTCAATTTAAACTCTCATTACCAATATTTCGTTTCTTATTGAAAACCTTTTTTATAGGTCTGCAAAACAGAGGAAATATAAGAAATAATACAACCAATCAAAAACCAAACATACATAAACAGCGCAAAATGTTACAAAAAAAATACAATAGACATTTTGACAATAGATTAGTGAGAGAACTTACAGAAGTATAAAATATTTAAAAGAGAGAAACTATTCCGTCAGCGATTATTTTACAGAGAAAACAGTTTGTGGACTTCAAAAACAAATGTCTAGTTTAAATGAACATGTAACACTGAACTATCCCGCTTGAAAACAAGCAAGGCAACCAAATTTCACCTGACAACCAAAAAGGCAGTAAAAGAATTGTGCATCAATCAACTATGTTTAACCTTAACACACCCGAATAAACACTATTTAAATATCGATATTTTTAATACTTATAAAAAAAGCGAAATAGATAATGTTTTAAATGTATTTAATTCATATCATAATCGACTTAAATTCACATGTGAGATAGAAAAAGATATCATTCTCCCATTGCTCGATATAAATGTAATAGAAGGAGAAAATTGGAAATATTTTAACTGAATGGTTCACAAAACCTAAAACTGCAGGCTTCTTTTGCAAAATATTATAAATTACAATTGTTAAAAGTGATTCTCTTATTAGTGAGCAGTTGAAAAGTAGCATAATTGCTTAGGGAAATTATATAAAACAATTGGACTAATAAATTGACTTATGTATTCTCAATTTCAAATGTAAACAATTTTATTTAAGCACTGTAAAGAATATATATATATATATTCATTACATGGATATATATCCTAATTTAAAAATATATGAGAACTAACATTTTTTTTATAATGGCGATACAAAGAAGTAGTATAGTACTTTTGAAAAAAATTATCTCAACTCATCTTCTACATAAATTTCTATTTTTAGGTTTAGTTTGATTTTGATCCGTCAAACGGTATGGCTTGGATGGCTCTTACAAGCTTTGAGATTGAATTACAAGAAATTCAACTTTTGTAGCCACAAAGATAACACCAAAACTTAAAGACTCTAGAACCGATAGTTTAGGAGAAAAAAAATACTGTATAAGAACAGGTTTCAGGCAAAAAAAAAGTGACTTTCCCATCAAGCATAATTATTGCCAAACTACACTCCATATCTACAATATGAGGCCCATTTTTGTGTAAAATATCAATTTTGATCCATCAAAGATTCTGGACCGTAATTATCACCACAAACTTTGTAATATCTTAGGTTGATTTAATAGTAATGGAAGTTTAACACTATTTAAAATGTTTGTAGTTTTATTTTAATATGGCACTCAAGAACAGTTGATCAAGATGAAAATTCATCTGAATGGAAAATAAGCTTAATTTAATGCCAAATAAATTGGTCCCTTTTAAATTGTACCAAAACAAACTGAGAACGTATTTAAGTTTGTCCGCTCCTTACTGGTAACGTACCAGATTATATCGTTTATGATTTACTTTGCTTTAAATAGAAAAATGCTTTATTCACAGCTAAACGAAGTGAGGATCCTTGTCGAAGAGGATTAGTTTATCAAGTTCAGGATGATATCGTATGTTTTTTTAAGAGAACTCAACATTTCAAGAAGGTGTTTAAGTTCATGAGCTAATTTAAACGGTGTTTACCGGACAGCAGTTAGTTACGGAGATGTATTCTTAATAGTCCCTACGTTAGTTTATCTGTGTAGTTTCACATCACCATCAACTGTAATAAGGTGACTCAGTAGGCAACGTGTTCGTTATAGCTGGATCACTATATTCGGGTTTCAATACTCACTCTGGCCCTCGACTTATTCACGCAGGAGGTGAGTACGTCATCCCTCAGAGAGGACATTAAGCCGTGGTCCCAAGTCTGTACAATGTTAAAGTGCTCATTAAAGATACCTACTCTAAAATACAGTTGAGTTACTCAAAATTTAGAACTACCAATGTATAATGTTCATTGTGTGGTTTCATAAAGGCCAATGTGTGTTGAGACAGAGACTACAACCTAAACGCCATCACAAACGAGGCAATAAAAAGCTGAATAAAGTTTACTAAACATATATAATTTAAAATTCAGTTTCTACTCATAATGCATACTCTTAATGTCGTATTATTAGCGAAGATTATTTCTAGGTACACAGGTTGTTATAAAATATTATAGTGTTTCTATTATTCCAGCTGTTTCCATCACTTAATCAATGCTTGTGCAGATTCATTGATTTTTGATTCGGACATTAACATAGACTTGACTGAAGCAAACGACTCCTTCAATAAGCAAACAAACACTTCAACTACGAGTATACTGGTTGAAAACAGATAGAATGATAGAGAAAGTTAAAGGTATACAGATTTGAAAGTACGAGGCTAAGAAAGTAGAACTTCATAATATGGTCTATTCTTTAACTGTGTTGATCTTATACAATGACGCTATCTTTGATTATTTATATTAACTGATTTGTCTTCTAGTAATGTTGAAAAGATTTTTCTAACAATGGTTATTTCAAGATATATTTTTTAATAATGTTTGCAATAAAAGTACCTTTAATTCTATATCTTTTTATTTAAAGGCTTTTCTCTTGTTAAAAAGAAATGACAGACATCAAAGATATATAATAAATAATGGCTGTGGGTGTATGCTATCGAGTGGCTTGAAGATCTGATCAAAAGGGCATTCGCCCTAGAAAGGATGCGCTAACAAGGACCAAGTCAGCTAGGCCCTTCACGTCATGTCCGTAACAACTCCCTTAGCACAACCTCCTTAGTAAGGCCCTTTCTCCCACTACTTCCTTTATACCTTCCTCTTATAAGCGCTTCTTGATCTCTGTCCTATCTTCAAAAAAATGTTACAGAGAAAACAACTCTTCTGCTTAACTCTCACATTCTACTTTGTAGAATTGTTTAAATAATTCCAGCATCAGTACAAAAAACCTTTAATCAAGCTTAAATTATATAGGCCATAAAAAAAAGCACAATATTGAATAACATTCTCGCACCATTTAATAAGTGCTATTTTGCTCTTGAAAAAATATTTTTCAGCAGCTCTTTATCTTTACTCAAACATAAATAAGTTTATAACTAAACCTGCCATCTCTTTTTATAGTTATTTTTTTTAGATTAAATTTTTTAATTGCAGTCGCTTTAATAGGTTCCAGTAAGGTTCATGCATTAAACAGTGGACTAAAGTCACGAGAACTACTCGATTGTACTGTCATATATATCATTATATATATATATATATATATCAATATTTTACAACAAATACGAGAAATGAGAGTAGTCAGGTTTGAACTTTTAAATACTCATATATATCAACGTCTAAACCCAGTAAGAAATCAGAAAAATGACTAAGCTCTTTCAAACAAAACCAGTGGTCTTCGTCAGAGTCCAATTAATACTGATGAATACCACTTGTTTTGGTTGAAACAATTTAATCATTGTCCTGATTTTTTACTACAATTTAGACGTTGAGTTCTATTTCATGTTTTTATTTGAAATATTTTATATATATATATATATATATATATATGAATGATCAAACCACAATAAGAAATGGGAAAACAAGACTAAGATCTTTCAACCGTAACAAGCGGTCTTCGTCAGAGTCAAAAACCCAACTGATTTTTATATATATATATATATACTTAATATATATATATATATATCGAGATTTTTCTACAAAACATTTGAAATAAAAGTTATCTGAATGTCTTACTTTGGTTTAGACGTTTATACGAGTATATTTATTGTATATAAATTATTTGCCTTCATCCTCTTCATGAAAAAGATACAAAAAGAACAACAAACATTAGAAGGTAAACTATAGGTAAACAATAAACAGATACACACGGTAACAGATTCCCATTTTTGGTTTAACGGTCATCATGAGAGAAAAGAGTGCATTTTCAATTTTCTTTTGTGTTTCAAAATATATATTAAAAGAGTTCCATTTAAGCAGGTTTGGTTGAATATTACGCCATATTTTCTATAATAAGTTTCTTTGTACAGTTCTCAATGGCTTCCAGTCGAAACATGTCGGATCCAACCTAATAAATATTCTCCAATGTTTTGATGAAGGTAAGAAACAATTATTTAGATACCTTGCAAAATATGTGAAAAAAATGACTTCAGTGAAATATGGTCAATTATTTAACGAAATATGTATTATGTATATAAATAATGATACATTTATATTATATATAGATGACCTGTCACAACGTTCTTCTTCATTTTGACTTCGTCATCATCATGGAAATGACCAGCCACGATGTTAGAGAAATACTCATAATTTATATATAACTTGGTAATACCTTTTTAACAGTAAAAATATGTATTTTCCATTATTTTAGTCGTTTTTATTAAAGTAATCACTTATCTTAATATTTTTTGGCAAATTATTAAATTTACCGAACAGATAACTATAAAAAAAATGGTTGATTTATTTTAACTTTACGAAAAATTTAGAGAATTTCAAACCAGCAATATTATACATACTTTGGGTTATCGATTGGGTATTAATTTTCTAAACGCAAATAAAAATGAATAATTTTTTTAAAATATACTGTTCACTTATTCCACATCTGTTTTACTTAATATGGATTTTTAGAATTAGTTTTTCTAAGATGGAGGGTGGCTGTGGTATAGTGTTAGGTTGGTTTGCCGCTGTTGTCAAAGGTACATAATTTTAGTGTTACAAGATCTATCAATTGTCTGCAAACTATTTGGCGTTAAAACTGTACAGAGTATTAATTTAACATAATTTTTAAATGTATGCAACAACTGTAAATAAAAAAAAACATTTTGTTGGTAACATTAAGATAGCAGTAAATAAAGAGAAAAGAACAGTATAAAACTAAAGATATGTTTTCCAAAATAAGAAGCTCGACTCTCAGAAACATAAAATTATAATTAAATTAAATTCCATCAAAAGTTCTGAAGGCTTTAAGGAATAGATCTCATCAAGCTGAAATGGAAATAAAAAATAAGTCAGCATTAATTGGAGCGGAATAAAAAAGACGTTAAAAATTATGTTTAGAGATTAGTTTACAACATCGTGAAGTTCTGACTGTATTTTAGTAACGTATTTATACTTAACTGTAATTTACAGCTACTGTATTTAAGGTAGCTAAATTTATACCAAGATTGTTTATAACGTACCAGAAGAAATTAACTTGAGCAATATTTATTCAAAAAAATGAATAATTCACAAAATAAAAAGATTAAAAATAATAAAAAAATTAAAAAAAAACTAATAAAAAATCAATAACAATTATTTTGTGATTAAAACCTGGGAGTTGTGTTGTTATCTCTAGGTGATAACCTTGATAGCAACTAGGTTAATCTAAACCTGTCAGGAGCCTCTTGGTTTACATAAATATGTACAATAATCGTGAAAACAGCATTGTTCTCCTATGTTCTTCGTGAACATAGAACTTGTAAAGAAGAAACTTGAAGAAAAAGTCACTGTGAAAAGGATCCTGACTCATAGCCAGTTTTTGACCAATTCCTGCTGACTTATACCGGAGACATCGGTGAGAAAGCATGGGATGCTCTGTCTAAGAAGTAAGAGGTATTTACACACTTATGGTGCAGTCAGTGTCTCTGCTTAATTCTTTATGTAACAGTAGCAAAAAAAGTAATATTTTTTTCACCGTCGACTTTTTCTAGTTGTTTTTCATCTAGACAATCATTATTCAGTTAACAATCAAAAGTGAAAGCCTGGAATTTACGATGGTTCAATGTAATACATTAATCTTAAACTAGAGTGAAAAAAGATGTAAGAAAAGTTTAGACAGGTAAAGAAGACGTGCAGAGACAGGATAAAGAGAGTGTGAGGCCATCTTATTGACTGGACTGTGGCTTAGAAGCACGTCAAAGTGCACTTGAAGCCCCACATCCAACCCACCCGGAGTCAAGTCCTTCACAATATAAAACTTCAAAGTTTCTTTGGCTAGCAAATATAAAAACATTTAGAAACAGCAAAAGTCAGCTTAAACATACTGTTGCACCACAGTACACAAGATTAAGAAAACGTATATTCTTGTTTAAATCTAACAGGAAATTTATTTATCTTTAATAACATATTCTAATAGTGTTTTAATAACTGTTGTCACGGTTTCAAAGCTCAAGGAAAAATTCGAATGATTAAAAATATTCACACTATAGCTAAAATTATTTCGCAATAATATAATATAATATTATTTACACCAGCTTCAAAACATTTACCAATATGTTTAATAATGTTTTATTAATTATTTAATTGGTTTTTATTTAATGCCTAGGCACAAAGTGTATGTCACTTAGAACCATGCTGCCCAAAGGCTTTGACTGGATAAAGCCAGCGGAATGGTCTAGTGCACTACAAGTGGAAGATCATGCATCATTATCTTTGAAAAGTGTCATTACCATGAATGAAAGTGCCATTATGTTGCATAAAAATATCATTATCATCATGAAAGTGTCATTATATTTATTAATAATTAGTAAATATTAATAAATAATTTCAAGTTTTAATTAAAACACTATGAAGATTATTCATAGTTTTTTTCTAATATGTTTCACGGCTGGCTGAAATATATTGTCCTTTTATGAACTTAATCTTGTCCTTTTACGGTTATAACAATGAGTTAATGTTATAAAATAATAGATAGTCATTGTGCGTCCCGCTAACGGCAATTCAAACAATAAATATCTAATTTCCTTTGTTTTTGGGCTAAGAAAATAAAAAAAAATGTTCTTTAATTCATTAATCACTGCATTAATTTATGAATACAACTTTCAAGCTTTCAACCAAAAATTGACCTTCTTCAGAGGTACAAATAATAACTTTAAAAATGAAGATTAAAAATTTAAAAATATTTAAATTCTTTTAGTATAAATTGTTATAAAGACTTGTAACTTCTCAGCAAGTTGCACTTACAAGTTGCAATGACTTGATTAGCAAAACAATGCATTTAATACTGATGAAGTAAACAAATGTGGTTTATTTAAAATACTTGATATTAATGATCAAACCACAATAAGAAATGGGAAAACAAGACTAAGATCTTTCAACCGTAACAAGCGGTCTTCGTCAGAGTCAAAAACCCAACTCGATATTAAATTATGATTATGATTATTAAATTATGATTATTTTTACTTGATATTAAATATGTGCCATAATGGACTATTTGAAATCACGGTTTTCTTTATTGAAAGGGTCTCCATGTGGAGGACTATTCTATTTTACACAATACTTGCATTGATCAGTAACAAAAACTTCTCGATTATGACAACAGTGTACAGATCAAAACAAAAACGGTCAAAAAAAAATTAAAATTAAAAGAATGAATAGCCTTTTAAAGAGAGGGGCCTAAAGAAAACAAAAAGCAAAAGATAATAAGAGTGGTGTCAAGTGGTGTTTGACTGTTGGTCAGGATGGTAAGTTTGATTGTGTTTAGTACGGGGGTGGTTTGTAGCTAGTAGGGGTGGAGGTGGATAGAAGGGATGTTAATTATATAGATAGAACAATGGAGGCAGCTGGAGCCATTTGCGAAACACAACTCTAAACCTCTACGGCAATGTCTCTATTACATAAATAGTTCTAAAGTTATCATACCCGCAGTTTTCTTGTTTTCAACATTCTATCAAAACAAAATATATTTTTATAACCATTACCAATTTAGTTCCTATGATTCCAATTTTGTTCCTAACAGCATATTACAACTTCATTCTTCTGTAACAGACCAGTTTGAATAGCTCCGTATCGTAAGAAGAAGAGAATAAGACTTAACAAAATTTGCGATACCTGATCCAATTTTCAAGTCATTTATTAAATAGCTTTCTATCAATTCAGACTCAAATATGTTCTGTTTTAAATCATTACTATTATGGTCATTAATATGTTAATATTTATTATCATAAATATCTTAATATTTAGCATCATAAATATGTTTGGTACTTACTTTAGATCGATTAATTATTAATTCATTCCCAAACTGAAATTAGTAGCAAATAATCTACTGCTGGAAGAAATTCTCAGTAGAAATGTCACCAATCATGAAATTTAAGGTAATATTTTGATTGAATCACAAATTGATCAAAAGTTTTAAAATTGTTTCCCAAAAATTATAAACTTACTCTAAATATTATAGTATTTGAATAATTTCATGATTTAAACAATCTGTATATTTATAATTTCCTAGTCTATATCCAGTTGTATGTCACAAATGACCTTTGACCGATGTTACATTCGTATGGTGTTACCCACTTGAAACTAATTTAATCATATTCATGGCAACAAAATACAAAAAATAATTTATGCTTATCTATAATAATGTTTAGTTGTTGTTACTATTTTTAAATAACATAAGTTCGAATCAAATGATTATAGAAAATTACTGAAGGAAACAATTAAGGAAACAATTTTAAATTATTTTTCATTTTCTAGAATGGTTTTTAAATAGATTAATTTACTTCTCAAATAGAACACTATTTGGATTAAACTGTAACAATTTCTCAAGTTACGTAGTTGGTTATTTAACATAATTGACTATTGTACGCATAACTGGTGTTTGATTTGTCATCAGCTGATGCTTGTTTGAGTAATTAGAAATTTTTAACGGATGAATGTTAACTTGCATTGCATAAAAAACTAAATATAACTACGCAAAACTGCATTAAAAATGAAATATAGACTATTCACGATGTGACGAATTGAAGACAGTATTTCTTGATGAGTTGCTATATGCTATTTGCCAATGTTTGGATATTATGTGCAAAGTCTGTACATAAACAGTTTGATATATGTAAAGATCTATATATACTCTGATGTATGATATGATTGATAAGTACTCTGGGAAGAGTTTTCATTATTAATATGATAAACTACAGACATACCTGGTATCTTTGGTTAAAGATACCTCTTTTGGTACAGACTCTTTTGGTTTTGATACTTTTGGTACAGACATATGATCATCCGACAGATTTTGTGCAGGCTGCATCATCGAATGTTGCTAAATGTACTTATGGTACGTTCTGTCGTCTATTCATGTTTATTATTGGATAGGATACTACATCTGTTCGGTGGTTGATTTGTTCATTTATTAGGTTTATGTGTTTCTATATTTTTCTATTATATTCGATCTCTTTCCTTTTCTCCTGTTTTTATTAAGTCCCTGTCTTTTTAATTCTATCTGAATCGTAAAGTTAAATATAGCAACAGTATAAGTGAAGTTAATTTTAAATCACTTATTCCGTAGAAATCACCAAAGTTATATGTATTTTTTTCTTTCACAATCATTTTAAAATTAATTCGTTAAAAAGCCAAGCGTTAAGTAATCCAACTATTTTTTATGACGAGGAAAGCGATTCTTCTGACTAAGTGATAACATTAGCTGCAATAAGATGCCTCCTTCGATACATGCTAATTGTAAACATAGTACTATTATAAAAGTCCGTCTTGCCTCGTAAATGGGGCTTGTATCTGCCCAAACAGGAAGATACACAACGTGTAAACTGGTTGAGTGGCTGTAATACCGATTTACGAGGTAAGGCAGCCTTTTATGATGATACGCTCTTGGAGAAATCGTGGCAGTTGATCGTCTTAACATCTTACTAACAAAATAACACCAATGATTGCACTGTTTGCAGCAAGAAAAGTTCAATGTTCACTTAAAATTCATCATGATATTGACCTCACTAACTGTTATATATATATGGACAACACAATCAACCAAGGTAAAAGTGAGCAAATACACACAAAGATAACAGCATTCCAACAGAGTGACAGACATCTGCCAAAGTGCCCCTCAGAGTCCCATAGTAATAATATCCCATAACAAGAGTTCACAATAAAAACGCGAAATAACAATTAACGTCCAAATCAAGAAAAGAGTAAGATCTTTAACCGTAACAAGCGACCTTCTTCAGAGTCAAATACAAACGGGATTTGACTCTGATAAAGTTTGCTTGTTACGGTTGAAAGATCTTAGTCTGTTTTTCTCATTTCTTGTTGTGGTTTGGACGTTGAGTGTTCCATAAATTAATATTATAACAATTAAAAAACAAATACAACCACATTGCTTCATTACAATTTAATTTGACATATATTATTTAAAAAGAAGAGGTCTTTATTTTGAATAGGCTGGTCGTGAGAGGGAATACGATCAGTCAACAGGTCGAGGAGGAGTAAATATTCATGGGCGCCTAAGGAAGCTAATTGGAAGGAAATCGTGAGCCAGCATCCAACCAGCTCCTTGCTTCTATGCGCAATTTACATTTAATACTGAAATCTCAAATTTTAAGGGCATTTTCCCATTATGAAACAGAATATATCTCTGATACAAGTAAGTGAGTAAGCGTAAATAAAACACACTTTATTTCGAGATGTTTCTTCATGAAATTGGTGAGAATGTTGCATACTTGCAGACATTACTTCTCAATAATTCATGAACCTTGATAATATCCTGACAATTCAATAATTTAGGGAGTTAAATAATGAAAATTACTCCTTTCATTTTAAAATATGATTCCTACTTACCAATAATTATACCCATTTGTTTTTAAGTTTCAAATCTCTTTTTTCATGGTAGCACAACTCAAGTTTTACGAACTTCCCATGAATTATAAAGACTCACTTGTACATCCCAACTACATCAACTTGTGAAAATATTATATTAACTGATATCCTTATAATACAATATACTAAGCCTTGGTATATAGTCATAATGTATATGTAATATGTAATATGTATAATAATATGTAATTTCATAATGCTATATAGTCTTCTTATTTGATTACATAATATAATCAGTAATTGCTATTAATTTAATATTTAAACCATTTATAAATTCATTAATCATCTTTAACATAAAAAAACGTTAAAGACATAAATTAAGTTAATTTATATAATGTATAATTAACATTAATTATTATAAATATTAAACATTGTCAGTGATTGTTTAGAGTGACGTAGAAAACACATTCCATATGCCACATACACGTGACACTGTTTATTCAAACCAAACATTTCTTTCTAAAATCCACAAACTGTTTTCTTTGTAAAATAATCTCTAATGTAATAGTTAGTTTTTCTCGTTCAACAATTTTATACTTCTGCCTATGAAAAAGGTTTTCAATAAAAACCGAAAATGGCAATGAGAGTTTAATTTGAACCTGAAGAACGGACCGAGTCCTGATAAACATTTTTTTTTGGTTTTTACTTCATGGTCGATACTTTTATTAACATTTATATCTACATATATATAATTGACCAAATCCTGATTAAATAATATACGTATTCCACCAAACAGCAGATATATTATTTGAATTTAAATGACTATAGAATTATATAAGATTTTGCCGTAAAGACGTCAAATAAAGGTCAACGTCTTGCTATGCTATGTTTTCATAGCAAGAAATTCAGATCGGGACAATGATCTTTCAACCAAAACAATTATCTTCATCTCAGATACACTCAAACTGAACGTGGTAAGTTGTTTTCAGTGAACGATAGTCCAATTTCCACATTCCTTTGCACTCTTTTCCACTTCATTTCTTCTTAATCTATCTCTCTCTAGCACTATCTCTGTCTCTTTCATTTACACTCAATTATATTTTCTTATTATAGATATTTGATTGTAATATTGTTATGTTAAATGTGTCGTTAGTTTTTTTACTGGTTACTTTCAACAATAAATAATAATTCTCTTGATAGAAAATGTTTGGATGGTTGGTGTTTAATTATTTGTTAGATTTTTGTGTATTACAGAGCGACTGATTATATGCACAGTGATAATTAAAAAGTTTAAAAATCAATTTAAAAAGCTCGGCGGCTTTTTTTTTTCAAGAAGTATTTTTTCAAGTTTTGCTTCATTTAGCCGAGAAATGTCGCTTGTAGGGGATTGTTTAATTGGAAGACTGCAGGTCGTTAGCAGACTCAGTGTTGCCAGAGTTGATTACACTTCTTTCAGCTCTTTTCCATTCTCAGCTTTTTCCCCGTTCCAAATCCCTTTGCCTGTTTATTTATTTCTTTTATAAAGAAATAAGTCAATTCATTTCTACTCTTTTTCTACTTCTTTAGAAATTTTTACAAATGAACATTATTCAGTCTAAAGAACTTCTTTAATCAAGAAAAACAATTTTTTTTTCTTGACAATCAACTTTGGTTGAGAGGTGTTTCTACTAAATCAGCGCCTTTTTTGTTTAAGGTGCAGAGGCTAATTAGTCATTTATTGATAGGGCTTCAAAAAGCTCTCATCTAAGACAACAACAACAACAATTAAATTGATCCTAGTAAATCAAAATAAGGGGGGGCCAGGCTAGCTCAGTGGTAAAGTGCTCGCCTCTGAACTGGCAGATCCGGGGTTTGATACCCACTCTGGTCCTGGATTATTCACGTACATAAATCTGAGCGCGTCGTAACTCGGAGAGGAGGTTAAGCAGTGCTCTGAAGCCTGTACGATGTAAGGGATTCGTAAAAGATCTCTAACCCAAATAAACTTGAGTTAGGCAAATTTTGGACTTTTAATGTAGGATAAGGATTCCTTGTGTGGTATTACAGAAGACCTATATTGGGCCAATATGTGTTACCTTGTGGGGGACTGCCACTGCAACTAATGCTAACCTAAATCAATGCAAAGCCATATGAGGTAGAGTTGTATCTGAAAATTCTTCAGTAAAAACATATAATTCCTCATATCCCTAACAGCCATGAACACACAAAGTAATTGCCGGATGTCACTTAAATAATAAACCAATAACGTTTCTAAATAGCGTTTTTTAATTGTTAAAATAATCATTCAAATTACCTTAACCTGAATATTCTAGAGTGGCTACACTCAACTTTACGATAAGGATACTAATTATCAAAACTAAAGGAATGTCACTTTACTTAATTGATTTATTTCGATTTGGGTACAATCAGTCAAATCTCTTTAATTCACCAAAGTGTTCAAAAAATAACTTCCACATTGAAATTCGAAATTACATCTTAAAGTAATACGAGTATACTCTTTTTAATTTAAATTATTCTATATTTAAAATTACATATTTTTAAATTATTTGTGTAAAATTTATCTTATAAAATTTAATTTTAGGTGTTTAAATTACTTTCTTGAGAAAACGATCGCCACAGTGTTAACAACTAACTGTTTTTTTGTTATTTTAAAACCGAGACCGGAAAGATAGCCAAGAAAACAAATAGTACAGTGTTTTATGTTAAATTTTTAATAAAAAATAAATAAACAAAAAGAGTTCAAAAACTCTTGGACGTCACACTTAAAAAAATAACAATAACTGTTCGTTGTTAACCGTAGGACTATTTGCGTGTTTATTTGTTTTATTATTTACCTCAAAAAAGTTAACTAAATAGGTAAAATTAAATTCCATGAAGGTACGTTTTCACAAATAATATTAAGATATGTAATTTGAATTGTATTAATAATTTAAATTAAATAATATACATCTCGTCAATGTGAAAAACTCCCAATGAGAGTTGTGAGACACCATGCAACTCTCTTTACATGAATTCTTGTCTATTATCTTGATCAGGAAATATTAATTAGAATTCAAACAACTAGCACTAATAATTATCCCTTCAAATTATAAATTTTATTAAAATGAATTAAAGAATAAGGTATTTATAACAAACTAATAACTTTCAGACTGCATCAACAAAGCTTTTCTTTTTCACAGAACGCTAGTTTATTATTTATAAAAGAGAACTTTTTGATGTCTGTCTATTATCTTGATCAATTTGGACTAAAATTAAAGCATTAACTGTATTTTATTATTTATATGTATATATAGTTATATTTCCATGTGAGCTTAATCAGAGGTTCGTTATAAGTAATATTGTCTCTAATTGAAAATAGTTTCATAGATTTTTGACCATAAAGACAATTTGATAACCATATGAAACCAGAACAATAATGTTCATTAAACTTGCGTATACTATTTACAGAAAAAAACAATTTAATAAGGTAAAATACCATGCAAATTGTTGCAATATCGATTTTGTGCTTGCTACTCCTTATACCTAGCATTAACTTAACAAGAAAGGTAATTATAACTCTTTTAGATAGATTTTTTATATATCCCCCCCCCACTACAAACTTGAATGCGTGTGTAAGGGGGGGGGGGGGGGGAAAACACACACACACACACACACACACACACATTGGTAAGGTTTACCAATGTTCGAAAACTTAACCACTTCATCTATTTCAAATATAGTAAGATCTGATAAAAAAAACCTTGTGGATATATTTCTTGACACGGAGAGAGCAAAAACTGACTAGTAATACTTAAATATAAATTAATTTTAGATGATTTGTAGTTGGAACAACTTTTATGGGTAAAGTAAATAAAAGTTACGATATTATTGAATATAACTGTTATGAGTAAAGAAGTAACTGTTATGATTGTACTGAACATAGCTGTAATATGCAAATAAAATACAGTTATGGAGATATTACATATAATTATTATAGTTCAATGTACATAAAGAAACATAGAGAAATTAAAAACACACACTTACAGTCTCTAATTTTCGGTTGAACCGTCTTCAGGAGAGATAAGAGAGGGAAACCAAGCGTACTGGTTTCCAGTGCGCTTGGTTTCCCCCTCTAATTTTCGGTTGAACCGAAAATTAGAGACTGTAAGTGTGTGTTTTTAATTTATCTATGTTTCTTTATGTACATTGAACTGTATTTGTCCATTTCAGATCGTATTTTCAACGAAAAAGTATATAATTATTATAGGTATAGGAAACTCGAAACAGAAGGTTTTGAAGTTGGTAATAAGTAATTCTAACTTAAAACTGTCTTGTGTGAGATTAATAAGGTATAGTTTTGGAATGGGTGAGAAAGAAGAAGATGCCAAGTATAGAAGGAAATATTTTTAATATTACCACGAAGAGATTAGTAAAATATGAATGTACAAGTGTTAATTTAAATTGAGGTGATAACAAGCTGAAGTACTAAGATGGTTAATTTACTAAAGACATAGTAAGTAAATCTATTATATTAGTGAGTTTGTGTTAATAGTTTTTTAGTATTTTGTTGCCAAAATAAGTTTAATATTGTGTTGTAATCAAGAGTCGTCGTTTGTGTAAAAAGTGAGAAAATTAATTTAACAAAATTAGTTAAATATTTACTTTAATTTATATTAGAGTAGACGTTGCAATGAAGCACTTCCAAAACCAGTCGATTAATCCCAACACTAGAATATGGGGTAAAGGTGGTTAATTCATACCCTAATGTAAATTATACTGAGCTTAGTATTAGCTACCTACTAATACTATTTGCATGCTAAAAAGTATCTTTAGTTTAATGTTTCATCCCGATACCCAGTCAGAAAGACAACCAAGATAATAAAAAAAACGGGTGAAAATATTCTTTTAGAACCATCAGAAATGTTAAAGAACACCACGTCCCCTCTCTCTTTGTTTTCATTCTGTTGTGATAAAAATTATAACTGATGTTTGAGAGGACTTGTTGAATTTCATTATGGTTCTCGAGTATTCTTAAGTGAGAGTCGTCTTGAGCATTTATGAATAAACCATGAACTGTCTAATCACCTCTAACGTCAACTCCTGAAACGAATAAATTGCTTCTCCCTCGCAAACTATTTTTTATTAAAATATTCTCAGTTCATTACTAGTAGGGGAAAGAGAGTCCTCAAAAAAAAAACAGTAATTAATTTCTCAGATAATTACAATTTTTTTTTATCCACCATAAATTTTGTAATTATTATTTATAATATGATTTTACAAAATAATTTTCATTTCTAAAATAAAGTTTTAATTTTAAAGGAGGCCCTTCCAACCGCATTTTGTGGAAAGTATTAAAATTTTTAAACCCCTTCCATTGTCTTTTTTTAAAAAAAATTATTAAATATTTTAATGCTTTAAATATATGGTTTAAATTTTTCAAAGTTGAACGAACATATAGGTTGTTTTAATGAAGGGTTGTCCCCATAGTTCTCTTGAGAAAGCATAAAGGATTCAAAACTACTTCTATTACTTTCCTTGGAAAATATTTTCAACATCAGTTTCTTGATATCTGTGGTTTTAATTGATTCTATGTCGGATATATATGAAGTTTCGACGAGGATTTAACCCCCCACCCATATCTTATTTTACATAGATGTTATTCAGTGATTCACTCACATTCGTTATAGCCATAAGAACATTTTTTACTATACACAAATTCAGTTTTATATACGGATAGAAATAATTAAATAAAAAGTGGATATACATATTAACTTTTGAACAGAGGTCAACCTCAAAGCTCTCTAACAGATATTTTTAAGGTTTCAAAATCAGTTAAAGTTTCCTATAAGTTCAGATTATATATAGTTTTTTATAGATAATTTATTTGTATGAATCATATAATTCACATATAATATAAATTAATCCCAACTTGATAAATATATAATATATTAAAGAAAGCTTTACCCCTCTATAAATTAATTGGAGGTGTGTTAAAAAAATATTCATTTTTTCTACGAAAAAATACGTTTATAATACATTTTATGACAAAAATATTACAGTTTTATGTTTATATATATATATATATAGAGAGAGAGAGAGTCGCCACTGTACCTTCCTGTAGGACTCTTCACCTCCTGATGACGATGATGGTCGAAATATAGAAGTAAGTTATTCCTTTGTCTATCTATGTGCTACCTTCTTTTTAATTGGTTTACATATATATATATATATATATATATATATATATATATATATATATATATATATATATAACAACTTTACCTAGGCCAACGTTTCGCTATATTTCTATAGCATTATCAGAGCTCTACAACAAACAAGATATACGTCAGACAGAAAGATACAACGGAACAGTAGTAGTAATATTTTCATTTCAACTACTATTCCGTTATACCTATCTGTCTGACGTATATCTTGTTGTTTTACAGCAATGATGATGCAATAAAGTATAGTGAAACGTTGGCCTAGGTGAAGAGTTTGTTGTTTAGACCAACACTCAATAATAATGATTTCGGTAGAATAGATGTATTAGTAAATCACAAAAAATATTTAATGTACCTTAAAGAAGTACAGTGGACGCCGCTTAATATTATCACATTTGTAAAATCAAAACTGATAATAATAATCGATTGATAACGTTGACCAAAGAATTAGACATTACCATTCTGCCGTTCATAGGGCATAGGTTAGCAAAAAAATATTAATATATAAGAAATAGTAAAACTATAAGTTATAGTTACACTATTTAAACTACAAGGAATACAATAAATTATTTATTTAGGAAATTGTCCAGCTTTGTCTGTTTCACGTCTTTTCGCAGTAAATCATTTATAAAGGACTCGTACTCATAATCAAGTCAAATTGAAACTATAATTTTGCACGACAATCCGTAACACGCTATGAGCTTCTCACAAACCATGTCCTCTATTGTTGAGGATCTAGTGGTACACGAGAAACCAACTTTCTTGAAACAGTTTTGAATTGTTTCTCCCAAAACAATTCTCGAAGTCATCTCGGGCATTTTAAACCACATTTTCAAAGTTAATTCAACTCCAGCGTCTTTTCCAGTCCCTTTTCTTTTGTACAACAAATTGTGGATACTTTTGATGTCCATCTCGAGCCTTGTATGGCTTTTTAAAATTTTGCATAAAAAGGACTAGGTTGTTTACAGTTATGCAGCAACCTCACCTTGCCCATCTTAGGCAGCTTATCACAGCCCCCTAAAATTGTAGCTTTTTCTTTTATGTTTAATCTCTGCATTTCTTCATCTTGAAGGAGTAAGAAAATCAATGAAAACCAAAAAGTCACTGTCACAGAGTCTTTGATCTATGCTTCAGACAGCTCGTCACAACTGATAATCTGGTACGGTAACTGAAACTGAGTGATTTGGTGACAGTTAAAAAAGCAGAAAACTGAAGACGAGCATTGAAATATGGAAATCTTATCTCATGCTTTACCAGAGATAAAATCCGAATTATTAGAACAAGAACTTCTCGCTAGGCATTTATGCTGAACTGAACTCAACAAAAAAAGTCCCCAGGTTTGAAAAAAAATTTATGACAATAGCCGATTTTCTATCACAGTAAGCAATATATTTGTAATGCACATTGTATGTTGGGGCGGGGATCAGGAATTGCAATAATATTAACCGATTGATAACATTATCCCTGATTAGATTAAGTGGCGTCCGCTGTTCAACATTGCTATAGACACTGATAGTCGGTTGCCGAACTAACAGTAGCTTAAATAATAAATTTCGTGATTACAAGTAATTTGAATTTTTATTTATCCTTTTCACTCTTTGTCAACACGTACACACATACGTCTACATGCAAACAAGTACAAATACATACCAAAGAATGTAATTTGCTAAAACTATTTTATTGAATTCAGAAGGCTTTCCCTTAAAAATTCAATATCGAAATAACGAATGAATCGTAGTACTTTACTTTCATGTAAAAAGTAAATTAAAGTAAAACATTACCACTTGGCAAAAAATACAATGAGTTAATTAATTTGTTAATATAGAAACTTTGTTGCATCAAATATAATTTGGTATTTACTGCAGCGGACTCATTGTCACAATGCTAAGACATACCACTGAGAGGAATTAGACGACGGACCGATTAGCAGAGGATGGAACAGGACAAACCTCGTTTGACTCAGAGCCATTTTGAAATACAATTGAGCTTCCTTAAGGCCTCATTAAATAATAGGATAAAAAATGGAACAAGTGCAGCCAGGCTAAGTCTAAAATATTCATTCGGGCAGGACTTAAAATAAAAAAAAAATTAATAAATTTGCATCGGAGAGATTTAGAAATGTTTTTGGAATATCTGACTGGACAATATCCTCTCAAACATCACTTATATAAGCTAAAATTAACATGACTTAGAATACAGACGTCGTTTCGCAGAGGAAACAACCACGGAACACATTTTATGAGAGTGTGAGGCAATAATCTTGAAGAGGGTTGAGATTTTCTTTAAATCATACCTAACACCAACAAAAATTTGAGATATTTCTTCAAAAATAGTTATTAAGTTAAATAATTATTGAGGTTATTAAGTATATACTTTAAATAAGAAAAGGCTTACACAGGTATACCAGTTTTTTAAATATAAAATTGTTATCTTTTTGTTCACCCATTCAAATCCTAAGTGATCAGGGTTGCCAGTATTCGTATGACATAGCTGAAAGTTAATGATCTGAAGGTTAAGACATACTTTAGTATTTAAATATTTATAACTTATTTTTATAATTTTAAAAATTTATAATAAGTAAATAATAATATTTTTAATATTAGATAATAAGCGATGTATAGCTTATTATCTTGTATTTGCAAGACAAGTACATTTCATTTATTAGTCTTTCACTTTCCGGTTAATACTAAATAGAAATCTTTTCTCAAATGATCACAATCGTCAAAGTATTTCATTTTAAATCACAAAGAATTTTATTAAAGATAAAAGAATAAGAAAAATTATAATATTACATTTTTATAACTCTGTATATCGTCTCACAGCTTGGGGGTAATGTTCGCTATTATAGATTACCCTGTAAATCCCCAAGCTGACTGGTATTTTAAAAAATGGATGTGTTTTTTTGCATTAAACTAATTTTTTAATATTCTTATGACGTTTTTCAAGTAAATGCTTATTTTCATTACATATTTGAAAACAATTTCAGCTTATTTTAATTAAATTATTCTTAAAAACATCTTAATGTGTATTTTTATCAAATTAACATTTTGTTTGGATTTCTAATTTCAAATTTGAAATATTCTTAGTATTCTAGCAGTATGCTTAGAATTCTAAGAACTCTTAGTATAATTGAAGCGTTTTTAGTACACCTAGTATAAACACGTATTTCGTTTTTCGAACGAAATTGAAATCGAAACGAAATTTCAATTTCGTTTGAATCTGATTCATCACCTTCTTATGAATCGTTCTCAAGGATTATTCGCTTCGCTGCTTCTTCTATTGTAAGAATAGTAACTGCCATGGCAGGGGTTGTCCTCTTGTGTTGTTTCTATGGTAACACTTATTTATACGTTTTTACCTTTAGCGCTGTTTTGAAGGCGGAAAGTGTGTCTCCTTTGTAATTCGGTATCCATTTAACTGTGAAAGAACTACATTACCCGGTTGATTCTACATTAGGATCCTAATTTTTTTGGCTGGCTCAAATACATTAAAGTATGGATATTAACGACTATTTGACATACTCGTTATGCCATGTGAAGTAGGGTTATCTCCGAGGGATGGAGAGCTGCGTTTTTTTTTTAACCTTGCCCGCGAAAAAATTGAAGGCCAGTGTATGTATAATATAAATTGCTATTTAAAATCTATTTCATGTATCTGACTACATTGTTATACAGACGATTCTAAATCAAGAGTTCTAAAGTTCTTGTGTAAAGTTTATTAAATTAGGTATATTTGATGAGTACGCGACATCAAGAAGGCTCGTGATCAACATTTTAACGTCACACCAACGTAACAGACGTATGTGAAATACTCGTATAGGTTACATAGGTTACGTAATCATCAGAACTACAGATATATGTAGTTTAATAATTATTAAATATAATTTGTTAATTTGTTAATTTTTATCAATTAATTAATTAATAATTTAATTAATGATTTCTTACATTACAAATTTTTTAATGAAATACTTAGTTTTTCTGTTTAAAAATTTATAGTTCTGATTATGAAAAAGGTTTTAAATAAAAACCGAAACGTTGGCAATGAGAGTTTAATTTGAGCCTGAAAAACTGACCGAGTCCCGATAAACTTTAGTTTTATTTCTATTCCACGGACGATATCATCTTATAATATGATTATAATATATCATACTCGTATCAAATACTCTTAAAAATGTTTAGGGTACCTTACTTCTGTTCTGTTTTAGGGTTAAGAAAAACGTAAATTTGAAGTTTAGTGATTATAGCTCGTGTTTTAATTTTGAGATATTCTCCTCATACACACACGTTCACGCACACACACACACACACGCACACAGGTAGACATATTTGCTAAACATAAATTGTTGAACTCAGACGACATCAAACCTTTTATTTCCTGTTGTTAAACCTTTTAAACCTTTTCAAAAACTCTTGCCGAAATCTTGATCTAAATGTAACTTTCATTTCTGCATATTTCATATAGAAGGAAAATAAAAGTTACAACTGCAGAATTCCATAGAAGTTCCTTTGCTTAATGCAATGTCTAATCGTAATATACAGATATTTACGTATACAGTTGTTTGTTTTGTTCTGTTATTATATTCAGTATTTATGGGAGTAAATAAAATAACTACTTTTTACTTTACTATAAGTAAAGTATAGTGATCGTGAAAAAATTCGATCTCAAGATTTTGACGGAATTACATGTTTTGAGGTACCAGAAGTCATTTTATGACCTTTTTTTGATGATGTCTGTGTGTGTGTGGGTGGGTGGGTGGGTGGGTGGGTGGGTGAGTGTGTTAGCATTGCTTGTTACCACGCTACGGTCCAGAATCTTTGATGGATCAAGTTGATATTTTACACAAAAATGGGCCCCATTTAGACAAAGATCCCTATTGTTTGGGAAGAATTATGCATGATGGGAAAGTCACTTTTTTTGCCAAAAACCGTTTTTTTTAAAACATTTATTTCTCCTAAACTGATAACCCTAGAGTTTTGAAATTTTGACATTATCTTTGAAGTTACAAATGCAACAAACGAAAAATATATTCGGAACTTTAAAACAACGGGAAATATTTTTTTTTCAATAAAATGTAAAAATTTTGACTTATAATTCAATCTCAAACCTTGTGAGAGCGATACAAGCCATACTGTTTGACGGACAAGAATGAAACTATGCCTACAAATAGAACATTATATGGCAAATGAGTTGAGATATTTTTTTTTGAAATTACTTTCGCTAAAGGGGCGTTACAGTACGATTTGTGTTTTCAGAAAATGATTTTTTGACGCTAAACGGCTCGTTAAAAAAAATGAAAATTTGACCAAAAATGGAACAAAAAATTAGCAATTCACAAAAAAAAATTCATGAAGTTTCAATTACGGGAAAGAGCAATAACGATATAAAAACTGTTTGTTTATTCTAGACTAAGAGATCACCTGATATACTTGTCGAATTGTTTGTATTTTTTTACATTGTTTACATTGACTTAGAAATTTTTTGAGCGAATCCACTGAGATAAAATTGATGTTTCTAATGGAAAAATGAAAATATATTATTGACTTATAAGAGATGTAAGAGGAATAATATTGTGCATGTAAATGATAACACTCATTAAAAAAAAATTCGTATATATGTTATTTGACAAAGGGGAAGGAAAATGATCTTATTAAATACTAGGAAGCCATAAAATTCCCAGTATAATAATTCTGTTAAAAACCAAAAATGTAAAAGATAATTCAAAATATAAATCTTTCGTTTAGAGATTAATAACTGTAATTATCGTACATCTTTAATTAACAAATCACCTTAAAACAACATTTTCTTCGCTGTTTAAGAAGTTTTTCAGAGAAAAAAAGGGCATTTTACTGTTTCAAATTTGAAAATTTTACATTAATATTCAATGTAGAAGGATGTCAAGTAAACGATGTAAGAAATCTACTGGCTATTTGAACAATAGCCATGTTCTCTTGTAGGATAATATTTCGTATCAAGAAATGTTCACTTTGGTTTTTCAAAATCTTATAACTGCTGTAGTTATACTAATGAAATTATTTGCAAATAATAAATTATTTGTGATGTACAAAAATAAGCTTATAAATTGATATGTCCTTCAATCACTATCTGTACTACCTCACGAATGCAATGCTAATAATTATATCCCATTTAGATATTTATGTTATGCTTAAATGATACGTTATGTTTTATATACTCAAGAAATTTGACCTTAAGTTACTTATAGTAAAGTAGAGTGTAGTCCACTCCAGATTTTTTACTTTGTGATATTGGACACATTTTAATTGTGGGATATTGTCGCATATGCGTTTGTGTGATATGTATTGTGCGCATATGATCGTATGATATCATAATGATGTTGATACTTTGTACTCGAAAGCCTTTAAATAGCAATCAATTATAATTGAAGTTGATTTTCATGGTAACTTTGCTTGCAGTAAAGTTGGATGGATACACTTCACATTTTTTTTTACAAAATAGTTTGGTTTAAAACGAGAAAAGTAAAAAAATGGGCTTAGAAATTTCCTTTAAAGAAAACATTTTAGGATGAAAGAAATGTTGCAGTAAAGACGGTATTGACATGGTGCTGTAATGGTAATTGCACAATATATAGTGGTAACAACGATTTGCATACATTGTTTATATTTGAGTGTTGAAGAGAGTGTGTTTATGTAAATTGGGCTAATGATAGGATCTTTGTGAAGGAAACTGGTGAATAAATTGGCGAGGCAATTAGGCAGCCCCGAGGCTGGAACGGGAGTTTGTTTTGAATCGTTTGCTTAATGAGTCCATTCTTGAAGGGATTGTTTGCAGTAAAGGGGGTAAAAGCGGTGACTTGCGATTGGTTGATGCCTGCAGTAGGGTCTGTTTCATTGGAAGGGGTGGCCGAGCAGGGACCAATAGCAAGCCAGCTTGACAAGCCCTCCCAACCCCTCCACCATTAGCGCAAATCCACCCCTAAACAGCGCCAAATCTGTTCCGTTTTAGAGACGACAGTCTTCTTAAGGTCCACCTGTCCCTTTGGCTGTCCACCAGCAGGGGCTTCCACTTCCTGCCTCTCCACCCCCATCGCTTGTACAGGCATGATTCGCGTCAACCACACTCCCCTATAGGCCAGCATGTCGGGCGAACCCAGCAAAACGTCCTTTCTTATTAAAGACCTACTTAGTGACGTCATCAGGAAAAAAGAAGGTCAGTATTTACTATTTAACTAAAAATCAAATAATCCGACTACCACATTGATGTAATCAAACTTATAAAAGGCATATTTACACTGTATTTTAACGTAAATATTCCCGTAAATCACAATTAATAATTTATATTTGTCATATTTTCTTCAAACTATCAGTAAATTTTTGTAAATAAACTTAGTATATATTTAAAATTAACCTACTTATAAACTTATAAACAATCAAGTTATAACTACATATTAATATAGTATATTAATAATATTAATAGTATATTAATAGTGTATTAATAGTATCAACTATTAATATAGCTTGATTATGGAATAAAACATATTAAAGAATACTATCAGAGGTTTTTTAATTAAAAACAATTATAAAATTTATCAGTAAACTTATACTTTTACTAATAATAAGTATTAAACAAAAATGCACTATTCTGATCATAAGTTAATGGATGAAATTGTCCTCACTAGTATTTCAAGGTGTTAGATGCAGGATTAAGTTAACCATATGCAATCTTCAATTTCAGCATAAGTAATTCAAGAAATTACGACTAAAAATATCTACTATTTACAAAATATTGTATTAGGGGTTAATGGTAATATAAATATGTTTCTTTCTTTAATAAATCATGGTAGAGTAAGTGTAAATGTTCCTTACTAACATTGAGTAAACCAATCAAAATATTATTTATGTTAAATACCAATTTTTTTAAATGAAATGACGAAAGTAAAAGATAAAGCTCATGGAAGTAACTGTAATATTACCTATATTTATATTCAAAATAACTCCAAATTTAAAAAAAAATAAAAAGAACATTATTTGCATCAATTTGTTCTTTAAGTGCACAATTTCTATTTAGGGGCAAAATTTTAGTTATTTAGTCGATTTTATCAATAAATTATTAACTTTAGTGTAATTAAAGAAAAACAAATGTTCTTTGTTTCTCAATTGGCTCAAGGATATTTATATTTTTAATACTATAACTAGGCTATACAAAGAACTAAAAGATAAGAATCCGAGGACATTGGTTTAAAGAGGTCTGGTCATTTCAAAACAATTCTAGATGGCATGATCCCCTAATACACAAGTATAACGTCCAACGTGATATAATATATTATGTAAAAAAAAAATATGACTAGGTAAAACAAACAACTAAGAGTTAAGAGAATCAAACCTACCACTCTGTGGCGAGGGCAGAGATGTTAGAGTTTTGGTGATGTCTATAGCCAATATTTATAGAATTAAATAATATAATGTACTGTAAAAATCTAAGAGAAAAAGAAATGTCGCAGCTATTGAAACACAACTTCTAAATATCATAGACGACTCTTTTAATATCAATATGAATCAATCAACATAATTATACTCTTTGTCCTCATATATATATATATATATATTCAGGTAACTCACCACAACTTTGTGTGTGTGTGAGTTACCTGAATATTTATATCACGTGTTATTGTGACAATTTTCTATATATATATATATATATAAACTAGAATTTAAAAAAGAACACATAGAAAGGAAACCACTGAACTCACTACTATATTTCGATGTCCTCGTCTTCAGGAAAAGAAGTGAATCGCTCCAAAGGCTGATAACGACTGAAATATATATATATATATATATATATATATATATATATATATATATATATGTAAAATTTGGAAGCAGTCCTTCATTTAAGCATATTTCGTTGAACAACTGACCGTATTTCAGTTGAAGAAGGTATTCAGAAACCTTGAAAAACTGGTGAAGAAAATGACATCAGTGAAATACGGTCAGTTGTTCAACGAAATATATATATATACAGACAGACAGACACACACACACACACACACACACACATATATATATATATATATATATATATATAGTTGGCTGTTGTCCCTCCGTCAATCCAGTTCTTCTCCCGAGGACGACCTCCATAACGGTGAATTCTTTGTTACGTTTCGACGAGCGACGAAATCTAAAAGTGAGTTATTCCTTTGTCTATCCGTATACTACTTTCGTTTTAGTTCGTTTATATATATATATATATATATATATGTGTGTGTGTGTGTGTGTGTGTGTGTGTTCTATTAAAACTAATGGCAATTTCAAATTTTACACATTCTTTGCTAATAATACTTCAATAAATACAAACCTGCTCCCAAAATACATGAATCTATATATATACAAAGAAAAGTTTATCAGGACTCGTTCAGTTCTTAAGGTTCAGGTTCAATTTTTAAGCCTAAAAAACTAGCCGAGTCTTGAGAAAATTTTATTTTATATAAAATATATATATATTTTATACAATATATATATAATTATTAAATCCGACATTATGTAGCCACCCTACAACAACGATTCACGAGGTACAGCTAATTTCAATAATAATATGATGATAATCAACATCTGTGTTACCAACTAATAATATGCGTATATTTATAAAGCAAATTAAATGGTCCATAGGAGTTTACATAAAATTATAACGCAAGCAATAGAAAAATAAATACAGATATAATTCACAACTATATTTCGATTATCGTCGTCATCAGGAAGAGATGTGTTGCGCAGGGAGAAATGCAGGTGTCCTGCCTCCCTGCGGGATACCTCGCCTCCTGATGACGACACTCGTCGAAATATAAATGTCAGTTATGTCTGTGTTTATTTGTGTGTTATCTTCATTATAATTTATTATATATATATATATATTATATATATATAATACAATATATTTACAAGGTATCTATTAGTATATAGTTAAGTTTTCTTCTGACTAACTTGAATTAAGGAGAAGAAACTTATTGAAAAAAGATATTCGGTCGTGTTCAACAAAACATACAATATCTATTGTGTATATCTATATTATTTTATCATTTTTGTTTATTTATTATACTTTTGAACTTTTATGTTAATGTGTATTTTTAACGTCCAATCCATACTAAAAAATCAACATTCAAGCGAAACAACTAGTCTTTAACAGAGTCACACTCGAACTGAAACTTGTAAAATTGAACATCTAATGCAATATTAAGAAAAAGGGAGAAAATAAAAGTATTTAAACAATAATGACCAAGAAAGAGAAGATAAGGCCGGGCAATTCAGAGCCAAAAAGGAGTTGAAAAAGAAACAAGTAAAACATTATTTTCATATTCTGAGCCTTTGTAGACAAGGATATGGCTTTCTTTAATACTGAGAGTTTGATGTGAATAAACCATTACTAATGTTTATATCACTTGAAGTGTTAATTTAATTAATGAAAAGTCAAATATATATCTTAATAGCATTGATCATTCATTTGTAATAATTCTAGCTTCCTTCAATTTATATTATGTTACATTTGTTATATGCGAAAATAACGCCCTGCTTCGTAAATCTCTCCAAACTGGGGTAGTTTGTTACGCATTGTCTAAACTATACATATTTTAAGACAATGCTTACACGGAATTTTATATAAAAATCTATTCTCCTGTTGACTAGAGAGTTTTTAATATATAAATTACTTATATAATAACCAATGAAAAAAAAAGGAGGGCCAGGTTAGCTCAGTGGTTAACGCACTCGTCTCTGAGTTGGTAGTCCGGGGTTCGATACCCACTCTAGCCCTCGTTTATTTACGAGGTAGATGAATAAAGCTGTGCACGTCATCCCTCAGAGAGGACGTTAAACCGTTGGTTCCGAGCCTTTACGGTGTCGTTAAAGATCTCTACTCTAAATAGAACTCTACTCTACTTGAGTTACGCAAAATTTAGGGCTCTCAATGTAGAATCAACAGGTGATGTGGCCCGCCTGCCCACTATTAAAATTGGTGCCAAATAATAAATGAGAAACGACTTCCACTCCCTAGAATAGCACTAAAGGTGAAAGAAAGCCTTTTGTTGAAAAACAAACAAACAAACAAACCATTCAAACAAACCAAAAAAATAACTGAATTCAAGATTTCCAGAAAGCCTAGAAGTAGGTCCAATAACAATATGGAAAAACTATGATACTTGACATTAAACGGGTTTCTGTTACTCCTTTTAAAAACTTTTTTTCTGCACTCTTTAAAGCTTAACCAATGTAAGAGGTGGGGTATTTTAGCTGATTAGTTTAAGTATGCTGGCAACTACATATTAAAAATTTCAAGCAGAAACTCTTAGTGTTTTCAAAAACAAATCTTCTAAAACAGATATTTTAACATTGCTTGAAAGGTTAAAACAAAAGAGGTAAGCAATAAAATTGGTGAAATTCCTGTAAACATTACAATATAACTCTTATCAGTAAGTACATCTAAATAGACCAATTTACAATTTAATTCTTCTTCTATTGTGAATTGAATTGGTTGCACTAATTAATTTAAATTTGAGAGAAAATTCTTTATGCTCATAGATTTGGGATAAAGGTATATCGTCTACTTAAAAGTATATTGGAACTACTTCACTTGATGAGGTAAAATTGAACTGAACATTTTAGTTTCAAAAATTCCATATATAAGTACCCAAGAGCGCTTAACTCATACCCGCAGTAAGACGACATTTGAGTTTGTAAAAGATGTTTGTATCTTAAACTAACAAACAACCGTAAATATTTTAATAAACAGAATTATAGTGGGAAGAGAAGGGAATAATTAAGCTATTACAAGAAACTTTAAAAATAAGTCAATTATATTATTTTTAAATGTGAAGTCCTCTACTCTCATGAAAACTATTAAACAAAAAAATTGTATACTGTTCGTATTTCTTTACCAACTTTGAACTTTGATATATATATATATATATATATATATATATATATATAATATATAATATATATTTTGTAAAAGTTGGAAGCAGTCCTTCACTTAAACATATATATTTAAATAACGCCCCATATTTGGCTTGTATCTGTTTCTTATACAATTTATCCAGTTTCCGGAATTCCTTCCTCGTCTCTTCATTAAAACTATAAAGCTTATCACCAATATTACTAGTCGACATGTTTCGAATGTAGCACATTCATCATCAGGACAATAATGAGAATAATAGTAGGATTGTTAGTTTATATATATAGAGAAGTGGATTACTATTGAAATTTTCACAGGACATAGCCCTGGATCACGGGGCATTATGGGGGATTAAGGTAGGGTGGTTGGACTCACCTACTACCTGGCTAATCTGATTTGGCCGGTTGAAAAATAGTTTTAAAAATTCAACAAGAATTATTAAGTTGGATATTTATTGCTGGCTGCTTTTCTTGATTTATTAATGCTTCTAATATTTGTAATTTAACATGTTTTCTTTCTTTAGCGATAATTTTCGTGGAATTGACCATCATTTCTCTTGTGAGTTTTGTCTTATGGAGTGCTGTTTTATGGGATTTTGGCGCGCCGGCAGAAAGGTTCATCGTAATTCAACAATGGTTACTCAAACAAATATTTCGACAACATTCTAAGACGCTACCTGGAGAATAGATTCACCTGAAACAATAAGAGCTTAAAGACAGGCACAAACCACAAAATATTCTACAAAAACCAGTGTACAGATGAATATAAAACCAATGAACGTGTCTTGAAAAGTATTATAAAAAGTCATGTTAAATGTATTAAGCCTGAGGATAGTTTGACACTGATAACCTAATACCAAAGCCCTTCAATAGGCAGTTTATTAATGTAAGGCGTCTTAGAATGTTGTCGAAATATTTGTTTGAGTAACCATTGTTGAATTACGATGCACCTTTCTGCCGGCGCGCCAAAATCCCATAAAACAGCACTCCATAAGACAAAACTCACAAGAGAAATGATGGTCAATTCCACGAAAATTATCGCTAAAAAAAGAAAACATGTTAAATTACAAATATTAGAAGCATTAATAAATCAAGAAAAGCAGCCAGAAATAAATATCCAACTTAATAATTCTTGTTGAATTTTAAAACTATTTTCCAACAGGCCAAATCAGATTAGTCAGGTAGTAGGTGAGTCCAACCACCCTACCTTAATCCCCATAATGCCCCGAGATCCAGGGCGATGTCCTGTGAACATTTCAATAGTAATCCACATCTATATATATGAACTAACAATCCTACTATTATTCTCATTATTGTCCTGATGATGAATATGGTACATTCGAAACATGTCGACTAGTAATATTGGTGATTAGCTTTATAGTTTTAATGAAGAGACGAGGAAGAAATTCCGAAAACTGGATAAATTGTGTAAGAAACAGATACAAGCCAAATATCGTATTTAACAATATATATATAAAATTTAACACATAGGATAGAACACAGAAAGACACTGCAGAACTCACTTCGATATTTCGACATCCGTCATCATCGGAAGAAGTGCGAAGTACTCGCGTTGAGAAGCAAACTGCTACTGATATATATATATATATATATATATATATATATTGAAAAAGACGAGCCAATCCCTGTTACGTATTACTTTGGGCACTTCTTATTGGTTGTGGGTGTTTTTTCGTTAAACACGTTTCTCCTTAGCACACTCCGTCTGCTCGGCCGCCTCAGCCTTCACTCCAGGAGAGGGCTCGCAGTCCCTACTTAATTTTCCAAAGAGGTTGGATGAAGTCTTGCGTCCTGGCTTGGAAGTGTACCTCGTCGAACTCGGTGTTTACTAGGGCTTAGTGGTTTTCAATTAGATACTGGTTGTTGGTGTTTTCTGTAGATTCTATTGTTGTGGGTGTGTATGTAGAACCTTTCCCCGTCGGTTTCCTAACACGCTTGGCCGCATCCGCCGTCCTTCCTGGAGAGGGCTCGCAGTCCCTACTTTAATTTCACAGAGGGCAGGAATGGCATAGGCGTCCTCACGGTAGAAGAATTCCTCGTAAGAACCTGGTCCGGGCTATGGGCATTATGAGTTGAAGTTGAGTGTGTGTGGCGTTTGTCATTAGACCCCTTTACTGCAGTGTTTTCTTGAAGAATGCGTGGCGCCTTCCTCGTGTTGTTGCGACCGGTTTCGACCGTTCCTCCGTCATTCTCAAGCTGGTGGGTGTAGTTCCTGGCTGGATTGTGCGTTATTATATGTTGAATGCCAGATTAGTTATTGAAAAAGACGAGCCAATCCCCTGTTCGTATTACTTTGGGCACTTCTTATTGGTTGTGGGTGTTTTTTTCGTTAAACACGTTTCTCCTTAGCACACTCCGTCTGCTCGGCCGCCTCAGCCTTCACTCCAGGAGAGGGCTCGCAGTCCCTACTTAATTTTCCAATAGAGTTGGATGAAGGTCTTGGCGTCCTGGCTTGGAAGTGTACTCGTCGAACTCGGTGTTACTATGGGCTTAGTGGTTTTCATTAGATACTGGTTTGTTGGTGTTTTTTTTATTCTATGTTGTGGGTGTATGTAGAACCTTTCCCCGTCGGTTTCCTAACCGCTTGGCCCATCCGCCGTCCTTCCTGGAGAGGGCTCGCAGTCCTATTTAATTTCACAGAGGGCAGGAATGGATAGGGTCCTCACGTAGAAGAATTCCTCGTAAGAACCTGGTCCGGGCTGGGCACTTCCAAGCCAGGACGCCAAGACCTTCATCCAACTCTTTGGAAAATTAATAGGGACTGCGAGCCCTTCCTGGAGTGAAGGCTGAGGCGGCCGAGCAGACGGAGTGTGCAAGGAGAAACGTGTTTTAACGAAAAAACACCCACAAACCAATAAGAAGTGCCCAAAGTAATACGTAAACAGGGATTGGCTCGTCTTTTTCATAACTAATCTGGCATTCAACATATAATAACGCACAATCCAGCCAGGAACTACACCACCAGCTTGAGAATGACCGAGGGAAACGGTCGAAACCGGTCGCAACGACACGAGGAAGGCGCCACGCATTCTTCAAGAAAACACTGCAGTAAAGGGGTCTAATGACAAACGCCACACACACTCAACTTCAACTCATAATGCCCATAGCCCGGACCAGGTTCTTACGAGGAATTCTTTACGTGAGGACGCCTTGCCATTCCTGCCCTCTGTGAAATTAAAGTAGGGACTGCGAGCCCTCTCCAGGAAGGACGGCGGATGCGGCCAAGCGTGTTAGGAAACCGACGGGGAAAGTTCTACATACACCCACAACAATAGAATCTACAGAAAACACCAACAACCAGTATCTAATGAAAACCACTAAGCCCATAGTAAAACACCGAGTTCGACGAGGTACACTTCCAAGCCAGGACGCCAAGACCTTCATCCAACTCTATTGGAAAATTAAGTAGGGACTGCGAGCCCTCTCCTGGAGTGAAGGCTGAGGCGGCCGAGCAGACGGAGTGTGCTAAGGAGAAACGTGTTTAACGAAAAAACACCCACAACCAGTAAGAAGTGCCCAAAGTAATACGTAACAGGGATTGGCTCGTCTTTTTCAATAACTAATCTGGCATTCAACATATATATATATATATACAAAACTAAAGTTTATCGGGACTCAGTCAGTTCTTCAGGTTCAAATTAAACTCTCATTGCCAACATTTTGGTTTTTATTTAAAACCTTTTTCATATGCAGAAGTATAAATTTTGAAACAGAAAAACTAAGTATTACATTACAAATTATTTTACAAAGAAAAATTTATTTATTATAATTGACACGCTTTTTAAGTTATTTTACATGTTAATTTTGTAACCTGGGTTTGATATGTTATAGAAGTAAACAGAGGAAAACTACTGAAAACTAACTAAACTTACTTTTATATTTCGACATATCCTACAAGTGAATTGCTGATTACCCTGTTTTAGTGTAAATTCGCCGAAACTTTCAGTCATACTGCACAAAATACCGTTGCTTAGACACCTTGCAAGTTGCTTCTTCTCTCGATGCAAACGAGTGTCATAATATAGATGTTTCACTTTAGTACTATGACACAGGAACACAAATTTTATATAAATAAATTTAAGTTATGTATATATAAAATAACGAAAGCAACACAAAGATAGAACAGGGGTAACTCACTTCTATATTCTGACAATCGTCGTCATCAGGAAGCGATGTGTCCCTAATGGAGGTAAGGAATGGTGAATATTTGTGAAATATTAGAGAGCAATAAAAAATACTACGTGTAATCTAAGATGAGGATAAAAAAAATATTATGGAAAATTTGAAAAAGTAAAAAAAGATAAGTATTTAATACTTAATACGCTGAGAACAGGGCTATTGAGTTTGGGCATATTTTTGACCTTCGAGAGTCGGAATCGGAGAAATCAGCCGACTCCGACTCCGACTCCTCCGTATTTAAATTAATTGAGTACACAAAAAAGAGATAAAATGTTAAAACATGATTAATTAGTCCAAGTAGGAATTTTTGCCTTCGGAGAAGGGCATTGGACATTTATGGTACACACAAAAAGTTTAGTTTAATACAAAATATCTCTCCTTTCCTGTTCAGTGTTTCAGAAGATTATAATTAAAAATCTGGAGTATCCTACGCCCAACTATACTATAAGAATATAATATCAAACATCTTAGTTATATAATGTCTTATTTAGATTAATACAAATGCTTAAATAGGAGATGTTATTCTAAATATTCTAATAGTCAGTCTTTCATTCCTGACGATCGTACAGATAGCCATTGAACCAGTTATCAACATAAAAGGTTATTTTGATATATCACACAACTGAAACTTATAATCACCTTGGTATTACCACAGCAGTAATAATACTTTTGTAAGACAAAGAAAAAAAATGTGTTACGAAACAATCTCTTAGAGGAGAACATGGCTTTTGTTCCCCGAGCCAAATAGATCTCATACATGTAACATTAACATTACATGTAACATTACATGACCAGTAAATCCGTGATATTTAATGCTGTTTATCTGACCTCCTTCTACATTGAAGAAATAAGTCAAGTTTTCGTTTGGAGACTTCAAAATAATCCTATTTTGTTTGAAAAATGTTTAGAAACATATACATAAAAATATCACTGAGAAATTAGCTTAAAATTGATATCCGTTTTGTAATATTGAACAGTAGAGTCCATTCCTTATACTGCAATATTACCCAAAGATAATACCATCGTAAAGACAAGAAAATATACATCCGATATTAAGTTTTGTTCAAGGGGTGCAACATATAGATTGAATAGAGGTATTTTGTTAGTCAAATCTATCAAAGCATGGAAAGCGTAGAAATTATGGGTTTGATTGGCGTAGATTTTTAAATGTAAAATTTTATTTTTCTTACATCTCATATTAAGTCGTGCAATTATTTCGGCAAACCTCTAAAACATCAATTTTATTTCAATCTATTCGGTTAAAACATTTCTAAGTCAATATAAACAATGTAAATAAATGTAAACAAATCTGACTTGTATAGCTGGTAATCCACCAGCACAGGATGAATATTCAGTTATTATAGCTTTGAAAATTTTACGATTTTTTTTTTTTGAATTGCTAATTATTATTACCAATATTTGTTTCACAGAACCAATTATTATGATTATCATCTGGCATCTGTTTTTTAATAATAAAAAGAAGAGCTGGAGTCGGAGACGGAGTAGGCTGTTGAAAAACAGCAGTCGGAGTCGGCCCTAAGAGGTCGACGCGCAGCCCTGGTTGACACAACTAACTCAAGCCTATCTGCAATTGTATATTCCATTTTCATAAATCTTAACATGTTTATCGTTCAAAACAAATCTTTTTTTTGATTTAATTATTACAAATAATTATATAAATTTATATATAATAATACATAATAAATTACTTATAGGTATAAAATAAAACAAAACGAATAATCAGAAAACACAGACTCAGATATACTTCAATATTTCAACATCTACTACTGATGACGAAAGATATCCAAATACCTTAGGGAGTTTCTGTAGGTGTTTTTGTGCTTGATTAATTGTTTCATCACACAATTTTATTTTCTTTATATGCATACATATAATATATATAAATAAAAAAATTGATTCCTACGAAAACAAGTCAACTTGCTCAGGAGAGCACAAAAAAAGAGCTGACACAATGCACTTCTGTATTTCGAAATGTCACGATCTGGAGTAGAAATAGCATCAGCTAAAGGCTTTATATATACATATATGATCAAACACAATAAGAAAATGGGAAAACAAGGCTAAGATCTTTCAACCGTAACAAGCAGTCTTCGTCAGAGTCAAAAACCCAACTGAGTTGGGTTATAACTCATTAGTATTTATATATATATATATATACGGTACTGTTTTCTTGACCACAAAATATTAACAAACACTTTTTCTTTTTCTCGGAGTATGGTCAGGGTAAATATATAGAATCACCTAATACGGTACTTTTTCTTGACCACAAATATTAACAAAACACTTTTTCTTTTTCTCGGAGTTTGGTCAGGGTAAATATATGGAATCACCTCCATATATCATTGTTAGTTTATAGCCCTGAGGATGTCTTGAAATAAAGACGAAACGTTGGCAAAAAGGTGATTCCATTTATTTACCCTGACCAAACTCCGAGAAAGAAAAATGTTTGATTATATATTTATATATATATTTATATTATATACTAATATATATTATATAATATATATATATTAATCAAACCAACAATATGAAATAGGGAAACAAGCGGTCTTCATCAGAAGTCAAACACCCAACCCAAACACAAGATGCAGAATATCATGGTGAGGGGTTCAAAGGAGTGGGAGGGAAGAGAGGTATATTAAAAGTGTGTAAAGTGAAAAGGACAATAGCCCAGAGTGGATGTTTCGGGAAACAAAGGAGTACAGTAAGAAAGAGTAAAAAAACTATCCTCTAGCTGCCAACCCTCTTGAAGGTTAAGAGGCTATTGTCCTCGTAACGAAAGTATCCAGTTTGAAGAGACGGTTACTAATGTTTATAATATTTGATCTATTAAATTTAATTAGAGAAGATTAAATAATATTTCTTAACAACATTGATTTTTCATAGTAATAAATTTAGCTCCTGTCCAATCAATATGATGATTTTCATTTTTTGTATGCATGAATAAGGTGCAACTTTTTTCCTGTTATTACGTTGTATTGGTGTTGTTTTACAGTGTCTTTAAAGACTTTCCAGTTTGACCAATATAAATTTTAGGGCAATTTTTGCAAGGGATTTTATAAAATACCAGCGGATTTCAGTTCTCTGGGGGGAGTTTGTCATTACCATATTACCTACGTTATTACGATTAAAAACACTATTTTAAATCAAGTTTACGCGCAAACCTAGGGAAGGGAGGGTCCAATGACTCATGATACGGTAAAACTATAAATTAGACAATGAACGGGGCTCTGTTGAAATATTAGAGAAGGTTTTTTTAGCACCCTTCAAGTTAAATCGATACAAGAGGAGCGGCATTAATGATAGGGTAATTGTCCTCTATGTTGTTAGTTTCATTATTAAGGAATTCAGGGGCGTACAATCTTAACGCCCTAAAAACATATTTCTAAATAGAAATTTTAACATTTTTTGGATGCGAAGAATATTATACTATACTTATATATTCGGGGGAGCCAAAAATGTAGTTATGTCCACTATATGTTCTCTCGGTTGTCCAAATATTTGTCGCACTTTGGTTTTAAGTAATGAAACCTTTTTCTTTCATTAAGATCTCACCGGATATTTTGTAAATCACTTATCCAACTTAGATTCATCGGATTATTTGAAATTAGTTTTAATAATTATTTTACAGTTTTTTCAAATCATTAGCGTTTAGATGGTTTGATGATATAAAACAAATTGTCCATGTTTTTACTTATTGTGATCTACAGATTTGCCTTCCCAAAGTTAATCTATAAATAGACAATTAATATGTTATTATAACGTTTTTTTGAATTTAGTTAACGAAGTTTGCGCGATATTTTTCTAATAACTGATTGTTATATGAGAAAATGAATTAATTTAAGGACAGCTCACTCAATTGTGATAGTCAGCCAAAAATAATGTAGTTATCTCTATTTAATAGTGATACTACTTTCGTTTAATTTTGGAATTTATATAAACAACCCATAGGAGTAACGTCTTATAAATGTATAAGGAATGTTAGATATAAAAGATTTTCATGTTCCCAACGGAAAAATGCCAGTAAATAATGTATTTTAGTAGTAAAATAGAAATTTCAAATTTAAAAATAACTGTTTTTTTTATTTAATATATTCTAAAAAAAAAGATGAAAGCAGCAGGTCAAAAAACACGATCCATTCATCTTATTTGTCGTGCTGACAAATGAGTTGTTGCAATCTGTCAATGGTATTTCTGTATTTTTGGCACTCTTCCCCACCACAGTCATTTCAACTCTTGTCTCAGCTGAAACATCTCCATTTTTTTAAACCTATTTCACTCTTAGCCGTTTACTTGAGTATCATTTTTCATATTAATATTTTTACGTTAGCCATATATATATATATATATATATATATATATATATATATATATAGTTCAATATAAACAAAGAAACATAGAGAAATCAAAAGAACACACTTACAGTCTCTAATTTTCGGTTTGAAACCGTCTTCAGGAGAGATAAGAGAGGGAAACCAAGCGCACTGCTTGGGAAAACAAGCAGTGCGCTTGGTTTCCCTCTCTTATCTCTCCTGAAGACGGTTCAAACCGAAAATTAGAGACTGTAAGTGAGTTCTTTTGGTTTCTCTATGTTTCTTTGTTTATATTGAAATATATTCGTCCGTTTTGGATCGTATTTCCAACGAAAAAAAATAGTATATATATATATATATATATAATATAATATATATATGTAGCGTTTAAACAATGAAAATTATCATATTGATTGGACAAGACTAAATTTATTACCTATGAAAAATCGATGTTGTTAAGAAATATTGTTGAATCGTCTTCTCTAATTAAATTTAATAGATCTAATATTATAAACATTAGTAACGGTCTCTTTAAACTTGATACTTTCGTTACGAGGGCAATAGCCTCTTCTAAGAGGGTTGACAGCTAGCGGATAGTTTTTTTTACTCTTTTTTACTGTATCCTTTGTATCCCCAAATCCCTTTCTGGACATTAGTCCTTTCCTGCCACTTTCAACCCTTTTAAAATACTATTCTTCCCTCCCACTCTTCTCAACCCCTCACCAGATGTTCTCTGCATCTAGTGTTCAGTTGGGTTTTTGACTCTGACGAAGACCGCTTGTTACGGTTGAAAGACTTAGTTTGTTTCCCGTTTCATATTGTGGTTTGATCTTGATATAATTATATGTATATATATGAGCTTTTCTTTCTTAACCATTCTGTTAATATAATCGTACAATTTGTCTTTTGTAGTTTTTGGGCAAGTTTTGAATAAGCTCCCTTTTCCCGACGTTTTTGACGTATATGTACGTTCTTCTTCAGGGTTAAAACATATTTTACATGAGCAATACTATTTTACAATTCAATTCAAAGAATATGATAATCAGTATCATAAGTTAAAGTGCATATTTATTTAAAATTTAAATTGTAAAGAAGTACTGCTTATTATAAAATATGTTCAAGCTCTGAAGAGAACGAAAATATACATCAAAACGTCGGCATGAAGAAGTTCATTCAAAACCCTCAAAGCACAAATTCAACGATATTATATATATATATATATATATATATCACTATAACATCGAAAGATGATCAAACTGGATACAATACGAATTCAAAATCGAAGAACAGTAAGACATAGACTAATGAAACACACTTACAATCTCGAATTGTTACTTTTCTTTGCGTCTAAACGTGCTTGGTCTCCCTTTCTCTGTTTTTCTGAAGACGAATTGTCAGAAAGTTTGAGTTTGTAAGTATATTTCTTTACTCTGTGTGTTACTGTTCTTCAATTTTGAACTCGAAATATATATATATACAAATATTTGTCATTTTTAGCAGCATTCTAAACCACAGTGAAAAATCAGAAAAATGACTCAGGTCTTTTTACCAAAACAATTTTGCTAGTTTTTTTTTCATTTAGATTATTCTAACCAAGAAATATGGCATCTGATTTTACTATATATGGTAATAGAATAAACAAATGACTAAACTTCCCAGTATGAAATAAATAAAATATAAAATGTAGCTATAATATAAATCTAAAATATTAACATTAAACTGTATCAACTCTTTTTCAAAACCAAGCTATGTTCTAGTTGAAACATTTATATAAATGAGGAAATTAAGACGAAGAATCATGGTAATATATTTTACACTTTTCCAGTTATTTACAGTCATTCATCGAAATGTATCAATTAGTTTCACCGTTTACTTGTGAAGGGCGGGTGTCATCAAAATACGCAAGCCAGTAGATTGTGTGTGTGTGAGTGTGTAATAACGACAGGGATAGAATGCAGAGTATCCAATAAACTGTACCATCTCATTATTTTGTACAGCAATCAATCCTGTATCCCTAAATTTAGTCACATTATCAAAATCATTGACAATTTATATAATAATTATCATTTTTTTATCATTTACAAAATCTATTTATTAATAATATATTACATTGTTGTGATAACATTTTTAAATAACATAGAAAATCTCCTTCACATCAGATATGAGAACACAGTGAGACATCGCGCTCACAAGATCTAAAACATTCTTTAGATATTGTTTTTATACTTTAAATCTGACTGTAACCATTTTACTGTGATTAAATTATTTTTTTGGCTCTATTTAATCCATTGTTTCATAATATAATAGTTGAAATATTCGACTAAAACTACTATTGTGAAGCATATACAAGATCGTTAAGTTTAGTTGAGATGGGAGCTAAATAAATTTATTCAGGCATCGATTTGTTAGAGTGTGCAAAATGAGCAGAACCAGCCTTGCTGGTCGAGTGGCAATACAATATGTTCATTTGATTGTCAAGTAGAAACCGTGAAAGTTGGCAAATGAAAATGTTAATAGGTGATTTAGAACTAGTCAATATATAGAAATGCGAAATAAAGAGAAGTTGAGTGGATTATTGGGGGATTTGTTGAGAGGACAAATGAGAAAGTGACAAGACACCCCGCGGCGGCCCTCAAGATATGATAGTGGCGGGGCGTCTCAATTAGTTCGCTCGGGGGGACCTATGCAGCACTCATGAGTCACTCTCCTCAATGAGCCTGTGCCCGATTTCCAGAATACACGCCCTTCTTAATGAACCCTCTGATAGCACTTAATTGTTCAACAAGCGCTCCGCCTCCAGTCCCGGTCAATGATTTAAACCACCTCCCCATATTGTTTGCTTAAGCAAGGGTCCTCTTTGTCTTCAGCTCTATCAACAAACGCCAAACATTTGCTTACCACAACCAACACCCATTTTGTCTCCTTCCTGCTCGTTCTATTAGCGGGTTAACCCCACGTTTATAGCAATGCTTTACTACTCCTTTATGCAGCGATATGCCAGACCAAGGGTCCTCTAGCACATCAGGTCTGATCCAGACATGATTATCCGTCAATACTTGCAATATGTAACAAGTATTGACGGATTATCATATTAAAATGTCTCCAAAAAATATTTTCTTAATAGTGTAATAATATATCTATTATTATTATATATATAACTATCTAAACCATAGCAAGAAATCAGAAAATTACTAAAATCTTTCAATCATAACAAGTGGTCTTCATCAGATCCAAGATGGTTGAAAAATCTTAGGCAATTTTTTTCATGTCATATTGTATTTTGATTATTTATTGTTATTTCATTTGTTTATGTGAAATCCTGATATATCCTGTATATTAGTAAGTATATACTAAATTTAAGAAACGGTCTACAAGGCCTATAAAACTTTAAATTACACAAAGCATGACACAGAAAAAGAATAAAAAAAACATTTACAGAATTAAATATTTCGAACTGTTGTTATATCATCAGAAGTAGACTAGAAGAGAGGACGAAGTGAGAGAGACCTCTCCACAGTCAAGGTCTCCCCACGTTTGCACGCTCCGTCTTTCGACGTGGGGAGATCTCTCTCATTTCGACCTCTCTTTTATTCTACTCTGGATGACGAACAACAGTTCGAAATATAGAATTCTGTAAATGAGCTTGTTATTCTTTTTTCTGTGTCGTGCTTTGTGTAATTTAAAGTTATACTCGTATATATATATATATTATATATATTCATTAAAAATTCTGAAAAACGATTTAAACAGGACTTACACAAGTTCGAAATCGAAGAAGGTAATATCAACGTTGACGGTAACCTGCCGTCGCGTTTTATAGCGTGCTTAATCTCTCTCAGTCTCTCTCCTTTCTCTTCAAGAGAGAGGGAGAAAAATATTTCCTATTTTTATAAGGAATTTTGTATTTGTTAACTTCTCTTTTTCTAGATGATTTCCAATATGAAATAAATAATCTTTATGTAATGTCTATTTGTTATATTTTTACAGATGAAGGAGTAAGAGAGAGAAAGGGGACGCTGGGAAACAAGAGCAAACAGAAGAAAGCCGAGAAGGAGGCGGACTGCCTTTACCACGCTCAGTTGGCCTACCTGGAGCGGAAGTTTCGCTGTCAGAAGTACCTGAGCGTGCTGGGATGACAGGAGTGAGTGGCAGACGTCCTCAACCTGTCAGAAACACAGGTCAAGACGTGGTATCAGAACAGGAGGTAGTTATTCAGTTGAGAATCTTAAGGTTAAATTTTAAACAGCGATGTGCAGCGAGGGTAGGCGTTTGGGAGGCACTAACTGACTAGTTAGATTTACAAACATACAGTAGAATGTTAATAGAATAGAATGAGAAAATAGGAGCAAACATGATGCCTTCTTGAGGAAGAGGTACTAACATTGTCATATCAATAACATATAAATATTACACACATACGGGTAATACAGTACCGAAAACTACGAAAAAGGAGACGTATATTTTTATTACATCAAAGTGTCTTCAACAATCATATTGGAAATATACACAAAAATAGAACAAACAACATTTGTAAGCGTGTGATAGCGCTATCTGGAGAGAGGCTCGGGCTGTCCATACCTCACCTCTCGACTCCGAAGGAGACTCCGTTTAGTTAAACAACAAATACGGTATTTTCTCTGATATTTACTAAAGAAAATGGCCAAAATACATTAAAATACACATCAAAATCATAGTCCAGAGGACAAATATTAGTTCGTTTCTTTTTCCTCTCATGATGACAGGTGATGCAGTGCTTCCCCTGACTTCACTTTACTAGTTAAAACATTTTTAAAATTAGAGAATAATCCATTATAAAGACACTTATGAATATAATTTGATAATTTTAGATTTTATTTTATTTTCAAATAACATTAAAATTGGTAGACTTATCTTTAAACTAATTTTTAAACAGCCGATATATTCTTGTTGTGTGATTTAACGAATTTTATTAAAAAGTAAACAATATTTTATACTAGTGTTTAACATGGTACTTAAATTATGTAGAATTCGATACATCTATGAATAAAAACATAATTTTGGGAAAATGATTTTCTTTTCGAAGTCGTACAAGAAGTTCTAAAACTTTATAATTGTACCTCTGATTTAACGAAAATTACAACTTATAAACTTATATCTGACACATAATCTAAATGATGGAAAAATTATTCAACAATTAAAGATATAAAACAAGTATTAAACTAATGTCAACCAGTACATAACAAAACTTACAAGTTAATAATAAAATGCCAAACTTGTTAGTGTGAAAGGAATGATTTTGGGGTGATTATTCTATCTTTAGCAGTTATACAAGAACTATAGAATGCAATACTAGAATTTATGCATTTTATGGTTAAACGTTCTTATATTTTTTTATTGTTAAACAACAACTTAGATAATGATTGCATTTTTTGTAACACCCTAGAGTTCTACAAACACACTTGGAAACCACAGAAATAACATATTCTTTTGACTCAAATTCCATTAAGAAGAAGCAAAATTTACCTTTTTTAAAAAATATTTTACCATTTTTTTATAATGAAAGTTGTAACGAATAAACTTTATAAACGAATATGTGTTTTAGACTTTTTATAAAGTTGTTTTTAAATAGGTTGATTATTTTTTTTTGCTTTTTACCGCTCATAACTTTACACTATAGTATGCATAGTAGACCATACTCATACATGTAGATGTAGATGTTGACTCATACATACTAAGACTCATACATGTAGACCTTAAAAACATAGCAAGTTCACTCTTAAATGCATAACTAACAGAACTGATTTCGGATACTAATAGCCTATATGACTGAGTACAGCCTGTTAATGGGATAACAGAAATTACATGTTTGTAAGGCTACATCCTGTATTTGGATGTTAGATTAAGATATGAGTAATTTTATTATCGCTTAGAGGTTACTTAATTGGTTTTCTAACTTTATAATGATAACCAAAACTGCAATAGCTTACAAAATACTATTAACATATAGTAAATATTGATTAATGTTCGATTTTGATAAAATGGCAACAGGATTTAATGAAACAGATTTGTTTCCATTTAGGACCAAGTGGAAAAGACAAAACCAACTGAGGTTAGAACAGCTACGGCAGCAAGCAATATCCGACAGTGATGGACCGCCCGCCCCCGGGGGCGGCCAGACCGACCTCAGCCCGCCCCCGCCTCCTTCATCAGCCCCCACCTACCAGCCCTGCACCGCCTTCCTCTCCCAGGCAGCCGCAGCTGCCGCCATATTCAGAAACGTCGCCTATGTTCCCGGCTGTCCACTCTAGCTGACCTCTAGGTTTCACAATTTAGACCAAATTTAACCAAAAATCCTTTATTAATTGTTGTTTTTTTATATAAAATTACTAAATTATTAAATAATTTTATACCATCATACAGTATTATATAAGCTAAGGGATAAATAATGTTAGGTTCTTACGACTAGCTCCATCTTTAACATCAATTCAGATACTCTTATTAAAAGAAATGGAAACATAGTTTGTTACCTGTTTTAAACCTTACCCAGTAAAGTTAAGGAACTTAGAAAAAAAGTTGTACTTACTTAATGCTTAATGTAAGCTAAGTACTCACTTACTTTCTTAATGCAAAGAATTTTAGAAAGTTATATGTAATTAGAGCAAATAATCATCACACCTCTTGTATTTTCTCTCTTGCCTTCCGATTTTAAAATACGTCCTTCTTCAAAAGTACATTTAATGAAATCACAAATACTTCCTGATTGCAAGATACGAAAAAAATAAATTAAAAGCAGCATAAATTTATCTGACAAAGGACTAAAGGTGTCTAATTCTGAATTGATGTAGAGTTTTAAACATAAAACAAACCACAGAAAAATACTCAATTGATAGAGCAATAACACAGTAAAAAAAACACCTCTGAATACTACAATTGATATTTGTTTGATCTGAATGATGGAACGTTTCAAAACTGGTGAAGCAAGAAAAAAATACACGAGTTTTGATGGCTGGTGATACGAAGTTCTATTCAAATCCTCACAGTAAACCATTAATTTAGTTAATTTTGTAAAAATTTGATGTTACTTTTAGATTACATGGAGTTTATTGGTCGTGAAAAAAAAGATTGGATACAGTTTTATTTTAAAAATTAAAATTACGTCCAACCAGTATCTGCTAATCTTTAAATATATTTAATTTTGTATTTCCCAATGATATTATGTAATTAAAATTCATTTCTGATGTATATAAATATTCATTATTATTAACAAAGGGTAACATAAAAGTTGATTGTATTTTCTTTCCCCAGTATACCACATGCGATTTTTATCTGTTTTGTCAATTCACTCTCTCTCTATCTTGCAAATAACTCTTAGGATAGTGCTCTCTCCTTAATGAATATTATGTTATTATTTCTTGTACAGTGTTTATATTATTGTGTTATGTTTTTCCTATTTTGTGATTTAAAAATAACTTTTTAAATATTGTATTGTAACAAAATGCTACAACTATAATTTCCAATCTGTTTAGTAACAAAGAACTATTTCTGTAATTATTTTTTCTATCAAACAAAAAATGTACAGTATTATGTCCTTAATAATTGTAAAATATTTTATCAAAACATTCTTAATGAAATTTATATACCCCCCCCCCCCTCTTCCACTACAAAAAACACAGTATCGTTTCTGTTGTATATCAACAACAAAAAGTCAAAGATCTTTACTTCTATAGAATTTGATAAACTTTATTTATTTATTTTTTTTATCTATATACTTATAAAACTCTGTTACTTGCGTTTCTATGTTTGCACACGCTCAAAATTGAATAGGTAATATGTTTGAAATTTGGTGGGCATCGAACCCACTTCCATGGTATAGCAGATCCAGCGCGCTAACAATGCACCAGGTGGGCTTTTGTAAAGTCACCTTCCAAAACTGTATATAAATGACGTTAGAGCATTAAATAATAGTTTTTCGACATAATAGTGCACATAATATTGATTAGTGTATTGAATACATTTACTCTTCATTCAACAACCCACAAATATTTTTCACAGAAAATTCTATATAAGTTTCATTTAACGAGACACATAGTAAAATTAATCATAGGTTGATTGAATAATTCCCAGGAGAAATTAAACAATATCTGTCATACAACTCGGTTTTATTCTGTAGGAACAAAACCCACACATTAACCTCAAGAATTCTTGACTCACTATTGTTGTCTGGATTGCTCTAACATAAGCTAGAACTCAAAAAGGAAGTTCATGTAATGTGTATGTATGAGAAACATTGATCTACCGCGCTTATGTAATGGAACGAGACTAATAACGGCAGGGATTTATGATAATGTCCTGGTTTGTAAAATTATCGCATCACGGTGTCAAGTGGAAATAGTTTTAATTCCAAGATTGAAAATCGTTTTATCTGAAGAGGACAACATTCCTTTTTTAAGGACTCAATTTCCAATTCACTTAGCATTTGACATGACTATTCACAAGTGTCAAGGAGAGACTCTACAGAAAGTTTTAGTTCATTTGTATGAAACAGCATATCAACATGGCCTATGTAGCTCTTAGTAGTTCTTAGTAGCTCTTAGTAGGGTCAAACAGAAAGAAAAAGTGAAGGTTTTTTTTGGAAAATTCAAATTGCACAAAACATGTAAATAAAGAGAACTGTCTTAAACATATGTGCCATTATCCCCTTTATTAAAATTTAATTAGTTTAGAGTTTATCTGCATTTACGTGAACATGATTGCATTAAAAAGGAAGGTGTTGGATGACCCAAGTGGTGACAGGGAATCTTGAAATTATAAATTGAAGTAGTTTCAAGGTCAAGTGAAAGTTAATGAGGTGTAATTAGTTATGATGTGAAGGTAGAAAGAGATAAATAAAGTGAAAGAGAGTGGGGGGGGGGGGGTGATCGTGTTTACATTTCACACAGTTAGACCACAAAAACAGTTTTTATAAATTAATTCACTTCTAATAATGAACATATTTTTAAAATAGTTCTCTTTTAAAACGACTGACATTATCACCCGCTAGGGGCTCGGTTTAAACGTTAAAAAAAAATACAAATAGAATAATAGGATAAAAACTAGTAGAGGTATCAGAGTTTGAGAGTATGAAATACCAAATAATTTAACAACGGGGCTTAAATATTGGAAGAAATCTCAATATTATTAAGCAGCAAATATGTTGTAATTTAAAATAATAAAAAATAACTGATATTACGGTCATAATATTAACAACAATATACTATTACATTATATAATATATTATATCTTATAATATTATAAGATATTATACTATCAACGATTATTATAATATTACAAAAGTATATTACACAATAAATTATCATTGTGATAATAATAATTCTCATATCGAATAATACGACAAAGACAATTATTTTGCTATATATTTCAACCTATCTTCTACTTCATCACAGCTTGAAACACAAATCTGCAACAGTCGTTGGTTGGTCGAACAGGTATATGAGAGGTACATGTTTTTAACATGTTCTCACTTGTAATGCGTGTGTGCGTATGTGTGATCTGTTTTAGTTTTTATGTCACAATATTAAAGGGAGAGCTTTAATATTACGAGTAGCATTTATAGCTCTTTATTAATACGATAGTTGTAACATTTCAGTCTTAGAATATCAACAATTAATTAATTATAAATATATTAAATATGTATAATATTAATATGGTTAGTACTTCAGAGGCGGCAGGCAACATTTTAAGAAGTGTGAACCATCTTAGGAGCCAGGTTAGCCAAGTGGCTCACGTGATCGTCTCTGGACTACAAACCTGAGGTTCGATACCCACTCTAGCCCTCAATGTATTCAAAAGCGAGTTGAAAAAAAAACTCTGAGGACGTCGTCCATCAAAGAGATGTTAAGCCATTGGTCCCAGCCATTTACGATATCAGACACTCGTTAAAGATCCCTGCTCTAAATACACTTGAATTAGGCAAAACTTAGGACTCCCAATGCGGAATGCACATTGCGTGGTATCACAAAGGGGCAATATTTGGCCTATATGTGTTTTCGTAGAACGGCCACTGCAACCTAACATAAACTAACCAATGAACCAATATACTTTGTAGATTTTCTTTCTCACTTGACCAGTCTTTGGTTACTGACACACTTGTCTTCCAGAGTGAAACAGATTTTTTAGCTGGTTATCCTAGTATAATTTTCTATTGATTCAATAGTTAACAGGATAGATTATAGAGTTAATCGAAAACTAATATCTATTGAGCCAGTAGATACTGGATAGGAAAAAACTGTATATCGAATGGTAAATATAGGAAAATAAAAACCGTAACCAGTGAGTGACGAAGAAAATTGGTGAAATACGACGTTTCATTTTCCTTTAATTTTTTCCAGTGGATATTTCCTCTGTTCTAGAGACATGGTGAAAATATTTGCAATATTACTTATATAAGAAGTAGACCAGATTTTTTAATTCATTTATGCTCTATATAAATATAAAGAAATTATAAAGTACTACATTCGGGAAATTTAGAAATGAAGTTTCAACAAAAATACATTGTTGTATGTATTTGTAAATTTGTAAATGTATGTATTTGTAAATGTGTGTTTGTTTGAAGCAGGATATCTCAAAAATAAAAAGAACCATAATAACTAAACTTCATATTTAAGTTTCGCTTATGTCTGATTCACAACAGTAAGCTGTAAGCATCAATGTCAACCTATTTTTTAGGCGTACTTTATAAGAAAAAGCGGTTTTTAAAAAAAAATCTGTTCTCATGATTTTGATAAAAAATTCTATGATTTTGGCTTTTTTGTTGGCATGTGACACATATATAGAATGCGATGCTCACAGAAATTGTTGGTCAGGTCAAATGTTTCGGGTGGTGGTAAACGAACTTCTAAAATACTCTTGTTTACATTGATAAGGATATTAAACAAAAAACAACAACGTAAGCAAATGAATGCCTTAGGATGACATTAATAATTGTAAATGATTCCATGAAATATAATTCTTATAAAATAGTAAATAATTAAAAATATTGCTAAATTGCGTTCAAAAGTTCAAAAGATTTAACATTATAATAAATCAACCTTTCGGAATGAGGTAAAATAGTCTTTTATCATAATTACACTATACTTCGTATATCTTTTAAAACTTCATCAATTCAAGAAGTCTTAATGTAAATTAATACTATTTTAAGTTAAATAAAAATAATTGTTTTAAATTATTCTTTTATAAATCCATGAATCGAATTACTAAATACTCCTTAGCAATTAAAACGAATTAGATTCAATTTTATTTGACAGTTTATTTCTAAGGAATTCCAATCCCTTTGTCATTTCGCGTAGATACTGTTAAATGGCTAAAAGAAGTAGTTTAAACAAAAACCTGTCAAAATAATTATAATTATTTTTTGTTTATCCGTATAAAGTGTAAAAGAGTAAGCTGCTAGTTAATATTGTATAAATAATTTATTTTATATAACGAAAATGAATATAAAATATTTCATTTTATAAAGTCGTAGTTTTTTTTTAAAGTATCAAAACCATTGACTAGGATGTGCAAGACTTTTGACGGAATTCCTCAATATCTAAGGAATCACGTTTTTTTTAAGTATGAAAAGAGTGTTTTTCTTGTAAAATCGTTATAACGAGAATGTTTGAATGATTTTTGCAAAGGGTTACAAAGACGACACATTGGATTTCTAATTGCACCCCGCCCATGAAACTCTCAAGTGTTAAGGAATAGCACGTATCATATTCGCTTAAACATTCCCTGCTTTAAAACCCCATTCAATCTTCCTCATTAATTTATCAAACCCCAAAGAAAAAGAGTATTATTATTAAATAAAAAATAAACAAAAAACACATGAACTCTTTTAGTTTTGACCCCTTCATCATTAAGAAATAAATTAAAGCATCACTATTTTAAACCATACTCTAATTCTATTCAATTGATAGATAATTATGTTCTATATTTACTATGTGTGATATAATTTTATATTTTAAACCAATTATATTGGAAACATTTTTTTCAGATTATTTATTACAAACTACAATTTGATAAAAGAATGAAATCCAGAAAAATTATTATCAGCAGCTGTTTTCCTCTTTTTTTAGAGAGTATTGTTATATTCAGAAATAATATTCAATTTCTTTTTTATAAAAAAAAATTATTGAAACTAGTAGACCTGGCGAACTTCGTACCGCCTAGCAGCCAATGAATCTTGTGTTAAGTTTAGCGAAACTGCTTTAAGTATGAGACTCATTAATTTATCGCTCATAAATTTAATCGTATCTTTCTGAAGGTAATATTTTTTGTATATTTGAGAAGTAGAAGGATAGATCACTGGTTTTTTTGGGAGGCATAGCACAAAAGTGGCGTTGAAATGTGTTGAAAATCAACTTGTCCAGCGTTGGACAGCATAAAAGTTTCGAATAAATTATTCCCATGTAAATAAAAATGTCGGTTTGTTATTTATGCAGAAATCACTTTCCATCGAAGTTTAATAATATGCAAGTGTTGAAGAAATAATTTAAAATAAATGAGTTCAGATATATAATTTGATTTTTTTATGGAATCTATTAGGCAGGATTTAAGACGTACATACAGATACCGTACAAGAAGACATTGCCTTTTATACAATGCTATAGATATACCTGAGGATAATTCTTGATTGAGGAAAATCTAACTGAAGGAATAATACGATATTTATTATTATAATTATTAAACGTACATAAACAGGAAGTGTGCTTTACTGCTCTATCTTTATGTCTAAATATAGTAATGATTTACTGAATAATACAGATAAAAGAGAAATGTTAGTTGACATAATCATGTGCTCAAAGTATTTAATTCAAAATAATTGTATAAATTGTTGATTTGAGTAATTATAAACTCTACGATCTCGTTTGACTAATAATTGGCTTAACTGTTTTTATTTAGAAAGCAATTAGAGAGTTATAAATGGTGAGTTGAGAAGAGGCAGATGCGGGGGCGGCTTGGCTGGACGAGGCTCTCAGGTAGGGGGGATTGATTAACCTAAATTGAATAGGGGTTGTAGAGTTAGTTAGCCAACAAGCCGCCCTGATTGGACGAGCTTTGTGAACGCTTACCGCTAGTTACCTAAGGGCCTCTCTGTAATCATGCCTTAACGGAGTCTCTCTCTCAATGCCTCTCTGATTCATCTATGCCCATTCGCACAAAACCATAAACCTCCAACAAACAAACAATCATCCCTCAATTTTAGGATTTAAAGGCTTCCTTCTCCCTGGTAATTCTGTTATATGGATTTCATCCCCCCCACCCCACCTGGCATTCATCAAAGAATCCTATCGAAATAAACATTCTTTGTCCTGAGAAGGCAGAGTCATAACTTTAGGGAGCAGGCTCATCAAAGGCATCATCAGCATCTGATGACACTGAGCACAAGCAAATCACATCAGTCAGATTTATAACTCTTTAAATTACAAAAAGGAAAACTTCATTCACATATATATAAACTTTCAAGTCTACGAGTGTGTGTACTAACTCTACAACCCCATATTCAATTTATGTTAATCAAATACTCGTGCATACGTATAAACTTACATTTAGTTTAACTTGTTTATAACAACTCGTCTAACAGCAAACTTACTATCAAATGATTGCCGCAACAACAATATTAAAGCAACAGGAAATATTAACTTTTTACAACGTGAACAGAAAAGTAGTAAAAATAAATAATATTAACGAACTAGACTACACGTGACCCTTTGTGTCACTCAGAAATGATAACAATAGGTATTGAAATTAATTCACTGAACATGATTGACAGGGATAATTTTAATTGTTGTTTCTTGTTATTAAAGCACGCAAACAGATTCTTATATTGCCCTAGCTTTTGATATAGTATTCTTAACATGATTCAAATTATATACACATTAAGTACCTATATTTAACAAAATAAAGATCATTTAAAAGTAAAAAAAAATCATTTACTTTATCATATAAATAAATAAAACATCAATTCAGGTTAATAATTTAAAATAAATATATTTTTAAAATATATATTTAAAACAAACAAAACTTGTAAATTGAAATATTCAATTTATTTACCTAACATAAAATAAAATTAAAGAAAGGAAAGTGTTATCTGACATTTGTGTTCCAGTTTGTTTCTAAAATTATTCATTTTTAACCACTAATGTAGTAGTTTATTATATATTTGTTGAATTTATTCATAGTACATTCGCACCACTGTCATCACCGAGCACGCAAGCCTTTGGGCTACTTTGGCTCCATGACTTAATTTTATTACCAGTGTTTATATTTCACAAATTTTAAATTAACTTTTTTTTGTTACATTTATATGTAATACATTTTCACTATCATCGGCGAGCACGCAAGCGACTGCTACCCTGGATCCATGCCTTTACTTTATTACCATTGTATATATCATTCAAATTTTAAATTAAAAAATGTTTTTGTTACATTCATCTTTCATACTTTCGTGCTACTGTCATCGGCGAGCACGCAAGCCAGTAGGCTACCCATGCTCTATGCCTTTAGTTTATTATCAGTGTTTATATTACACAAATATTAAATTAAAAAAAATGTTGTTACATTTATATATAATACATTTGTACTACTGTCGTCGGCGGGCACGCAGAACACTTGCTATCCTGGCTCCAATTTTGAGAATATAGTGATAATTTTTTTTTATTTAACATGTTTCAGGTAATAAATAATATATATTTAATTTCAGGTCTCTATCTCCACGGAAAATGGGTGAACAAACAAGCAAACTCACAAACTTTATATACAGAGATATACAGTATAACTGAGATTGAAAGAAGATGGCTGAAAGCAAAATGACACGCTAATTTCTCCTTTTAAGTATGAGTATTACATTTGAAAAATTTGTATACCGAGTTTTCCACGAAATGGATTGTTAAACGTCTATTGAGCATTAAAGTAGATTTTGCAAATTTGTCTGCCTGTCTTATTCTTGTTTGTATTTGTGTATGTTTTGAGGATATAACTCAAAAACCCAAAAGAGTTATGGACACCAAATATCATATTAAGTTTCTATTAGTTCTAAAACAGAATAGTATATTGGAATCAACTTTGAATTTTTAAGGTTGTACATTATTAAAAATAAAAACGTGTATTTATTATTGGCAGAAATTTTTAAGCCCACATTTATTATATATTCGATGCTGCCCAAGTGTTAGTTGTCCATAGTATGAAAACTATTCTAAAATAAAAATAAACTGTCATTTAGAAGGTTGTGACTAAGTTCGTACAGATATTAAACAAAGTTCTGTAAAATATAGATAACTAATATTAAATTTTATATCGTAATGCAGCTTTGTTCATGATTATTAATTGAATATTGAATCTTTGAAAATAAAGTTCATTATACCTCACACAACTGACAATATCAAAATGTGAACAAATAAAAAGTAAATAATCTATATCTTTTTAAATCTTTATATTTTATGTAAAAATCTGGAGTGGCCTATACTCAGCTTTACTATAGGCAAACATAATATTAAACTCCTTGAGTATATAATATATAATGTTCCATTTACACATAATATAATGTCTAAATGGCAGATGTTTACTAGTATTTTTGCTGGAGGTAGCACAGATGGTGATTGATAAGATTATCAATACACTCGTACACGATTATTCTAGTATATCACACAACTGAAGCATATAAATAACTGGTATTACCACAGCAGTAATAACACTTTTATAAAGCCAAAGTGATGATTTCGTCTTATGAAATAGTCTCTCTTAGAGGAGAATATGGCTTTGGTTCCTACAGCCAGTGGATCTCTTACATTTGATGATATTTATCTGACCTACATTAAAGATTTAAGCCATAGTTTTCTCGTGAAGACTTCAAAATATTCTTATATAGTTTGACAAATGTCAGAAATATGTAAGATTAAATATCATTGTCATCGAACACCGAAGAGTTAGCTTAAAATTAGAATCCATTTGGTAAATGTAAGTATGAACAATGTAAATAAATATAGCAGGTGAACAATTAATCCAGGAGAAATATTCAGTTTTTATAGTTGTATTGCCCATTCCGGTAATTGAAATTTCACTATTTTTTTGTTAAATTTTTCGGATAATATATAATTATCCTTAAATGAGCCGTTTAGAGTTAAAAAATATTTCTGAAAGCTTAAAATGCTTTAAATAAAAATAATATGCTGTAAATTTAGCTGTAATAAGACACTATAATTAACTTTATATTGTAATAAGATAAAACTATATGGTGTAAATAAGAAAATATAATATATTGAAAATTTTGATAAAAATTACCGCAACTTATCCCCCACAAAATGATCTATTTTAAGGTATAATTTCATTTTAATCCGTCAAATGGTATGGCTTGTATTCTCCTCACAAACTTTCAAATTGAATTATAAGTAAAAAATTGTACATTTTATTTAAAACAAAATATTTCCAGTTGCTTTAAAAATCTGAGGCTTTTCTTAGTTACTCATTTTGTTGATTCTATGATGATAACAAAATTTCAAGTCTTTCAGTTTAGGGGAAAAAAATCTAAAACACAATTTAGTAAAAAAAATGACTTTCCAAAAATGTTACTTTCACAAAAAATATACTGGATGATTTTGTATCTACATACAAATCTTTTATGTTTAAAATTATTTTTTTCAATTTTAAATCCATTAATAAGTTACCTATTAATAATTGACAATTAAATAATATCAAACAACAAAACTATATAAATAAAAGAAAGGTTTTGTCTATACATTGATTAGAACTAACTTGTTTTAAATTATCTTTACGTTTTGTACATTAGAGAAACTGAATCCCCCCTTAAAAAAATATGTGTTTGTTTGTCCAAAAATTTTGTCACAAGCAAACTCAGCCATAATAAGTCATAGCGACACTAGATTTGTGTATATCTATCTTAAAAACTAAGATTTAAATGGATTGGAAATTCAATGTCGAAGTGAAGTTATGGAATTTTAAGTTGTGTTTTGTTCCAAATATACAAGTATATAGCCAAAAATATAAAAGTATTTTTAAGTGTCTGATACTGTAGCAAGTAGGTATTGTTAGTTCATTTTAATTTCGTTGGCATTTATTATAATTTACTCCCTTTAAATAAGTGAATCCACCTATCTGCGTGCTAAATAAAAAGTATACTTAAAATAAAATCATATTTGAGCTCACTATCTAACGCTGCGAAATGGAAAAGAAACTCTAGATCTAATGACAGTTATGGACTCTACTATTAATACTATTTTCAACAATCCTATAAGTTCTAATGATATTTTGTAATAACACATAAAGGGGCTCTGAAATTTTGTAAAATATACTTCAAAGACGGGTAATACAATATAAGTCTGTAAGATAAGTAGTATCACATAAGTCTACCAGTGTAATCTGTATAAGAAACACAAAGAATCTGCATAAAAAGCTTCTAACGTCTTAAATAATATTCCAAGTTAATTACTTTATTTATCAGTAATTAAATTAAAAGCAGTAATTATTTAATAACTATTTACAAGATATGATCAATTTCAATCAAGCTGTATTTAAAAAAGAATAGGTTTATACTAGATTATTAAAATTCGTTTAAAACAAAAAATGGTTGTAAAATAACAGCTTCTTAATGTTTGCATTGAAACATTTAATAAAAAAAAAGCTATATTAAACTCTGTTATTGATTAACAACTATTATGTTATGTTAAAATTATTTACATTTTTATTTACTAAGTTTTAAACAATGTAAAAGTTAAAATTTCTTTAAAAACTGAAATATTAGTAACATTTTAACATATTTTAACTAATATTTGTCATATTTATTTCTATAAATATAATTACTAATATACTATTATTCTTTTGTTTTCTGATATTAAAAGATTGTATTCACATTGCATCTATTATTATTAACTTAGTAATATAATATTTCAAAGAATTAGAAATAAGTAAATGAAGTTACATTACATTTTTTGGTAGGAATAACTTTTTTTAAATTACACTTTTTGTATATTAAGTTAAATGAGTCAATTTAAAAGTTGTTAAATGTTTTAGTGTCATTATTTAATTAAAAATAATTGCTATGGTAATTAGAAAAGATGTCTTTCATTTTCTTTTTCTTATTACTATGATGTAGTGTTTCTTTATTTCTCAATACTTATGTTTTGCATCATTTAATTGTTCTAATTTACGCAATGCAGTAAAAAAATAAAAGATAATTTTAAATTGTAAACTAACCTCCTTCATGATGCGCAGATGTTTTTATTATTTTCTTCTTTCTTTTCAAACACTTAAACAAACAACAAAAATAAGTTTATACGTGTTTATCACTTACTGTTCTAATTAATAAAATCACTTTTAAGCTGCTGTATACAATAATATTTTTCCAAACTCTTATTAAAAAACCGACGCTATAAAAGATGAATGATGCCATGATTCCTGGTTTGAATAAATGTAAAAGGGATTTGGCTCTTAATTAAGCCAGTGTTTACAGAATGGGCAGGAAATAATAATGAACTAAATGCAGATCTATAAATGTTGATGATTTGTTTTCAATAAAAAGTTATTGTATATAATCGATATAAATTTTAAATAAACATTTTTAAATAGATATGTTATTATACAAAAAAGTTGAAATAATACCTAGACTAGTAGAATTTGGTAACTGACTTTCTAGGTCGGTTGACAATAATATGTTTCATATTTTAAAAATTTGCCACTCGACCTTGCTAAAAGTAAATGTATTATTAAGTTAATTGACAAGGTATCTAATTCAATGTTTCTTTTTAATGCAATTTTCTCTATTTTGCTAATTTCAACGAAAATTTAACCATTGTCACAGCATTTAAAAAAAAAAAATCAAATGAATCACGATGACTAATAATTAAGACTGGAGTCAGTTTGTAATATTTTAAATTAATTTTCAATATGTTGTAAATTTATACGGAAGAGTTTACATAGTTCATTATTATCATTTCAAAGAGTTGGTAAAAGATAAAGAAATTATAATACATTTAATAAGATGAACCCATTTTTTTTAAATTTTACTGAGAACTTTAAGTATCTCACTACATTTACTGAGAGAATATAAATTTAGATTATATTTGCATGATTAATTTTATCAACTATATTTTATTATAGGTCATCTAATTTGGTGTGTAATTTTTTTTACTTCATTCTCTTAATATATAAATGAATTTAATTCATTTACATTATTAATAAAAGCAGTAATTTTGGAAAAAAAGAATTTTCACCCAAAGAACAGCAGTAAAAGGTGAATGCATATACCTAAGTGTGGGCGTTGAAAAACACAAATCCTTACTATAGTATCTATAACATAGAGTAAAATATGGTAACCAAATATGGCTTTATATGAAAAAATTTTTATTTAAAACAATATCTATAATATAAACTTCATGTACTTCGTACTTTGTGATTGAGGGGTTTCAAGAATCGACCAATCATACTCAAATTCAATGTTTTGAAATCTGAATCAAACTATTCAGATAGTATATTAAGTTTTTAATTAAAATAAAAAAAAGGAAGAAAAAACGTCCTAAATTAATGGAAAAAGATTGTTGGATTATTAAAAGAAAGATATTGGAGAGTTGAAACACTGTTTAAGAAATCTAAAAGACTAAAGTGAGGTGCCTCTGAAATTGAGCAGCGCAGTAAGTCCTCGCTTAGAGATAATAAAAGTTCTACCGCCTCCAGCCACCGCCCCCAACCGCCCCACACCGCACCCCACCGCCCCCATCATCTGTTCAAACTTTTCCTACTACCTTCTTTCCCTTTTTTTTTTTTTTTTACTTTCAATTTTGCAAGAAAACTCGTTGAAGAGTTGCTTCAATTCGTGCAGCTTTTTAAAATTATCAATGTCTTTATATATAGAACATAGTACAACAGTACACCAATATACAAAGTACACAGTATGTTTTCCTTTTATATAAGAGCCAATTAAGTATAACAGTAATTTGTTTCCTAGCAACGACCACATGTAGAAGATTTTACTTTTAGTGCTGATTCATTTATTTTACTCATATTAAACTAAAAAGATAATTATTATTAACATTAGTCTATTTTAATATACTGTGTTAAAGATACAGTATTTACTGTATTAAATACTCTTTTAAAGATACTGGAGTATCTTTGACTTATTCTGGCAAAGAAACTCAAACAGGATGGACTGTTTTATTCCATTTACCAAAATTGTATAGATAGGATACAAAAAACAAACATTTAAAATATCTTTAGTATTGATGTTAGTTTTTAATCTAAAACTATCCCAATTTGCAGATTTTTCTTTACTGAAATTCATGGACTAAATGTGGTAGTATGTTACAGCCCCAGAATATATTGAGGCTACTGTTTTGCAAGGACTCATGAAAAATGAGTCCTCTTGTTACTTTTCTTCCTAAGTGTTTGAGTTTATTTTAAGCTGTATATATATATATATAAGTTCAAAAACGAAGAATAGTAACACACAGAGAAAGAGACACATTTACTGACTCAAATTATCGGAAAATTTGAGTTAGTAAATGTGTCTCTTTCTCTGTGTGTAACTATTCTTCGTTTTTGAATTTGTTTGTGTCCAATTTGGATCGACTTTCTGTTATTAATATAATATATATATATATATATATATATATATATATATATATATATATATATATATGTTAGCTGGTTAGCTTCAGCTACTCAAAGGGACTACTTCTGCCCGATGACGACGACTGTCGAAATATCGTTGTGAGTCTTTTGTGTGTCTCTTTATTTGTTTTTCTCTTTCCTGTGTGAACTATATATAATTATAATGCAGTGCAATCAGTTATTATGTGGTATTTACTCATTGTAGGGTAAAAATCTAATGAAATGGTCTCCACATATAAAAATTTTTAATGATATAAACAACGCGTTTCGAACACGTAGTGTTCTTCCTCAGGCATTAACTAAAAAATACAATGACACCAGAGAGTTATCTATAGTACAAAGTAAATAAGTACAAAAATTTTATATTAATATATTTTATATTAATTTTTGTACTTATTTACTTTGTACTATAGATAACTCTCTGGTGTCATTGTATTTTTTAGTTAATGCCTGAGGAAGAACACTACGTGTTCGAAACGCGTTGTTTATATCATTAAAAATTTTTATATGTGGAGACCATTTCATTAGATTTTTACCCTACAACGAACTATATATACACTATATATATATATATATATATATATATATATATATATATATATTATTAGTTTAGATTGTGACCAAGAGGAATAGAGTATTTTGTAGATTATACATAGTACGTATAGACAACAGTCCAAGTGTGCGGGTGTTAGAAGGTCCCAGTCACTCGCTACCCAGTGAAGCCTCTGTTATTCCGCCAATAGGTATTGAGGTTGCACAGTCCCTCTTTGATATGAGGATATTGGTAGAAAACATAAGCCTCACCTAGCAATAAACTCTTAATAAAAATATATAATACACACTTACTAAATTCAGTATTTTGAACTGTTGTTCGTCATCAGGGAATTCATTTACATTATTAATAAAAGCTGTAATTTTGAAAAGTACAAGACTAGAAGAGAAGACGAAGTGTGAGAGATCTCCCCACGTCGAAGGATGGAAGCGAGTGAAAGGTACTCAGTTTATGTATGAAATGTATATTAGTAGAAATAAGTGTTTGTTGACAATGGGTTGACATTATATATATATAATAAAAAAGGGCCAATTGGCACTGTCATAAGGGTTGTTATCTAAAGTACAGTAGCGGTTGAATTTGCAAATTGAAGCTATTCCTCTAAGAGGGACACAAATAGAAATGGTAATTGATGATGATCGGCTGGGAAGGGTAGACTGATGGCTTGTGACTGAGTCAATCAGTCACTCGAGGGGAGGAATCGCAGGACCCTACGCTAAACAAGGCTCCACTGATGACGCACTCCGCTCGTCTTCAGACCTTCTTTGACGCTCTATATTTCCTAGAATATAGACTGTGTTCCAGAATAGACTATAACGCACACCACGTACTACATACACACACACACACCTCTATCTTATGCCACTGTGACTGGCTTTGTTTTAAAAATACTCTAACAATCTGTCATATCAAGTATTAGAGAAGACTTTAAAGAAGTCACAGCCATCACGATATTAGATTCTTGTTTGATGAGATCTTGTCAAACAAGTGGATTACACAGATGGGTTTCGTAGAATATACTCCACGGTCACCAGACCAAACGCCGTTAGACCTTCTTTTAAGGGAATGCCTGAGAAACATAGTCTATGCAATGATACCTACAAGTCACAGAATTGAGAAAATTATTGAACCTGAATGTACGCTAATACCAATGAAATTGTTTCCTGATATGTTTCCTGATCTATCAAACCGCGTTATCAGCAGTGTCTAGATCAGAACGGGCAAAGCAATAGAATGATGTTTGCCAATTCTTTTAAACAAATTATAATCGTGTCATATCGATTACATCATACATACTCTATATGGACAGCTAAAATCTTCCCCAGAACATGCATTTTATTTTTCTACGTCTATTTTCACAAAAAATTATGCCATAGAGAGCTATGAACCAGAATCTGCGTTACTGGTAAACGTATTAATTAGTAAACATACTGATGTTTACGAAGAAATGTTCATTTTTCTATGCTATAATTTTATTAGTAGTTCAGATGTTGTCTAACAGGTAGCATACTTTCCTTTAGTACTGAAGATTGAAAGGTCAAATCTAGGTTATGACCCTGTATTTTTCATGTGGGAAATGCAAAACCTAGTGCACACTGACTCTCAGAAAGATGGCAAAAGCAGTAGATCCATGGTACAGTACTCGTGAAATTTTCCTTCCTCTCATATAACTTATTCAAGTCAAAGTGATGACTCACGAAGCAGAATCAATCCGGTATAGTGGCTTACTTATAATTACAATTTGCACGAAAGAACAAATGAGTCAGAAGATCCGCCCCTAGAACAGCAGTAAAATGAAAACCCATATGTTTGGGAGTTGAAAGTTGACACAACATTTTTATCTATCTATAAATTAGAGTCACTTATTGACAAATAACTAACCAACTCTGTTAATTGTATTAATTTTTCAATCAGAGGAAGTTGTTATTACTGTTTGTGTGCTCAGTGATTCCCCCGTCATACAAGGTCAGCAGCTAGTTTAATGGGATTCTTACAAGGGATTAGGGAGCAGAGTTTTTGGGGTAAATTGGTTGTTGAATGGAGGGAAGCAGTAATGAGAGGGAAAGTGAACTGAGGACAATGGGACTGCAATGTGACAATTGCTTGATCCTAGATGCCTAACAAGCCGACACATCTGTTACATTGCCTTATTTTGCAGTTAATGCTAAACACGCTGACCAATCTGGCGTATTACAACGCCTCTCTCTCTCTCCCTCTAAAATCTCTCCCTCACTCTTCTCTATCCCTCACTCACTTGATATCTCTCAATCAACTCTTTAATAACTTAATATCTCTCTATTTTCTTCTTCTTTATTCTCTCCCTTCACACTCCTTTTCTAAACATCTGCCCTTTCTTTCTTTCTTTTCTTTCTCAGTTATTTCTCTTTCCCTCTTTTCTAAATCTCTCTCTCTCTCTCTCTCTCTCTCTCTCTCTCTCTCTCTCTCTCTCTCTCTCTCTCTCTCTCTCTCTATAAGTTCGGGACAAGATACATCAGTTCTCCAAAATTTTTATACCTGTACTCCGACAAGTTTTCGTCATAATCGACCATTCTCAAAGATATTATTTACAAAGTTAGTATCACAACTTACATAAAACTAATACAATTCTAAACCAAAAAACTCGAATAAACTATACACAAAGTCACCTGCACGTAATCACAACAACGGAAGTTATCAACAGGTAGTAGCAAGGTGAGGTTTCCCCAGGGTCTTTTCTTTATATATATATATATACTTCGAATAAAATGAAAGGTCCATTTGGACAATAAACACATTGACACATAGAAAAAACAAAGAAAGTCAATACAGAATTCACTTCTATATTTCGTATACGTCTTCATCAAGAAGAAGTACGAAGTACTCGCGTTAAGAAGCAAACTGCAACTCAGTTTGAAGTGTGCGAGTACTTCGTACTTAAATACATGCATATTGTTAACACCACTGAGGTTAGTATGATTTATAATAGAAATAGGTAAAACCGGCATACTCATCTTACGAGGTATGACGGTTTTACCTATTTCTAATATACTTCGCACTTCTTCCTGATGACGAGATATCGAAGTGATTTCTGTAGTGACTTTCTCTGTTCTTTCTTATGTGTATATATATATATATATATATATATAATATATGTGTGTGTGTGTGTGTGTGTGTGTTTGTGTGTAAAGTGAATCAGTGGTTTGAATTGAACTCAATGACGACGTTTCGATTTTATTTAATATATCATCCGTTGCTATGCACGCTAATTTCCATTGTCTCAGGTTTAATGGATGTTTTAGAAATCAAATTAAAAAAATTATTTCAGTGACCCTAAACACCATCGATTTTTCACTTTAAGAGCTTATGAATTTGCCCATATATGCCCCCTCAGAGTCGTTCAAACCCAGTTATCAATCTGATCCATTAGATTGTGTAGAGAGACTTTTTATTTATTTTTTACATATGTATTTATATTTATTTATTAATTAACTGATTTTTAGTTTATGATTTATGAAAATGATTTAGTTTATGAAAATGATTTTTAGTTTATTATTTTTTTATTAAATCTTAAGATAATATGATTTTTTTTAGGAAATATATTTATTTTACTACTTGTTTTCTCAGTTCTTCTTCTTCAGCTTTCTTAGTAACTTTTTTGTTTTGGTTTTGACAACCTGCACAAATACTAAGACGTTGTTCAGTTTGTCTTCTCACTGTTCTACTTCCCTACTGAGGACGACCGTAAAATGGGGTGAAACATTGAATGTGAGTCATATGTTATTGTTTTCATTCGTGTTTGAAAAATCCCAACAGGATTGAAACAAAACACCATGATTCACTTCTAATATTTTGACCCTTTTAACGGTCGACCTCATGAAAGGGACAAGTGCCGTGAGAATACATTATATTTCTATAAATATTATTTATATTAATAAATATTATCACCACACTTTTAGTGTTGATTTTCCTGATTATAAAGTTATAATCTGCTATATACTAGAGTTATATCATAACCTAGAGTTAAAGATAAGTTTATCGTGACACTCTCACAAGAAAGACCCTCACTTGTCTTAGGAGCGGCTTAGATTTTTATACCTGATGACGACGCTGTCTAAACATAGTGTATAAACTAACAAAAAAAAACAATAAACAATGGACATTTGTCATTTCTACTTTAGAAACATCACAAACAAATTGAAAAAAGAACTTACTGAAGGCTGGGTTCATACATATATGTATATATGTGTATATATATATGATTGTACTAAAAAAACAGTGTTTCAATAATATGTCGCTTGGAACAGCACATGTAATGACAGTTAACGGTTGTTGTAATGTAATAGAACCCAGCCTTCAGTAAGTTTTTTTTTCAATTTGTTTGTGATGTTTCTAAAGTAGAAATGACAAATGTCCATTGTTTATTGTTTTTTTTTTGTTAGATTATAGCCCTGAGGATGTCTTGAAATAAAGACGAAACGTTGGCAAAAAGGTGATTCCATATATTTACCCTGGCCAAACTCCGAGAAAAAGAAAAAGTGTTATATATATATATATATATATATATATATATATATATATATATATATTATTGAAAATGACACCAAATTTAGCTGATACCTGTTTCTTAACAAGCTTCTCAATATTTCTAAATAACACTCTCGTTATTTCGTCTACACAATAAAGTACATCTCCTATGGTCGACATGTTTCGAATGATCAACATTCATCATCAGGACGTGAATAAGATCAAATGTGAAAACCTGGTTTATTATATACACAGAGAAGGTAGAAGGGGGGGTTTTTTCCATAAAGTTTAAGTATAGTTGGGCGTTAATCTGTGGCCACTCACCCCACAGATTAACGCCTAACTATACTTAAACTTTATGGAAAAAACCCCCCCTTCTACCTTCTCTGTGTATATAATAAACCAGGTTTTCACATTTGATCTTATTCACGTCCTGATGATGAATGTTGATCATTCGAAACATGTCGACCATAGGAGATGTACTTTATTGTGTAGACGAAATATCGAGAGTGTTATTTAGAAAAATTGAGAAACTTGTTAAGAAACAGGTATCAGCTAAATATGGTGTCATTTTCAATAATGTGTGTATCAAGGAAGGACTGCTACCAAAATTTACGAATATATATATATATATATAAATAATATAAATTCAATAATATATCAACCGTTGGATAGAATAGCACAATCCCTCTGTGATACAAGATTATTGGCAGAAAACATGAGCCTCACTTTGCAGTGAACTCCTGTTCCCTTTCTAGTTCTGATTTTTGTGGTGGTTGGGTGTTGATTTCTCTATTGTCTGCTACGGATATTGATTTCATTTTAATTGATACTCTCGTTTGTCTTCTATGAAAAGTAGCCTTTGCCTTCATGTCAACGGGGGTAGAGGTTGCTCAGTCCTTCTTGATTAAAAGATGTTGACACTCGACTCCAACTTCTTGAACCCTAGACTTACGAGTTTAGAGGCGAGCTCATTGTCACTGAGCTAACATGGTCTCCTAGAGAAAAGATATCAAGTAAAAGATTTTCAAGAAATATTCAAATTAGAATTGCTCTACAAGTAGCAGGTATACGGTAGAAATTATTATTATCTAAATTAATGAAACACACATGACACTTAAAAAACCCATCAGCTGAACACCCAGTGTGAACGGTGTGAGTGATTTATCTTTGCAACCAGTATACCATCTAGTTCAATTATAGTTTATTATGTACTTGATAAAAGAGGGCCAGGTTAGCACAGTGACAACGTACTCGACTATGGACAGATAGATGCAGAGTTCAATACCCACTACGACCTTTGATTTTTTTCACGCATTAAGTGTACAAAACCTGAATAAACGTCCTTCGAAGAGGACGTAAAGAAACTGTTCCCGAGCCTGTATGATGTCAGATACTCGCTAAAGTAAATACATTTCAGTTAGGCAAATTGAGGTCTCCCAATGTATAATCAACCGGAAATGTGGCTCTTCTATTACAATGATGGGGGCCACGATTTCCACCCCTAGAACAGCCACAAATGTGAAAGCCTTACAAGTGTGAGCGTTGGAAAACAAAAAAAAACCTGATAATTACTGTTAATTAACAGAGCAACATTAATTACTGGAGTAACTCAAGGTTTATATAGGACTCATATGTAAAACATTAGTAGTAATTACAAGCCATATTAAAATTTTATTTAATGTTAGTCATTTTCTTGATGCAGTCGTAGAAACAGAAGAGGTTTCTTTACCTGGCCACCAAAATGGTCTATGACATTTTGCCAGCACTTTACCCACTTTGACCTGGGCATTCGTGAGAGCTTCTGAAACTGATACCAGTCCAATACCGAAATCTCCGCTCTTACCACACATATGGCCAATTGGTGTCTTTTTTCTGCCTTTTAGATCTTCTATAGGGACTTTTGTATCAAATTCATCATCAATGCGTTTGGGAAAGATGAGTGGTAAAATTCGTTTGAACTCTGTTGAATTCGGAGACAAGGACGCTTCCCAGCCGATGAAGCCAGTTTTCTTGGGGCATATAGCTCGTAAGAAGTCGCCATTAGTCTCCAAAGGGTGGCACTTACCGTAGGGTATTTCAGTAATTCCTTCAGCAATGCCTAGTTTGTATCTGGTTGTCCGATAAAGATTGCTCTTTGCTATGACCGGTCTGAGCCCAGTCTGCTGCAGCGCCCCCACGATGTCCGCCCTCCGCGGGCCCACAATCCTCAAGCCTAGCTGCCAGAGCCGCGGGTCCATGCACCCCACCCACTCACCCCCCACCGCCACGTCCTCTATATCATCGCTCACAACATTCCACACCCAGTACTTATCCTCTATATTAACCACATCAACTTCATTCTTTCTTTTATTCATCTTCATATGAACTTCAAGTGAATGAACAGCTTGATTATCAACTTTCTACCAAAAATTCGTCGTCTTTTCTATAAATAATTGCATCATGAATAACTTTCCCTTTATCATTCAAAAACAAAGTGTACATTGCACTCACTTTGTTTTCCAAATTCTTTATATCATTAGTCACGAGTTTCTGGAGGAAGCTGGCTGCATCCTTCCCTGTAATCAACAGAATAGAACGATCCTTCAGCCGCTCGATTGTAGGATTGGCAGTCTTAGGCTCTGAACATAACTGGCGAGAAAGGCTTCTTTTTACTATCTGTCCAACAGTTCTCAATTTGATCATCTTAAAATTTAAGTAAACAAATATTTCTACGACTCAAAAAAATAAATAACATTATCAGCATTCTTGGTGTTATCATTATTTACTAAAAAGGCAAGTAAAAATGCAGGTATTATATCAATTTTGTTAAAGATTATAATGGAATAGATTTGTTAATAAAATAGACATTCAATTTTCGGACATCAACTTAAGATAACAAATACTCCAGAATTCCATTTAAATACCTAGCAAGAAGTGGTGCTGTTCAAAACTGAAATAAATCACAACTGAACTGGGTCCAATGATAGCATCTTGCCATTTGTACTGAAGAGTCCAAGTTATATCGTGGGCCTAGATTATTTTATGTAGTTTGTGAATATCATCCGAGGAGAAACTTAAAGGATTCTGTGCCTATACAATATTAAGTATTCGTTACATATAACTACAATTAATTAAAGTAAGATTTAATACTTTCACTGAAAAATCCATCCAATAATATGTCTCTATTGTAACAGAAATTTGTACTAATTATTAATAAGGCACACTTTATCCCTTAGAACAATAATGAAGCAAAAAAAGCCTAATGGTGGGTCATTGGAAAAAACAAATTACACAAATGAATACAAATTATCAAAACTAGTTGTTAAATATACTTTTGTCCGTTTTGTGTTTAGAAGTAATGTATGTATAAGATTCTCGATTATTTCGACAAAATGACAGCTTCAGAGAAATGAAAACATTGTTGTAATAAAGCGGAGAAGCTAATAGATTCGTTGCAGAACATTAGAACTACTGGATTATGAATATTACTGTATATTAAGTATAAAACTTGTAAGAAATCCCAGAACCTCTATCCTGAAATTTTTAATGGTTCACACACACACACACTTTGGGGTTTACCCATGTTTAAAGCAATCAAGTTAAGGGAATAGGATTAAAATATTCAATTATAAGCTTCTATTGAAATGAACACCTTTTGGGATTAAGGTTATTTTTTAAAAGGTTTAAAAAGATAAGAAAGTTTATAAATAATCATTTCAGTTAATTGATATTCTTTTATGGATATTTCGTAATTAATGTTATATATAATGTATGAAAAAAATAAGTTTAACTTTTAAATTATAATAAATATTTTAATTGCACTACAAAATATTTAAATAAAAATATAGGGATATTATACATTGGATCCCTGCTTACATTAAGCATCGGGTAACCTGAGCGTCAATTGCCGCCAATTAGAGTAGCATTTCAAATTCTTCAGTTTGTTGATATGGCTGTGGCATCTGGTAGGTTTAACTCTATATAATTATAACTTAGTTAATTCTGTCTCTTTGTAATTGAGGATTTTATTAATTACTAAATTACTAAATCTAGCTGTATTAGTGTATGATTCTTTACAGAGGAATTTTTGATTGAACTATTGGAATGAATTAGCCATAGTTAAATTGCACTTCTACGAAACTTCCAGAACCTGTGAACGTATGTTTATTAACTGCGGATACATCTAGGCGGATTCTTAATTCTTTAGTTCTTAAGTTGCTACAATCCAGTATTCCCAAAAAAGAGTTAAATTGTGTTAGATAATCATAGTAATAATCATATTTTTTATATAACATATATTTGGAAAAATATTGATTGGAAGGTTACTGTTTAGTTAACCAGAGTGAAGATGAAAATCAAATAAGTCCTGTTGATGAAATCATCAGACTACGCTTAAGAGATCACCTTTTTGGTTGCTGTGAATTGTCTCAAAGTATTTTTCGTAACATCAGGCGCAAGAAAAATTCAAATCCCCTTGCATTAAAAAGGTAATATGGTTTCTTTGAATTTCCTATTTTTGTTTAACAATATCAGATGTTTGATCATTTTATGTTTATATAAACAATAATTCAAATCATTGCTTCATGATTTCTAATAAAATGTGTGAATGTGAATTTTATTTGTTGAAAAAACATGTAAAAGATGTACAAAGGAAAGTAACCGCCGAAGTAAGTGTAATTATTATTTATTTTTATATCAAACGGAAATCCATTTAACATAATATGGATATATTATATTATCCATCGATTTGTTATTTCACAAATTCATTTGACTAAAAAAAAACATGTCTGTAGATATACAACAATTTGAAATTCTAGAAATAATTTAAAATCTTCAGAATTTCTTTTTGTAGTCTAGGTATATTCTGAGTAGTCATTTTTGTACATGTATATCTTAATATGTACAAAATCACCGTAATGGGAAACAGAATGAGAACTTTTAAACCCTCTCGTCAGTACTCGTAACCAAAACAAACCTAAAATAGATAAAGTATGATCTGTACTTCTGAACAAGACTTCAATTCTTTACTGAAGATGCTATGAATCAAAATTTCTTCAAGTTCATACTTTTTTTTTGAATAAGGTGTATTATAATTTAATTTATAGTCTTATAATAGTATGCTCATATTTGCATGTTAGATGGCGTTGCAGTGAAGTTGATCATTAAGATAAATATGTACAATCAATTACTTAAACATAGATTCAAGTTTTTATTCTGATGTACACTCATACAAATTCAGCTTGATCATTTATTCTCCTCCAGTTATAGATATCTGTGGATTTTAAATGTCTGTTACATATTACTATAGGTCTTTTAAACGCTTTGGTTTTCTTTTGCTTCATACTTAATATAGTCCTAATATGATATTTCATGGAAATAAAACAATCAGACAATTTAGATATAAAATTCATAAGACATTCCTTTTTCTTCTTCTTCATTTTAGGGTCATGCATTGCCCTGTTGAGATATAAAACTGAAAACAGTACTAGACAGACATATATAACAATTCCTAATATTAGTTGAGTTCTTATAGAAATAACCATTTTGTCGGTACTGTGTGTTACTACTCTAATATCGCAACGAAATGAATTAATATCATATATACAATTTGTTTTTCTTCTTTAATAAAGTATAACGGAACATGTTTGAATGATAATTGAAAAGTGTAATAATTAAAGGACTGCGGGTATGGTGAAAAAACTACGAAGAACAGTTTAGCAAAGAATGAGTATGATTAGTATTCACTAAAATTTATATATTAATGTTATACTACAATGTAAATTATAATCATATAATAGTACTTTCAGGTTAGATGCGTTGGAGTGAAGTTGATCATTAAGACAAATGTATACTCAATCAATTACATAAAAATAGTTTTTCTTTTTTAAATTGGAGTCTGTCACTTTGTAAAAACTTTCTAAACAAAACAATGCGTTTCATTACTATTTATTTCCCATAATGACTAATGTTATTGTTCTAATTATTAAACGTTTATAACTTAACTAAGTTAATAATATTACTAATTAATTATATATATAAGGTAATGAGCACTAAAGTATTAAAAGAAATTGAAAATGTTATTATGCTGTTTTGAGTATTTCTTCGTTTTCAAAAGAACTTTTTTCTTTTTTGAAATAAGTTCCATTTTAAGCACGAGACAGTTACAAACAAGTGGCAGCTGTCATCATCGGTGAAATATCATACTGAGTCTTCTTTGTAACAGTCTATGTTCTTATTTCCATGTTCCTATATAAATATATATATATTATTGTAAATAGGTAGGAATTTTTTTCCAATACAAATATTAAAAACCAGGGCGATTTATATATATTACTAAAATAAAATAGGGATCTAGTCAGTTTTTCAGGTTCAAATCATACTCTCATTCGCTAACGTGTTGGTTTTTATTTTAAACATTTTTCACAAGCCCATCAAACAGAAGAAAACAAATATTAAATACACCAATTAACAAAAATGGATTATTACAATGTGTAGAGTGGTACAAGTTAAAATAGTACTTATATGATTTGTAAATTTCCATTTATTCACGGACAATTAAAAGTGTTCAGTAGGAATTGACCAGAAATTACCCTAATGTTATATAGTAAGGAGAAAGTTAAATTATTATTTTCTTACTCTAAAGAAAAGAATACCAAAGCAATATATTTATACCAAAGCAATATATTTCATGCTCTAAAATGTATCTATTGTAACAAGTGATACTATGGAGGGAGAAGCCGTTTTCTAAGAAAGATTATATCATCATTCTTATTCATTAAGAAGAAATATAAGTATTAACAGAATAGCATACTATTATTGTTGATACTACGATTATTGTTGATAACGAGCTACGTGAACAATGAGAACAACAGTATATTTGTTTTGTACATTAAAAAAAGATTAAATTACTGAAGAGATATATCAAATTTGAATCATTTTTATTCAGGTGTATTAAATTGACTTTGTTATTCAGTTTATTAATAACTTATTATAGTGTAAAAAATTTGTTTCTCTGGTTACCCTTCAGAAAAATATTAATATCAGTTTTGTAAGGTTAATATTGTTTGTTTTCTAGAAATGTAAAAGTTCATAGTTTTTTTTTATTTAATGAACTCTAACTACTGTATGTCCTTATATTGCTAAATTATTTTTGTTTGTGTTTATCCACTTTGTCTTGTAATAATCAATTTTTGTTCATGTATAGTTAGCTCATTAGTAATTAGCTTAGAACTTTTGCTTTCCTCTGTTTTGTAGGCCTAGGAAAAAGGTTTTACAAGAAATCGAAGTGTTGGCATTTGTGTTTGATTTGAACCTGAAATTTGAACAGATCTCGAGTTTATTTTAATATTGTGTATTACTGAAAAGAAATACTATTAATAATAATAAGTAGTTTTAGAAATATCGAATTAATATAAGAATAATTGATTTTGTTTGTAATTGTTTTCAGAATAACTTCAACCAATTATATGATTTACGTCGAAGAATTCCGAACTATTAAAAATAATATTCTAGATTTGATGGCCAAAAGGAGTGAACTTCTCAATTGTTTGATGAATGTCCCTAGATCTTTGAATATTATTTTTACGGAAAAGAAGAAGTGTATAAAGAGTTCTGATGAAAGTTTCCGAAAGCGAAGGTAAATCTTACAACTAAGCTGGGAACTTATTTTATTTTCAGTTTATAATTCCTTATTCGTTGGATTAATTAAGAATTTATATGGAGCATAACAAATTTTGTTGAACATATTAAAATTTACATGAATTTTAAATCATACTTATTTTTTCTGAAATCCGCACTTCATTAATGATAACACACATATGCCCACAGGTTATTTAATATATCCTGAAAAGTAACACTTAACACACATTTCTCTGTAATTAAAGGACTTCACTATAATTACAATTGAAAAATTAAAAAATTCTAGGGCATTTGAGGTAACTCGACTAAAATTGACGAGCTATACCAAAAGGATTAAAACTGTTTCATATGACTACATTTCAAAATAAACATGTGGAATAAAAATCAATGTCTCAACTTATTCTATTAGTTTATATATATATAAAGTTTAATCAAAAAAATTGGATAAATGCTCTGAGGCCTTTCAATTTATGTCATCAGAGAGCAAAGTAAAAATTGAGAAGCTAACATAAAAGTAATGGAGAAGGAAGGAAACAAAACAGCTGGAAACTCAATATTACAATATAGCTTGTAATATTGTAATAAAAAATACCCAATAAAATTAAACAATGCAGGTCCAACAGATAGAAATTGAATTATAATTCAATATTAATAAAAAAAATAATATATATTGTTTATATATATATATATATATATATATTTTTATATATATATATATAGTTACCAGACAATTTAAATATATATATTGTCATAAAGAAAACGATCCAAAAGGCTAACAAACGTTTCGCAGTAAACTATAGGCACAGAATAAAGATATGAACACACTGTCTCTAATTTTCGGTTGAACCGTTATCAGGAGAGTTGAGATAGGAACACTAAGCGCCCTTGCGAAGCGACGGTTGGTGACCAACAGTGTTGTCACACGCGTGCCCGCTTCAAGTCTTCACTTATTCCTAGTTTATTTTTCCTACCTGACTTGAATCACATTTAAAACAAGGCCTTCCAAGAACCCGTGTTCCTCAAATTCCTCTATCATCTCAGCATAGGATTGTTTGCATATTCGTTTGTCATCATCAGTTATGGTCTGAACAGGCTGCACTTGTAGGGTTTCATTCGGACACGTTTCCTCAGGACTAGCCAAACTGTCATAAGAGGAATGTGCGTTCCAAACTAGTTCTTCATACAGACTTTTTGGGGCTTCGCAAGAGCTGTTGTTCGACTAGAGAGTCTAGTCGAAGGTTTTGTCTGGTTAACATTGTTGTTCCTTTAAATAATGTAAAATTCATTTTCTTAGTTAAAAAATTCTTACTTCTGCCTATGAAAAAGGTTTTAAATAAAACCGAAACGTTGGCAACGAGAGTTTGATTTTTTATCCTGAAATATTGACCGAACCCCGATTAGAGAACACGCACACACATATATATATATATATATATACTTTTTCGTTGGAAATACGATCCAAAACGGACAAATATAGTTCAATATAGACAAAGAAACAAGAAGACGGTTCAAACCGAAAATTAGAGACTGTAAGTGTGTTCTTTTGTTTCTTTGTCCATATTGAACTATATATATATATATCAATGATCAAACCAAATTAAGAAATGGGAAAACAAGACTAAGATCTTTCAACCGTAACAAGCGGTCTTCGTCAGAGTCAAAAACCCAACTGGACCAGTTAGGTTTTTGACTCTGACGAAGACCGCTTGTTACTGTTGAAAGATCTTAGTCTTGTTTTCCCATTTCTTAATTTGGTTTGATCATTGATTGTTATTTCACGTGTTTATGTGAAATCTGTCATAATTTCTTGGATAACTTTTCCAAATCCCTTAAGAGTCTTTTAAATTACCAGGAACTAGGTACATCAACTCACCATACGTTTTGTTTTCAATGCTTATAAAAGTAATTCAATGCTTCAGGATGTAAAACGTATATACAATATCTTAAAAACTATTGAACATTTTTTAAACACTTAAATATAACACTCAAAGTTCACAATGAACTACTAAATAGAATGTAAACATTTAAACTGGCCCGTTGTCATTTCCATTTCATGTCAGCAGGTGTCTTTAAATTATTCTATCGTTGTCAAATTCCCCGTTTGTTGCAACTGTCCCATGTGCAGCTTCAATAAGTTTGTAAAACTTACTGTTTAATTATTTATATTGTGCCTCATTTCCAATATACTGAGGGCCTCAATAATACTTAATCTGTCATGGTCTTTTTCTTGGTATAATATTTCAGTGTTGTTGGTAACCATATCCCTGGTCAGCTTCACTTTGTGTAATCTTTCTGTGTGATCTTTAGGTCCTCCTGCAGCTAGGTGCATCGTGAAGCGCCTGTATAAGGTTGTGCTTGTTGCCCCAATGTATGTAGGTTATTATTTAAGATTAAATTAGTTATGCTTAAATTCTTGTAATATATGCTAATTTTCAGTCTATCTTGAGGATTTACACATGAGGTGTTGGCCTTGATAATTTCCTCCAATATCTCTTCATCTGTTTTGTATGCCCTTGAAAATTGATTTTGATAAAATATGGTGTATGTATTTCCTTGTCTTCCAACTTCTTGTTTGGCTTTGTCTTCAATCCTAATATTGAGATTGTGAGTGTCATATTTAAGTGTTTAAAAAATGTTCAATAGTTTTTAAGATATTGTATATACGTTTTATACGTATATACATTGTAAAACGTATATACGTTTTACACCCTGAAGATGGTCGAAGACGACCGAAACGTAGGAAGAAATATAAGCATTGAAAACACAACGTATGGCGAGTTGATGTACCTAGTTCCTGGTGAATTTAAAAGACTCTTAAGGGATTTGGAAAAGTTATCCAAGAAATTAATTAAAAAAACAATAGGCCGTAAATTCATTCTCACATGTATTAACGATGGACTGTTTCCTAAATATTCGAATATATATATTATATGTGTGTATAAACTTAATAGAACTCTTTTAATTTGTATCACTATGTGACGTGGCCAATTCTTCTTTCAATAGCCCTCTGATTTCAGAAAATTAGTTCAACTTACAGGATCGAAAATATATATATATATATATATATATAAATCAAAATATTAAAACGGTCCAAACCGGACAGATATATAAATGAAAAAAGACAACAAATAGAAGAAGCGAGAAAACTTACTGGGTCGATATTTCGAACTGAAGTTCGTCGTCAGGGAGAAGAAGGGAAGAAGAAGAGAAGAGGAAGAGGCACGTGCGTCCACTCGTACAAGCAGAGGGCTACTGGGGGCTCCAGGCGGCGGTCACCAGTTGTAGTATCTCGAGGCTTCCTAGCCTCCTACCCTGATCAACCCCTTCTCTATACTAGATACATCGATGACATTTTCTTCATTTGGCCACACAGCAGAAACTCTCTAGACACTTTCATTTATGCTTTCCAAACTTCCTGCTCTACGCTTAATTTCACCCACTCTCTTTCATATCGTTCCTTGACCTTTTTAGATGTCAATGTATCAGTTAACGGCAAAACCTTTACTACTTCTGTTCACACCAAACCCACCAACGCTCAGCAATACCTCCACGCCAATAGCTGTCATCCTCCCCATGTAAAAAAGTCTCTACCTCGCTCCCTCTCTATCCGCATTAATCGCATTTGCAATAGCCTCCAACAACGACAGCTCCATGTCGACAAACTCAGAAAGAAGTTCATTGAACGGGGCTACTCTCCCAGGTTTGTTGACAGACGCCTGATACCTCCCACCACCAACTACCAACCCAGCCTAAAACCCCAACTCCATCTCCTCTCCTCATCACTACATTCTTTCCAGGCGTCCACAAACTCAGGACAGCCATAAAAGAAATTTTTCATCTGCTCTCTTCTTCTTCCTCAACCTCGTCTGTCTTTCAACACATCCCCCGTCTCTCCTTCAAAAAGCCCCGCAACTTAGGCAACCTTTTCTCCCATAGAACTGACCACACCCCCAGGCTTGTAGGTGATCGCGGAGGCACTCAACGATGTGGCCGACCCCGCTGCCTCACCTGCCCCATCATTAACCCTGAACCTCTCTTCTCCAATCTCAGCAATAGTTTTCAAGTCCCCCCCAACACCTCGTGCACCAGCACTAACTGCGTCTATCGCTTGGAATGTGTCCAGTGCGGTGCTTTCTATGTTGGCCTTTCCTCCAACATGCTTAGCATCCGCATGACTGGACACAGAGATTCAGTCAGACGACGCAGCAACCTGCCTGTTGCTATCCACGCGAATAGCCATGGCCTTAATTTTAATGACTGCTTCACAGTACAAATTCTCAAAGTAGTTGCAAAAGATGAGAAAAGGTTAACTTTGAGAGCCTCTGAGGAGGCTCACATTTGGTTACTTAATGCCCGCTCCCCACCTGGCCTCAATCTCAAACGTTAAAGTTGTGTTTTTTTTTTTTTTTTTTTTTAAATTTATTGCTATTTATATATATTTTTTTTCCCTCACTCTCTTTCTCCTCTTCCTCTTCGCCACTTCTGTCCTCCTTTCTACCTTTTTCCGACCTATACGGTACGCGTGTTCGCTCGTGGTGGAATGGTGTCGTTCACGGGGGATTAGCCTGCAGCGCCTCGAGATACTACAACTGGTGACCGCCGCCTGGAGCCCCCAGTAGCCCTCTGCTTGTACGAGTGGACGCACGTGCCTCTTCCTCTTCTCTTCTTCTTCCCTTCTTCTCCCTGACGACGAACTTCAGTTCGAAATATCGACCCAGTAAGTTTTCTCGCTTCTTCTATTTGTTGTCTTTTTTCATTTATATATATATATATGTATGTATGCAGAACAAATCACGATTAAACACGTGATGCAACCAATGAAGTCCAAAATCACAGGGAAAAAGAAAGACAAAAGTCTCTCACTTCATGTCATCAGAGAACAAACAAAGTCAGAATAAAAATCTTTCTTTTTTTTTGAGTGAAAGGCCTCAGAGCATTTATTTTTTTTGTCTTTCTTTTTCCTTGTGGTTTTGGACTTTATATATATGTTAGCTTTCGTCTTCTCAAAGTACCACTCTCTTTCGTGAGGAGACCGTTAAAATGGTCGAAATAATGAAAGTGAGCCGTACTGTTTAGAGTTTTCATTCGTGTTTTTCTGTTTTTAAAGTGTATTTATAATGTATAACAAGTTTTCACTAAATGAGAAAGGCTTAAGTTTTACAACTAAGTACCTGTGCTTGGTCAGAATTATACAATGACTGTCGCCGTGTGACCTTGTCACCTTATATGAGTGTATAGTCCTTCATGTATTATGTATTCAAAATCTTTATGACAATTTCATGTTTGTTTACCTTTTTAAAGATCTTTTCTTGCAATGTTCTCAAGTTTGCTGTACTATTGTGGTCGTAAACAATCAACTCTTTGACGTTTTAAACTTTATTCATTACATTGAATAACATGGGCTAAAGAAGAAGAACAAAAGATTTTTGACTAATAACTAACATCTAACCTTCATTAAATGAACACGTTATGATTGGGTTCTTCAAGATATTACTAATTGCTATTAAAACGTGAAGGTTACATCGTGAATAGCCTACTATCTAAAGTGATGCTAAGACATTTGTTGGGCATAGGAAGTGGTTTAGGTTCGATCATCGCTTCCCCTGGGCTCTTCTTCCATCAGGTGTTTAGGTCAGTGTTTTTTAACCACTGTGTCGTGGGAAATTATCCAATTTGTGTGCTAGTGGAGTTTAGCATGCATCTTCCATACCAGTAGGTGACAGTAGCAGGTAGGTAATTGCCTTGTGGTTGTGTGGGTGCAGCGATAGGTGTGGTTGCCGACGTTGTCTGTGGTATAGCCGAAAGGCATAGGCACACGGTAATAGATCAAAACAGGTTGCCGACGTTGAAAGTGATCGATAAATTTTTGAAAAGGAAAAATAATATTTCTCACCATATGTTCAATATGAATATATGAATGAACTGAATACACAAATGCAAGGCCGGTATGAAATCCTGCTTGCAAGTACAGATAAAATAAAAGGTGCAACTCTGCCAGCAGCATGTGGCAATCTTGAAATGTTCTCACTCAACAATAAAAATGGCATTGTCAACAAAGATCGTGGTCTCAAGCTGGCTTTGCTGTCTAACTTTGGGCAGTTTTTGGTTGGCGGCAGCCAAGGACTTACCCATGTTGGCAAACAAAACTATTTTGACACTGCTCCCATTTTACACAACATATCTGTGTTAGGTGAGCTTTTCAAGCCTGGCTGCTGTAAAAACTCAGAACTGAAAGACTGAGAGAGAGAGAGAGAGAGAGAGACTAAAGAGCTTAATGTGTGCCTTTCATTGATTCCTGTCAGGCTATCAGCTTTGTGTTCATCCAAATAGGCCCAGGTTTCTGAGTTAATATAAATATGAATGTTTATGAAATATGTTTTTTTTATATGTTTTCTTTTCAAGGAGTTATATAATACAATCTTATTATTCAATGGTAAAAAAAACTTTATTAACACTATAACACTTATATTGATTATATAAGCTTTTTTTTTCATAGTTTCAGCAAGTGGTGTGCCATGAGACATTTTCAATGAAAGAAATGTGCCTTTCCTCGTAAAAGGTTGAAAAACACTGGTTTAGGTGATCTTTGACCATTTAATTGCAGCGATTTTTGTAATATATGTAGAAGTACTGTTATTCTCAATCGTTTTTCTACATTCTTGTGTGGATTTATTTACTATAGTTTCACTGTATATACTTTTACATTAAAGTATAGCGATCATTAAAAAATTGTGTCTTGAGATTCTGTGGGATTTACATGTTTTGAGGTCCCCAAAAGTCCATTTTTGACGGTTTTTTTTTTCGATGATCTTTATGAGTAGTGAATATCTAAAAGTTTGTGGACACGCTGTAGATCACACTGTTTCATTTAAAATTCATATTTTAAGCAAAAAATGGCCCTATACTGTGCAACTTAACTATTGTTTTCGGGGAATATTGCATCTTAGGAAAGCAAATTTTTTTTACCAAAATATGGTTTTAGAAAACATTTTTTTTTTCCTAAATTACTAACTCTAGAGTGGGTATGGGCAACCTGTGGTCCACGACGTATTTTTACGTGGGTCTCGGAGGTTATCTGAATTCTATTTTAATATTTAAAATTCCTTTGTTTTTAGCTTATTAACAAAAACTCACCCAGGCTTTGAGAAGAAAGTAAATCTTTGGAGAAAAATAGAGAGTGCAACAACATCAAATGTTTTAGTCTTTTTTTACATGACAATACTAGTATTTGAGGATTGCGTTGTGATAATTGCTTCATTATCATTATGAAATAATGAGATAGAAATGAAAATGGAAATTTAAATAATTATTGAAACATTAATATAGCACATAGTTATATATATATACTCAAAATAAATTGACACATAGACAGAAACTTAACAAAGACTCACTTTTCAATATTTCGACCGCCATTATGGTCGAAATATTGAAAAGTGAGTCTTTTTTATGTTTCTGTCTATGTGTCACAATTTATTTTGAGTGTAATCTGTCTTGCCGGACTGTTTCCGTTATATATAACAGTTCAAAATTGAGGATAGGTAGCACACAAAGTAAAGAAACACACTTTCAAACTCAAATTTTCGGGTAATCCATCTTCAGGAGAATGAGAAAGGGAGACCAAGCTCGTTGTAGACGCAACGGCTAGTAACCGATACGGCAACCTGTATTTATATATATAGGATATACAAAAATTAGATTTATCGAACTAGGGCAATTCTTCAGTTTTAAATTAAACTCTCAATGCCCACGCTTCGGTTTTTATTTAAAGCCTTTTTTATTAGCCTACAAAACAAAAGAAATATAAGAAAAAATACAATCATTCAAAAACCAAACATACAAATTACATTACGAAAATAAAATGGGAATTTTAGACAAGGAAATGAGAGGACTTTCCTAACAGAAATGCCTATTGTATTTTCATAATGTAATTGTTTGCAATTTTTATGTAGGTTTGGTTTTTGAATGAATGTATTGTTTCTTATATTTCCTCTGTTTTGTAGGTCTATAGAAAAGATAAAAACCGAAACGTTGACATTGAGAGTGTAATTTGAACCTGAAGAACTGATTGTGTCCTCATAAATTTAATTTTGCTTCTTCTTCCAAGTTCAAACTTTTAAAGATTTATATCGGATATATGGATGCATATATCAAAAAAATTATATGTTTATATATTGTGGGCCACAGTTCACAAAAGGTTGTCTGCTCGAGAGTGTTGATTTTTTTAAATTGATATGAAACTGACAGTAACATCTACTGAAAATAATATTCAGAATTTTTTAATAACAGGAACATAAAATCAATTTTAAGATTGATTTTAAAAGCTTGTGGACACGATACAGGTCTTATAGTTTGATGGAGAATAATGAAATTATACTGGAAAATAACACCTTTTGATAAAATGGGTATATTTTTTTGTTGACGTTATATAGGCCGAAAAGAGCGTTTTGACTACCCGTGACCTGTTGGGTCATCTAGCATCTTCCTATTTTATTAAAGAGGGTAATGAACATATTTTTAAGACAGCTCTCTTCTATTTACAACATTTTTTGTACAATTTCTTCAATGCCGTCCTCTTCAGATAAAACAATTTAAATCTTTTTAAAACTATTTTCCCTTGAAACCTTGATACGATAATTTCACAAACAATGATATTAATATAAAGCTCCTCGCTTATTAGTTTTGTTCCATTACATAAGCGCGGTGGACCAATGTTTCTCATCCATACATATGGTAGGACCTTCTTTTTTGATTTCTAGCTTATGTTGGAGTAATCCAGATAACTGGATTTAAGTAAATCAAGAAATTTTTGAGGGTAATGTATGGGTTCTGTTGCTACACAAAATGACTTATATGGCAAATATTGTTTAATTTCCCCAGAAATTTTTCAATGAACCTATGATTAATTCCACGGTGTGTCTCGTTAAATAAAACTTATATAGAATTTTCTATGAATAATTTTGTGGGTTGGCGAATCAACAGTAAACGTATTTATCAATACATCGGTCAACATTATTTGCACGGATAATCATGTCTTCAGGTAGTGTAATCTCATTATTTTCAACTCTGTGTTCACTAATATTAATCAGAAATTTAAAGTATTCCTCATATTCTTCTTGAACTCTCGTATTGCAACTTAAATGGAATTTAGTAAATTTGTGCCACAGGTAAGACTCTGATCCAAGCATATAGCCATCAGCGTCACTTCCTCTCTTGGCAACTGGAACAAGTTGCCAATTCCTGAGAGGCTACAGCCAATGTCCTAATTTGTTCTAAACCCCTTAATTTAGAGAGAATTAGTTTTATTAAGAACTGTTCTGTACCTTCTGATGCATCGGGATCCCTACTCTATCATTTTTGTTGAAATAAATATAACAGAAGAAGAAAATATAGGCATTATGACAGTGTTTTTTATTATGGACATAATTTTGTGCTGCTAATATTTTACTTATATTAATTTGATAATTTCTAAAAGTTCTATTAACTATAATAAATATCATTTGTTGGTATATTAAATAATTATATCATATTCTGGTCGATTATTCATTAAATTTATTTTAATTAAATCATTATAATTTAGGGCGAAAAACTAATAATATTTAATCTGTTGGTGTTCAAAATCACTTTGTGATCATAGAATAGTTAAGGCTTTGTCTTTAGTTAACTTATATAAACATCAGGTTTTGCAAACTTTTGTAAGAAGGTTCCTTTAGCGCAGATCGCAGCGTGCTGGACCTCTGGAAAGGTCGTGGGTTCGATTCGTACAAAATATCATATATTTCATTCAGTCTAGAGCGTGAACATTCAAATACACACTCTGATGATAAACATCAGAGTTTTATAAGTATGTATATAGATTGTATGATTTTTTAATTTTGTTTTTCTATAGAAGAAAGAAATTTTGTGAAAGGAATTACCCTAAAGTCCTTCTTATTTTTTTTTTAAAAAAAGTCAATAAATTCTGATTACTGCAAAAAGCAATGTAACTCCAAAAACTGAAAACTCAACTGGTAATAACGGTTAACCAGATGTACCATAGTTGTTGGATTTGTTTATGTTGGCTAATGTTCGAGAAATTTAATGATTACTGGAGTCATACTGAATTGCTATTTGTTTAATCCGAAAAATTTGAAAATATTTGATTAATTTATATATGTAAAAAGATTTAATTCTTATACTATAAAAGTAAAGTTTATCAACAATATAATTTATGATATTTTCCAGTGAGTGAGGGATGGTTATATAAAAAAGTGTTATAATGAAACTGCATGTTACACCGTTTAACAAATCATATATCAGGTATATAGTTCTTGGTGTCTTTAAGAATCCCGTTGTTTTTGTTAGGATGGGTACTTTTTTTGTTCTTTATGACACTAGCCCCTACTAATCTTTAATCCACTCCTCCAGTGATTCAATAAACTTAATTTTTTGTATTAGTTATTGTCTGCTGCGAATATTTCATGAGGTTATAATATGGGAAGAGTAATATTACTCTAAAAATGACAACTATTAGGTTCTGTCTATAGTAACCTGTTTTGGCATGATATCACGCTCCCAGCTTATACAGCCATATCGCAGATCATAACATCAAAACAGACTGATGCCTTTTTTACGTGAAAGCTCTTTCGGCACATCCCGGGAGCAACAAGCTCTGTCTATAGTAACCAGATATGGTTTTGATAAATGAACATGAGACTTGAAGTTTTAAAGAACGACGCTGTTTGCTTCATGTATATTGACGCAGTTTTTTTTGCGTGGTTATGAATCCATTGAATCAGAACTAAATCGAAAGTTATTTTAATCCAAGAATTATATAGTAGATTAAACAAGCTGATTGTTGGAGTATATGTACTAACTCAACTGAATTAATTTATACTCTATACTATTACATAAGGAAATCCTTCTAGTACGGTATCTGTCTGCCCGACTTAATTGCTACGTACTAAGTGTTTTAGTAAAATTATTCGATAATCACAATGGAAGTTGTCATGACTCTTTTCCTTCTCTCCTAAGAGAGCTGTCAGTAGAAACAAAGCCTTTTTAACAAGTTAAAACTAATCAGTTGTTTACATTGTGACATACACCTGGGAATATATTTCCCAGGCAATACCGGCACTTCTCTTGAAAAGATGGCTTAATTGATACTTTTACATATCAATATATGTTTATATTCTAACGTAGTGCAATCACTTATTATGTGGTATTTACTCATTGTAGGGTAAAAAGTTAATGAAATGGTCTCCACATATAAAAATTTAATGTTATAAACAACGCGTTTCGAACACGTAGTGTTCTTCCTCAGACATTAACTAAAAATATATTTTTTAGTTAATGCCTGTGAAGAACACTACGTGTTCGAAACGCGTTGTTTATACCATTAATTTTTTATATGTGGAGACCATTTCATTAACTTTTTACCCTACAATATGTTTATATACTAGTAAGACCAGTTTTACACGGGTGAACAATATATAGTAATAATAATTAATTTGACAAGCTTTATTTTTATCTAAATATTCGTATAAGTGCTTTATTATTTCTTGATTAGTATCTGCGCCTAGTGAACCAGAGTTTATTAGAATTGAACCGGAGGAATAAAAACGAATATAGTTCATCCTAATTGATAAAAGGTTATCTTTTAATTTATGGTTGTGTCAATGAATGTCGAAAATAATAATTAATTACTATTAATTGTATTACTAAAGAAAAATCTTTCAGCCAAATCAAGTGGTCTTCGTCATAGTCCAACTTGTTTCATATCAGTTAAACTCTGACGAAGACCACTTGTTTTGATTGAAAGATTTTAGTCATTTTCTGATTTTCTTCAGAAATAAATAAATATATTATTTATTATTAATAAATAATATATATATTATAAAATTGTAAAACAGTTATTTCTTGCGTTATATTTCAATAGTTAAAAATCAGTTTTCAAAATATTCAACATTTTTAAATTAGATTTCTTCAATCAACACACTTTTCTTTATTTCTTTGTTTTTGTGTGAAATCTTCAGTCCGTTTGCCCTGGCTTATACCGAAATTCTGGTATCTTCATTCGTTTATTTTGTTGAAGGTTATTAAATTTATAACTTCTGTTATTTATAACTTCTGTTCTACAGAAACTTCATTTACTAAGCGATGTATATTACAGCCAATAATTGGACATCTTTATGTTATAACTGTACAATACACTTGATAAAAATACATTATCGCAATTGTAACTTCACTGTACCAATTTGTCAAATGATAAATCTATCCTTCATCAGGGAAATGGAAACACATCCATGAATCTAATTTGTTCCCTTCATTTTGATTACTTCATTTCGTACAGTGCGTCAACTTTGAAGAAAACTAGCGGAATTTAGCAAGTCGTTTTGCTCTGATAGAGTTGCGGTGTTCAGATTTTCATTGATAAAGAAATCGCTAGAAATTCATAATTTGTAAACTGTTTTCTTTTTTATTACTGTAATGTATATTTGTAATAAAATATTTTTTATTATGTTATATAGTATTTAATTATATTTTTTATATACGAATTCCTGTAAGCATTTAATACCTGAGTTGATTTTTTTTTTATTTCATGGTTGTTCTCTTAATATCGTGTTATATGCAGTAGAACCTCGTAGTACGAGTGCCTCGTATGAGCAAACCATTCTTAAGAATTTTTGTCTCTTAGAACGAGTAATAATTGGTAGTATGAGCTACTCTCTTCCTTTCGCCTAGATGGTCTCCATTTTAAGTTTAGTAGATGAATAAAACATGATTATTTCTTCCATACATTTATTGTTCAAGTAATGTTATTCTTACCACATGTAGAGTATAGTTTTTTTCGATTGCACATTTTCTATTTTAAAAAAAAAAACTTAAAAACCGGCATTTTGAGGATAGAACAGATTATTTATTTTTATACTAATTTCAATGTGAAAAATTTCTTCTTAATACGAGTAAATTGCAAAACGAGATTGGTCTGGAATCAGTTTTTTTTTTCTTTGGAACGTCTAAAATGGGGTTTACGTACATTGATTGTTCTTCCTGATTTACCTGTACATTCTGCATTGTATCTTTCCTCAAAACATGTTAACTTGTTTCTATCACTGAAATTTCCTTGATTATTATAATATACTTTCCAATACTTTTTAAGCTACTAATATGGTGTTTCTCAAATTAAACAGTACAAACAAAACAATTTTTTTTTTTGTTATTGATAATGATCTATTTTGTTTTAGGATAATGCTTGCGACGAAGTCTAAGAAGTTAAAAAAACAAGTTTATATATTAGCAGCAGTGATCTTTCAGTTTGTAATTGATATTCAACAAAAACAGTGCAATGATTTTACCTCAGAACAAAATAATAGGATCTTCGAAATGTTGCAGGATAGTAATAGAGGATTGTCCTTGAATTGAAACAATGTATGAATACCTCATTCCTCAGAGTTTTAATCATAGAAAAAAATATCGGAATTTTTATTAATTATGGTATTTTTAAAATAAGATTATAAATTTTAATTATAACATTATTGCACTATTACCTTCACCTGTACTAATGTTTCAAAAGATAAATCATTCTTCAGCAGCGAAATGGACTCACATCCATGAATCTAATTTGTTCCCTTCAGTTTGATTACTTCATTTCGTACAGTGCTTCAACTTTGAAGAAAAGTAGCGGAGTTTAGCAAGTCGTTTTGTTCTGATAGAGTTTGGTGTTCAGATTTTCATTGATAAATAAATCGCTAGGTATTCATAATTTGTAAACTTTTTTTCTTATTTATTACTATGATATCTTCTTCGTTGGAAGATTGTAATCTTCTCTTTAATATGTATATGTTAGAAGCTAGTTTTTATATGTGTAATAAAACATTTTTTTATACAGCATTTAATTATATTTATTATTTATGAATTCTTGAGATGATTTTTGTTTTGTCTTTCATGGTTTTTGTCTCTTAATATCGCACATATGCAGTAGAACCTCGTTTACAAGTGCCTTGTACGAGCAACCATTCATAAGAATTTTTGTCTCTTTTTTTTATTTTTTATTATAATTTGAGGGTGACTATAGCATTGCGTCTTAAAAAAAAAACTATTGTACTTCTCCTTTTCTGTACTAAAGTAACCCAGCAGTTCGCCTCCAAGAAGCTCAGCACTTTGGCAGGTTCCAATGGTAAAAGTTTTTCTATGGTTTTGTAGTAGGTCCCGAAGCACCTACCTCTATGCAGCAAAGTTGCCTTACAGTTAGTCAGCAGGTGCAACGGTGTTTCTTCCTCTTTTTTTGCAGAATCTGCATAAACCATCATTGATCATGTCCATTCAGGCTCCCTACGTTTCAAGAGAAAGTAACTTACTTTCTCCTTCTTGATGTTCTTCGGGATGATTTTCTTCGGGTCCTTAGGTACACTTGAGGGAGGTTGGCTCCCACTAGTTAGCGCTTTTGAACCCTTTGCGTTTCCGGAGGATGATTTCCGGACTTCCTTCTCCTTAATATCATACTGGGGAAAATCCCTGTATCTCTATCGGTGGTATTTTGTCCGCTCTGGTAGAGCACCGCATACCGGAGTAAGGCTATTTACTCAAGGAGGTCGCCTGGTACTCTTGAGGTTCCATTCATAATACAGTAACCCCTGTATCATCCATTCTTCAGCATGGATCCCATGACACCTTAGGTTGGGGCTGAGATAAAAGGAGGGGATTTGGGGATTAGGAAGGATGTGAAACGAAGGTGGTGAGGCCCACAGCCCCTGATCACCTTCTCCTCTTTCGTTTGTCCCTGCATATAGCAGGGTTAACAGGGTACCCTCGTGAAGGTCGAAAGTCGGAGTTGAGTGTTAGAGGCTATTAGAGACGCTTAATCACTCCATTACTACTCCTTTTGTCTCTTACGACGAGTAAAAATTGGTAGTTCGGGCGACCGTCTTCCTCACACCTAGATGCTCTCTGTTTTAAGTTTAGTAGATTAATAAAACATGAATATTATTCAAGTAATATTCATACTACATGTAGGGTATTGTTTCTTTTGAATTTGCCACAGTAGGGCATCAGTAATTAAACTAATTAGTTCAAATGAATTAAGTTATTTTTTTTTCTAAAAACATCTCTATTTTAGTAGCACTGCAGTGCAATTTGAGTTGACTTTCTAATATGAAATAACGTAATAGATTTTCGAGTTTAATGTTCAGGTGACCACACACTTATTTCTGAAACTATCAGATACAATAAGAATAATTTTAGAAAATTGAATATGTATAGTATAGTACTTTATATGTATAAAATACACACAGCTATAGTTATATATATATTTTTAATCCAAGGGCTTTTAGGAATTTGAAGAATAATTTGAGTAGGTAATGGATAACGGAATCTAAGCAACTGGGAGATCAGGGGCTTGCTGTAGGTGTCCCTGATAATTTGGAGAATCATAATGAACTCTAAGTCATTTGTATATATATATATATATATATATATATATATATATATGCATGTGTTGTTAAATAACTCCCCATATTTGACTTGTATCTACTTTTGCGTAGTTTTGAAAGTCTTTTCTCGTCTCTTCGTTCGAACAGTATAACTTATAACTTATATAACTCTTACATAACTTGTTCCGAATGTACTATATTATATGCATCTTCAGGACAATAATGGGTATATCTATGGATTGCTAAGTTTATATAGACTAGGCGGAGTTGTGGGTGAAGGTTAATCAGTCATCGCCCTTGTGTCAGGGAGCAATTTGAGGGATGAAGATAAGATGGTTGAACTGTCCTACCTGGCCAATCCGGGTCGGTCTGTTTGAAAACAACTTCAATACTCTATATGACTAAATATAACTAAAACAAGTTCAAAAACTAATAATAGTAACACACAGAGAAAGAGACACACTTACTAACCCAAATTTTCGGACAATTTGTTTTCAGGAGAAAAGAGGTCTTCTGCCGTTGGGTGCGATTCTGGCGTGCTCGGTCTCCCACTCTCTTTTCTCCTGAAGACGGATTATCCGAAAATTTGAGTATGTCTCTTTCTCTGTGTGTTACAATGCTTCGTTGTTGAACTTGTTTGGATTGACTTTCCGTTTTTAAAGTACATACAACTATAGTTGTATATATATATAGGTCGCCGCTCTGCCTTCCTGCGGGACTCTTCGCCTCCTGATGACGATGATGGTCGAAAAATTTCTGTCTATCGGTTTGTCCGCAAAATTTTGGTACAAGTAAACTGAGCCATCATAAGATATAGCGAGCTGAAACTTTGACAGTACATTTGTGTAGGTCTAACTTAAAATATAGTCTCTGAATTGATTGGAAATTCAACGAAAATTGAAGTTATGGACATTTAAAGCAAAAACGTTTGTTACAAGTAAACTCAGACTCCATAAGGCATAGCACGCTTAAACTTTGAAAGTAGGGTTGTGTATGTCTAACTTAAAATCTAAGTTTTGAATGAATTGGAAGTTCAATGTAGAAGCCGGAGTTATAAACTTTTAAGCTATCTTTGGCTAACTTCACAGACATGTTTATTTTGAAAATATACAGGTATAACAATTAGGCATTGTTAATTGATTTCAAATTTGTTTGCATTTAAGCTCCCAGTAAGTGATAATTGACAAGGTATTTCCCGGAGTTCAAGATCTGCCATCTATTCAGAATAACTGGCTTTGTGAACGATCAATTCTGACCCCTAAAAATGTGCAGACAGGAAAAATCAATAATTAAGTTCTTGCACTAAATCAAGCTGAGGAAAGAACTTAGAAGTCAGTAAAATAGAGTGATTAGTGATGAGGAAGCAGTTCATTATCAAATTGAACTTCTTGACTCCGTGACTACTCTTAGACTGCCTGCTCAGGACCTAAAACTTAAGTAGGGGCACCAATCATGCTGTTACGAAACTTGAGTGCCCCAAAAATGTACAACGGGACACGACTCGCAATTCGGCTTTGTGCAGATACGTCATAGAGGCTGATATCATGACTAGGAGTCAGTGTTTGGGAGCCAGTGTTATACCATGCATACCATTGACATCTAGCAAGTGTCTCTTTCAATTCAAACGGTTGCAATTTCCCGTCAGAGTCTGTTTCTTACTGACGGTAAATCAGTCGCAAGGCCAAACACTGTCTACGGCGAAGTGAGTGAGACCAAGTGTTTTTCACATGGTCAACTGTATGTTTTGGTGTAATGGCTGGAAAGCTAAGGTACACAACGATCAAAACAGGTCAACTGTATGTTTCCTGCTCAAGAGTTAGAGGTTTCTAACTCTTTGTTCTTCCATGCACCTGAAGGATTTACTGCTAATGTGGTGTATTCAGAGGCACTTACTTAACACTGTCCTAATAAATATATTGTTTTCCTATTCTTTAATTTTTCCAATAATATTTTGAAACACCACGTATCATCTCTGATTTTTGTAAAATACTCGTCAAAGACGGGCAGGTCTGGTAGTTGTCAAATAAATTTTATTAACTGAACAGTGTGAGGCAGAGGATGAAGCTTTTGATGTTTACTCCTCTTACACAATCAAATCATATTTTGTTTTATTGTATCAAAACCAGAGCCAAAGGTAACTTGAAGTTAATAATATACCATAGTTGTTTTAGCATATTACTAAAAGCAATATAGTATTACAATGTATATTAAAAAAAAACAGATGAATGTAATGTATTAATTGTAAAACACAAAGTAAACTATACTACTATTTACTATATATAAAGCAAAATATTTTATAAGAAACTGGGGGAATTATATAGGTATATATTTTTTTTTCTATTAAGGTGAACAGTGAAGTAATATCGCTCGGCAATAGTATACTGGTTAGTAAAGATTTGAAAGTAACTGCTGAATCTAAACAAATGTTAAGATCTAAATCCATTTAATAAATTTATCATAGGCATAGATAAATAATTAATACGATGTATACAGCAAATGTAACATTTTCAGATTGCTGATAACTATGGAAAGAAATTAAGTGAATGAACATTTCAATATACTGCAATGGTAATCCCACAAGGGAACACACGTATGCCGAGCATTGGCCCTTTGTGATACCACACAATGAAGATTGATTCTACATTGGGAGCCCTAAATTTTTCCTAACTCAAGTGTATTTAGAGTAGGGATCTTTAACGAGTACCTGACATCGTACAGGCTCGGGGCAGACGGTTTAACTTCCTCGGAGGGAGGACGTGCTCAGATTTATTCACCTCCAGCTTCGATCCCTCGAGGGCCAGGTGGGGATCGAATCCCGGTCCTATCAGTTCAGAGGCGAGTACCTTAATCTGGCCCCTTTCCCACGTATAATGAAATTCCTGAATTAGATAAAATTTATAAATTTATGGGATTACAATATTCCATTTGCAATAATGCCTCAATTAAAACAAATATATTTTAAAATGCTCAAGAATAATTTTGACAAAAAGTGTCTTACGTGTCAGTTTACTAATGCAGACTAAGACATATGCAAACATACCTCTTTTACTAAAATGGATGACATTAATGACAGAATCTCCTTGGTGAGCAGTAATAGAGTGCTGATATTAGGTTAAAATTCAGAGAATTTTAGCCGAAAATCACCATTTTGTTCTAAGTTCAGTCTGTTTCTTTGTTTTTTTTTTTATCAGAATTGCGTTTGCATGCGAAAAACCAGCTTTAACCTTGTGCCTACTACTTATCACCACCATTTCGAATGTAGTTTGCTTTTTCAACATTTTTGTGTATTTGTGAATACTTAACATTAATTGACCTCTCTTTCGCCAAGGTGAACTCTTCGACCCATGGTCATGGTCGATATAGACCCCTGAGCTAGTGGAATATATCATAAAGAGGCTTAATGAGATCTTTGTGCAGGTTTTAACGTGCCTTAAGCAGAGGTAAAACCTCAATACTTACACGTATATTACATAAAACATACACCTACACCATAAATAAATGCTAATAAAATAATAAAACTGAGCTAATACCTTTTTTCTTTCTTTTTATTATATTATTACCACATTAAGCGTGTAAACATGGATGCACTTTCAAAATAGTAAAATGCACAGAATCAACAAATAGCTCATTAATTAATTTCTCTTAGAAAAGTAAATTACATTTATTTCTATTCATTCTGTTTATATTTTTATTTATTAAATATATATTTCAAAGAGCTTTTAACCGATCTGAAGTTTTAAATAAAATTTCATTACAAAAATAAATAAATGTCAAAAACACTTTATTCATTACCACTGTAGTTTATAGTAACTAACTAAAAAGAGTGTACAGTGTATGTTAGGGACTATAAATCACACATAATATTTTACTTATAGTAAAGCTGATTATAGATAGATCACTTACAATTTTTCCATATCTGAGTTCCAAAATGATGTGTTTGTTGAATGACATTATTCTTCTGATAGGGTGTAAAGTCACGGTTAAATAGTATCATACTCGTTAAAGGTGTATACTGTAAATTGACTTGAGAATGTGAAACTGTACAGTAGTAAGGCAAAATCAGCTCTGTTGTTGATGAGCTAAAAAAAAAAGATATCTAGTAAATCTTTGTTCAACATCATTTTTAAATTTACACTTAATATAAGTATTGGTTGTTCATGTTTTCATGAATTATATTATGTATTAACAACTAGTTGTTTGAACTTTTTGCTTATTAACATATTTTTAATTATATATAAACTTAGCGTAGGATTTTTTTTTCTACCAAAACGTAACCAATAAAATCTGCAAAAAAACAGGTCATTTCCATTCAATACTATGTCATTTAGCATTTTCTATAATGCTGGTGTACACTTGTTTGTGTTTTTTAAAGATGCAACAATTAGTTCTTCTAACATAGCCAAACAACTTTCTACACTAATAATTTGACCGAAAACAATTGGTGAAATGATGGGATAGTCATACATTTAGCCAAAATGTGTCAGACTTTTTTTTTTATCTTAAGCTACTAACTCTAGAGTCATGACATTTTGTTATTATTATGGAAATCAGAGAAGTAATAAATGGAAAAATCCTCATATTTTAAGGTAACTAAAAGGGTATTTATTTTAAGAGAATGTAAACATGTTGACGTATTATTCAATCTGAAAAGTTATAAGGTGTAAACAAGCCATACCGTTTGACAAATCAGAATGAAATTACACCTAAAAAAAGCAATTTACTGTTCGATGAGTTGAAATAGTTTTTTTCCAAATGACGTTAACAAGAAGGTCTGATTTCAGAAAATGATTTTTTAAAGATAGTAGCTGATTAGAGAACAATGCATTTGTCCTAAAAAAAAAGAAATAAAATAGAACATACAATTAAGAATTTGTAAAAACAATTTGATACAATTTCGATTTTATAATCAATATAAGTTTAGGAAATATAGCAATAAAAACTCAAAATTCATTGCTATTTAATAATTGATCACCTGATATATTTGTATTTTTTTACATTTGCTTAAAATTGGAATTTGTTTAAGTGAATCGGATGAAATTAAATTGTTGTTTAGAAGTTTAAGTTTAAAAAAATATTTGAAATGTTTTAATTATTAAATATAATAAGTAGAATGAATAAAATTTTTAGATGTAAAAAAAATTAACTAATCAAACATATATATTGTATACTTTCCGTGACATGATGGATGTTTGTCTGACAAAGTGTTCTAATCAAACTAAATGTTACACCCTCGAACAAAAATTAATGTCAGTTGTAGTTCTTGATGTGTGTCATGAACCTCATTATCTTTGGGTAACATTGTAGGTATGGCAAATATACTCCTTTGTTCTTTATTAGACAAGGGTTACTAATTTTAAGCTAGTTGCTTGGTGATTTGATGAACCTGACATTCTTTCTTATATTTTTCGGACAAAATAAAAACATTTTGAAATCATGAAGGAATCACTTGGCTTCATTCTAAAATAGAGAAGGAGCTCATGATAGACGCTCATTGAATCGACGAAGTAGCACTAATATATAGATGAATCAATCCACAAACTGTAGAATAGATTACAGCAAAAAAGAATAATTGGTATAAGTGTTGGTTCTACCACCGTTGTGAACCCTAAAGCATATCCTTAGGGAGAAATGCTGTCGTTCCTATTCTAGTGATTACTTGTGGATGACTTACGGAAACTCTACAAGTGATGGTTAAGATATTCAAGGATATGCAGAATACATTTTATTAGAAGAGTAATGCTTAATGAAACTGCCTTTCAGATGAAGCAGTATGCTCAACAAATTTTGAAAGATGGGTAAAGGTGAAATGTCAGGTTATAAAGCCACATAAAGTGGTCCTTATAGCTTTCTGAAGAAAAAAATATTAACCTGAAACTATCAAAGTTTCGGGCATACACATGGAGGTTCTTTATATGACAGATTAAATCGTAAAAGCCAAGTAACGGATACATTGTCTAAAGGAACAAAAGTAATTTTCTACTGGAAAAGATTATTTCGTGGAACTTGGGGTCTTATCACAAATATTAACTTTGCTTTACAAAAGTATTATTACTGCTGTGGTAGAACCAATGATATCACATGCATCCGTGATATGATATAAAAAAAAATCCTGCAAAGGGATAACTGGATCAATCTATTTGTGCTTCCTTCAGGAAAGGACTATTTAGAATAGTTTGACCTGAGTATATGGTGGTCAGATACAATACCCGTCGTACATTATTTTGCTGGTAGCCTCGAATTGAATACAAATGATTACTTGGATTGAATATCTGAGATCAATAAATGGGTTCTAGTTTGACATGCTTACAGAATCATACCATATACCATGCATACTGACATATCAAGAATTAGTGGAGTGAAGGAAAATCAAATTCCACCATGTGGGGCTTAAGAAAAGAAGAAGAATTAAGAAGACTCATTGAAAAACCATTAACTATTTACTGTTTTCTAATGATATTATTATGGACTGTATAAGTTTCAAGGAACATATTGTAAAGGAAAACTTAATGATTTCAACTTCTTATTATTAATCTGATAATTATTAAGATGTTGATAACAACATCTTAAAGTAAGTAAGATTCACTTCTCCCCATGTGATAACCGATTCATTAAATTTAATCAACGTATGATTATGTATGTCCTATTTTGCTGAGTTCCGTCATATTGTTGTGACATTTCGGAAGACTGGGATTCGTTTTTTATGCTTTCAATGCATTTGGTTTTTTCAATACTGATAATCTTTCATAACTTATAAATAAAGGTATACATTCTTATAAGAAATATTTTATTATTGTTAAAAACATTTTTTTCTATGGAAAATTGTTTTAATAATAATGGTTAGTATTTATTTATTAATTTTCTGAATATCTTTGTTCTTGGTTGAAGATGGATGTAATGATTTTACTCTATACCAATAATGCAAAAAAAAATTCTTATCAGTTTAAACGATTATGGTAAACTATTTATAAACTGTGCATGAAATTATCATCCATTGGTGTTTGAAATATAGTTCAACCTTAAGAAAAACTCGTTCATTAAAGACATTTTTTGGGGATATTTGTTCGTTACACCAGGGCAAACTGAAACCTCACTTACCCATAGTTCGTTGCTGACAATTTCAGCCAATCAAAGAGTCAGTTGCATGTAGTGGGGAGAACGCAGTCGTCTAGGTTCATTGGCTTCGATTTCTCGGCGGCCATTTTATTGTCAGGTAGTCGCTTCGTACTACTTAGTGCTCCGTTCTCTGTTCACTGGATTGTGAGAGGGTAGTTGTATTTAGATATTTAGCTTAATGGCATCGCAAAACATTCCCGTAAATTCAATCAAAGAAGAAATTCGTGAATCGAACGGACCTGCTGATAATAAAATGAAGCATCAAGACAACCGGCGAGGAGGAGGACATTCACGAGGACGCAACCACCCTCACAAGGGCGGTGATATAAAGGTCTGTTGATTTCTACTATATAAAATTGGTTGTTTATTTTCTTGGTACTTTTTTCTCACTTGTGTTAATTTCGAAATTAAAAAAGCAATTTTGAAGAGAGTCGTATGCTGTTCAATTATAACTTTTTTTTCGTAAATGATTGAGTTCCATTCTAATGTTTTAGAATGAAGGAAGAGAATTGAGGGAAATCCCAGTTCGTGGAGGCCATGGAGGTGGCGGTGGACGTGGAAGAGACCGAGGTGGACCAGCCAACAGGGACGCTTCGCGTTCTAACGAGGTTAGCTTACTTTGGGTAATCGAGTGTTAGGGTGTTTATTTTGATCCTTAGCATTCCTTTTTGAATCAGAACTTTCTGTCGCGAAAATTTCTTTCTTTTATTTTCCAGAAGGAAGATAGTTTATTAACATGAAAGGGATTATAATATTCGATACATAAATGAGAAATACAGGGATTCAAGGCAGTTAGCCCAGTTCATTACTATTTATGAAATATAATTAATATTATTGGTATTTTTAACATGAGGTTCTATTAGTTTGAACTATTTTTTCTAAGGTAACAATAGTCAACTGCTTTGTTTGTATTTGGTAAGTGTACAATAAATGTGTATCTTTAGAATATTCTATATCACTGTCTTTGATATACATTAAAATGGAAACATCATCTTTTAAAATTTACGAGTTCTATTTTTATGCTAAGAATTCAAATAATCCTATGCATTAATTAAGTACAATAGTGTCACAAGTTTATTATGAAGGTGTACCTATTTGAAAGTATTTGTTTGCTAAACGTTAGCAACTGTAAATACATCAGGACTATCAGAAAATTAAAAAAATATCAAAGAGCCAGACAAAGACTTTCTGACTAGTGTATGTGCAAGTAAAATTTTCACAAGTAGTTTATGATTGTCAGCCTTTTGATTTTCATGGAGAAATAAATTATTCAATAAAACTATTTATTCAATAAGTTGTTTATTTATGGTGTTCATTTATGTTTTGTTACTGGCTAAAACCTAGCAGATTATATAATTAATCTACTACCCTTCAAAGGGTGATACACCCTACATAAGGGTGTTTTACTATGGTTCAACATTAAATTATGTGATTCACTTGAGAAAAAATTAGGATACTTAAGAGATAAATTTGCTCAACTACCCTGCTTATGTTGTATCAAAGTTCTTTAAGAAATATAAGTAGTTAACCTTTTCAATAAATTTGAGTTACCAGATAGATAACCTTGGTTTTCCTTTCCGCTAAAAATCAAATTGCTATCATTATGATGTATTATTTTACCGAAATAGAGTAATAGTACCAGAGACGTTATTAGTTAAAGTCTTAAGTAGAATTCATGTGACCCACTTTTTTGTACCCCTCCAATTCAATGGAAATCGAAATAAAAATAAGCCACTAAGTGAAGAGGTTTTTAATAAATGTGTGAAGCTTTACTCAGCATCAAATATGATGTAGTTTATTCATATAATTAAGTTTCTTTGAATATCAACTAAATGTTTATAAACTTCGGTTGTATATGATTGACTATATTCGACTCTCACTAAGTCTTTTCAACAATGCTATAGCTAAACCTGTTTGGCTATGAACAGTTCAGGGTTAGCTTTTTTTTTGAATGAAGAGTGGAGGGAGTGTTAACGGTGACAATGTCAGTGAAGTTTTGTGATAGATAACTGAACGATTTATACGAAATGAGTCATCTTTCTATAGGGATGAATGATGAATATCAAAAGATGGCAGATAAGAGGTTTTATAATATGATGCAGACTTCACCTGGAATAATAGCGAAATGTGATCAATGTTAACAATACTTTGTCAATAGTGAACCATTCTTCTTTCACTTGCCAGAAATTCTTGGAATTTAATTCAGTAGTTATTTTGTTCAACTAAATGAGTTCATTTGTGTTTCGTAATGTTGTTCCGTAACATTGCAAAACGATTATCTTGCGGCTGTTAGGGAATAACAGGTGTTGTTAGTTGCAACTTGATAAGTATTATATGCACTCTGATTAATGTTTACCTGGTTTCTTCATAATGTTACCTAAATTAATGCTGATATATCTTTTTCCAGAGCCCTTTTTTGAATGAAAGGTCATTGAAAGCAATCTCTGGACCTACTGTTGACCTGCCATCACAGGAATACAAGGAGAAAAAGTTTAACAATCGCTGTAGATTGTACATTGGTAATCTTTCACCAGAAACGACAGAAGAAGAATTTAAATCTCTTTTTGAACCTTATGGTGAAACAAATGAAGTTTTCATCAGTAAAGATAAAAACTTCGCATTCGTTCGTCTGGTATGATTTGTTTATTGTTTTTCATTTACTCAGAACAATTAAAATTCCCGTATAATTCATTTTCAAATTGCTTATAGGACTATAGGTCGACTGCTGAAAAAGCTAAACGTGAATTAGATGGAAAAATTGTGAAGAACCGTAACCTCAAAGTGAGGTTTGCTCCTCTTGGTTCAACTATTAAAGTGAAAAATTTAGCTAATTATGTTACGAATGAACTTTTAGAATTGGCATTTTCCATTTTTGGAGAGGTAAACTAGTGAAATTTGTATTACTAATTTCTGAAGTTGTCTACCTTCATTATATATATTTTTACTCTTTACAGATTGAAAGAGCTATTGTAACTGTTGATGACAGGGGTAATTCATTGAGAGAAGGAACTGTTGAATTTAAACGCAAGGGTTCTGCATTAAGTGCTATAAGGTTTTGTCATGAAAATTGCTTCTTCCTAACAAGGTAATGACGATCACTTTCAGTAATAAAAATAATCGTTGCAATAAGTGGTAGATTATTAACACCGTATAATCTACGGTAAAATTTCATCAATCGGTAATGAAATCTGGTAGATTTCATTTTTTACCCGACAGATATTGAAACTTAACGTCTTTAAATAAAACTACTCTTTATGAAGGAGAAGCAGATCTAGTGAACAAGTAAATCCATGACGTAACTTCGTTATTTTAATGTTTTTGATATCTCAAAAAAGTTAATAGTATTATTGTCTTTACTTACCTGTTAAGTTTTATTCCTTCTCAGTACTGTTAGTTTTAATTACTTAAGCATTTTGGTAGGCTTTATGATGTATTAGACAACAAAACGCTAGTGTAGAGTACTTCGTTTTTCTGTTTGAACAACCTTCTTACTTCATAATTGTCGTAAGAATTGATTATTAGTACTAACTTTTTTTTGTAGTTCCCTAAAACCGGCTATTGTGGAACCATTTGAATTCACTGAAGATACAGATGGGTATTCCGAGAAAATGGTACTCAAAAAGACTCCAGACTATTTCCAAGCTCGAGAGGTCAGTTAACATTTTAGTTTTGTTACTGTTTGATATTCAAATGATGTGTTAAGATACTGTAAAAAAAAATTTTAAAGGAACTGGAATGATTTCAATTTTTTTTCTTCCAGGTGGGTCCAAGATTCGCTAACATGGGGTCTTTTGAACATGAGTTTGGAACCAGGTGGAAACAAATTTATGAACTCTACAAACAGAAGGAAGAAGCCCTTAAAAGGGAAAAGAAATTGGAAGAGGAAAAGTTGGAAGCACAGTTAAAATACGCCAAATATGAACATGAAACTGAACTTCTTAGAGAACGTAATTTTACAATTTCTTTAAATACTGGAAAATATTTACTTTTATGTAAATGATATTGTTTCAACATATACCCAATATGACTAAAATATTCCTATCAAGTGCCATGGAATTATTAAAAACATTTTTCTAAAACAATTACCTCTAATGGAATTGGTTTTGAAAAACGAGTGGTCTCTTATGCAGTGATATGAGGTGTTAGGAAAAATAATTCAAGAGCCTGTTCCATTATGAAAGCCATTTTTTTTTGTGATATAACTATTTCAAAACCTAAGCTAACAATTTTTTAATTATTACATAAACTTAATAGTAATCACTTTCGTATTTGTCATGATACTCCCTCCCATATTCCCCAAGTGTGGATCAAGTGTTTAATGTAACATTATTTCTAAACCGGTAGCCCAAAATCAAATTATTATCAACGTGTAAAAAGCTTCATATTTTCCCATGGTCATGTCAAAAAGAAGGTTTCTTTACAGAAAAACACCAACATTTTTGATTTTCAGAAATATTCATGATGTATAGGACTCGATAAAAACGAAATATTTTTGATGAAATTTTTCCCACTTTGACAAATACTCCGGCATCTTATATCAAAAATTGTTGTCTTTCCTATATTACCCAGTAAATGGTTATTATTCTCTCATGTCAAAGCCGCAAATACACTTTTTATAGTGATCCCCATTTGGGGATCATTGTCACAATGAGTATCAAAACTGATTTTTCTGTAACATTTAGTAAAGATATAAGTATCATATAAATTGTTTCACCGATAGAAAAAGAGCATTTCAAGTATATTTTTCGCAATTTTATAATTTATTATTGAACTAAGAAGGTAATTGTTGGGTTTCATCTTGTCATTGAACATGTATGAAATGATCGTCAGTTTATAACTTCTACAGTCAGGGTTTACTTAGTTTTAGATTATAATAATTCCTTTCAAGAAATTATTTCAACTAAATTTGAAAGTAATTATTTGTTTCGTTTTCTATTTTCAGAATTGCGTCAAAGAGAAATGGACCGTGAAAGACAAAAGCGCGAGTGGGAATTGAAGGAGCGCCAGGCGGAGGAACAGCGCGTGGCTGAAGAAGAAGCCTTGCGACGACACCAGGAGGACCTTTCTCGTCGAATGATGCACCAAGAAGACGAGCTTCGACGTCGTCAGCAGGAAAACAGTATCTTTATGCAGGTAACTGGTAATCCTTTACTGTCAACTCTTCTTCGAGGTTCCTTCTTGTCTAATTTCTCAGCCGATGTTTAATTAAGATGCACTTTTCAGCGAGTTATTTGACAATTGCCAAGTTATTCCTCCTCTTTGTTTAAATAATGTAAATAAATATATATTTTTTAACAAATGTTCTTTTATTTCAGTGAAGATAAATAAATATGATTTGTAATTTTTTTTAAGAATCTGAATGTGTCAATTATTATATAAATCTTATCATAAAATGCATATTTAACTGTAAAGCGCTTAAAATTATTTTACAAAAGTATGTAAAATAATAATTGTTTATATGAATTTATAATAAATATACATTCGATGAAACTAAGAAAAAATTATAGTCAAATCAGGAATACAACTTAATTTTTGATTTTCTGGAAGAACTATATTTGTATCAAGTTCTTTTTTTTTTGCATAAACATATATTTGTACTGCCTAAGGATAATTGTGAATTATTTCGCAGTCCAATTTATTATCTTCAGCTGAAGTCTTCAGTCGACTTGTGATAATGTAGTTAAAAAATTGTATAACTGAAACTAATGTCATAACTGAATTTATTGGAGAAACCTTATATAAAAAAAGTAAAAATTTGTAAATGATTTTCACAAAAGTAAAACAACTAATTAATTAAGAATTTGGTTTTCACCAACTTTGTCAGAAGGAAAAGAAAGTACATTGTTGCACTGAAGTCTTTGTTGCTCTTTTTCTTATTTTTGATTATTGATTGAGGGAGAAAAATAAATAATTAAACATTTGTTACTATTTCAAATAGTTTACAGTATTTTACGAGTATGTCAGTTACGAATAAGGTAATGAAGCTGCTTTCGTAGTAAAATTACCTTGAAACAGAAGGATTCTAAATTTAACATTTTTGTAATATAAAAAACTATGTACCTTTCTCATTTGAACTACAATTGGAAAACCGTATTACAGTGTAAGGGTGAGGAACTCTTCTCGCAGTCGTAAGAAATATTGATTGAACTCAGTATTTCTTGTAACTTACTAACGTAACCAAAGCAAGCCTAGTGAATGTAATATATTTCTAAGCAAGAATTTATTCGACACATTACTCGAGTTACAGGTGTATTGGGCACCTTTGTTTTGATACAAAGACCGTAATTAAATACATAAATATAAATTAGTAACCATGTTTATACAATGATTCTATTCTGATTCATTTTAAAGTAATACCAAAATAATTACCAGTTCTGTTTTCTAATTATTTTTATCACTCTGATCATTCAAATTTATCATAATTGTTCATCATGTAGTTATATAATTTCACATTAGCACAACTTATGATTATTGTTACTATCTATGCAAAAAGTATGTTTACATTTTATATACTATTGATTGAAAGCAGATAATAGGGTTCACAAGTAAAGATCCCTGACATTTTTTAAAGACAAAGAAATAAATCACTAAAGTTTGAATACAATTTTGGTATATCCAGCCTCCGAAGGAGTATTAATTTGGCTGTTTTATTATTTTACCTCTTTATTTGAATTCTGTTCAAATTCTTAGTTTCAATTTATACACTACTTACAAATACAAATATAACAAAATGAATAATACTCTTATTAAAAGGACCAGATTTCTCTAAATACATCTCGAGGTAACGACCTGAAAAGACGTTTTAAAGCCAGTATTATTCAATAAACTGCACGAGTTTTGTTTATGTATAACTTCAAATTTTCTTCTTCCATAATTTTTCCAAGTTTCGGAAGTCTTCCGTGTCTTCTCTTCATTAGAATTGTGTCTATCAGTAACTATATTTTTGGTCGACTTGGTTAAAATGATCATCATAGTGCGGTGAACGTCCTGAGGAAGATTTCCCAATAGTGGAATAATTGTGCATCAAGCTAATACACACACACACACATATATATATATATATATATATTAGTGTATTTCGGCAGCAAGTCCTCTTTCAAGCATATATTATTGAATTTGATAGCAGATTCTGCATTCCCGATTTTCCTACTTATAGCTTCTATTTTCCTTACAATTTTCTTTTGAGCAGGTGATAATTGGCAAAGCAAGCTAGCATTAGAGATTCAGAAGGCTGAAACACTAAAACACTTCACTGGGGATAACTATTTAATTAATCACTACACTAGATTAAACTAACATAAATTTTGAACTGTTATATATATATTTGAACATTTTGGTAGCAGTCCTTCCTTGACACACTTATTGAAAGTGACAACCAAATTTAGCTGATACATGTTTCTTAACAAGTTTCTCAATTTTCCTAAATAACACTCTTGTTATTTCGTCTACACAATAAAGTACATCTCCTATAATCGACATGTTTCGAATGATCAACATTCATCATCAGGACATGAATAACTTCTAGGGTGGACTATCTGGTTTATTATATTTACACGGAGAAGATAGGAGGGGTTGTTTTCCTTCAAGTTTAAGAAAGGCTGGGCGTTAACGCTATGTATCTTCAATAATTCAACACCTTTAAGCCGACGTTTCGTCTGTATTTGTAGACATCTTCAGGACTACGTCAATACAGAATTATTACTTTTCATGTTTTTGTAAGTAAATTCTGGATTGATGTAGCCCTGATGATGTCTACAAATAGAGACGAAACATCAGCTTAAAGTTGTAGTATTATTGATAGACCAAACCTCAATAAAAATAAAAAATAGTGATTATATATATATATATAATATATATCATCATCAAGAAAATGATCCACAGAGGACAAAAACTTTTCAGAGTAAACTATAGGTACATAGTAAATAAAAAAACACACTATAAAATTCGGTTTAACCGTCATCAGTAGAAAAGAGATAGGGACATCAAGTGAACTTGCGGACCATTGCTTCGCAAGTGCTCTTGGTATCCCAATCTCGTTTCTATTGATGACGCTTAAACCGAAAATTAGAGACGTGTTTTTTTTTTCTATTTACTATGTGTACCCATGGATTACTCTGAAAGAATATATATATATATATATATATATATATATATATATATATAAAGATTTCACATAAACACGTGAAATAACAATTAATGATCAAACCACAATAAGAAAATGGGAAAGCAAGACTAAGATCTTTCAACCGTAACAAGCGGTCTTCGTCAGAGTCAAAAACACAACTGAACACTAGACGCAGAAAACATCTGGTGAGGAGTTGAGAAGAGTGGGAGGGAAGAGTGATATTTTAAAAGGGTGAAAGCGCAGGAAAGGACTAATGTCCAGAAAGGGATGTTTGGGGAAACAAAGGAGTACAGTAAGAAAAGCGGATAGTTTTTTACTTTTTCTTACTGTACTCCTTTGTTTCCCCAAACATCCCTTTCTGGACATTAGTCCTTTCCTGCGCTTTCACCCTTTTAAAATATCACTCTTCCCTCCCACTAATCTCAACTCCCCTCACCAGATGTTTTCTGCATCTAGTGTTCAGTTGGGTTTTTGACTCTGAAGAAGACCGCTTGTTACGGTTGAAAGATCTTAGTCTTGCTTTCCCATTTTCTTATTGTGTTTTGATCATATATATATATATATATATATATATATATATACTAAATATTCAAAAAAGAAATCACAGAAAATCATTACTAGATTTCGATTTCCTCGACATCTGGAAGATAAATGTGAGTTGCTCAGGTCGTTCCGTAATGAGTCGTTAACTGTTTTCGGAGTGACTCACATCGACGAGGGAATCGAAATATAGTACTGAGTTTCTGTGATTTTTTTACATGTGTTCTTTTGAGAATCTAGTTTATTTAGTTCGTGGAATAGTTTCATTCAGTTGTTATATATTTAAAATAATGGAAGAAATAACTGAAATATTTCGAACTATTTGATTTAATGAGTACCTTTCGTCTAGATTTATTCTACATTAATTGTTGAATATACAAGATTGATACATCTAATTAAACAAGTTTTTTTTTATTTAATTGTTGTTTAAATTAGTTTTTTTATTAGTTGTTGAGGATAAAAAATGTCACCTCTATATTTTTAAACCAAAGATTTCAACTTTATCTAAATAATTGAAATAGCTAAACTATCTTTAATAGCTATTAAAGAATTCAAATAGTTCTTATTATATATATATATATATATATATATATACTGCTTGAAATTTTGATACCAATATGGGATGATCCTTAAAGAGGTATGTTGTAAAAGTGTGTTATAGGGGGCGACTTCATAATCAAGTTTGCAACCCCCACTCAACATACTACTGATATTCTTGTTTGATGCAGTTAGCTGAAGTTTTAACATCTATTTAGTATTTGTGTTTGTACTAGTACAATGAATTTTAACTGCACTGAACTGACATTGTTAATTCTAAAGTAGGTATATTATTGTACCTTTCTTCTATTTATATTTTCATTTCTTTTCTATACTAGGTATTGCTTTTTTTGTTTTTCGTTTAGGGATGATTCGACGATCTAGTGTATTTTTCTTCATTTCGCTGTACATGCCGTGTAGTATTCTGTCAAATAGACGAAGTATATTTAATACATTTGTCTTGTCAGGATTGATAACACTAAGTCTTTAATTATTAGTTCAGCCAGTAGTGGTCCTTATCATCTGTAATCTAAGTTAAGACATATTCAAACATACACAAAGCAAATATTGGCAAATTGAACATATCCATAGCAAAACTTTTTTTAGCCCATGAAAAAATTTTTTTCTTTTTGAATTATCATATTTTATATGTTTTTTAAACACCAATGTAATATATACAGATCTCTGCAAAATAAATAGGCATACTGTAAAATTACATTAACTCGTCAATATTTTTAAGTTATATCTTCTTGAAATTTTTTTGTTAACTAATCTAGTAAAATGAAAATATACGTGCTTCTACATTAATATCCGTTAATTAAGTACTGAAGATTTCGCAAAAATGGATGATACTGCAAAGAGCCATTTAGAACGTATGAATACCAATGGCGACACTTGTTAAACTTCGTGATTTTCTATTAAGTATAAACAATATTAATTTGTTTTTAAAATAAATGTAGGGATTCTTAGATGTATTCTCTTCTATAATAAAGTGTGTTTACTATATATATAAAATATACATACAGTAAGAAAGGAAGGTCATTTTTATAGAGTTGGAATTCTTTCTTTAAATCTTTGGTGAGGATGTGGTAAGTTGTCATTTTTTTGTATTTAAATTACAAATGTATATATTTCATTAAGCTGATCTTTTAATAATTTACAATTCATTTATATGCCTTGTTTTCTTCTCTTTCCTGAAGATCATTTTGGATTATCTCTTTCTGTTATGTTGTTTTTTTTTTAATTGAGTTTAAGATTATTCTTTTGTCATATGGAAAACCTTAAGATCATATTTTCTTTTTTCTTGTAGTTTCTATAAATGTTTCAATTTTTAAAAACCAAGATGATAATGGTTAATGGTTGTTGATGAATGGCGTGCATTGGTAGTTTGCGATGATGTAGGCTTTTTCTTTATCGATAGTGAGGCTAATATGTGGTATTGTGTTAGGGAGAGAATGGGAAAAGAAACGCGGACAACTACACGAACAATGTTCCAGGGTCTTTGAGAATGGAGTACGAAGCTGCTCTCCAAGGTAAACCCCTCCTCTTCCGTTTTCTCCCTCCGTTTTGTTTTCATCATATGACTTATTCACTAAAGAGTCTTTTCCTTTCGTTTCAGGGTCTTCCAGTCGTCAGTCGGTACGTAATTGATCCTTTTTCCAGGGCAATTAACTTAAGTATCTTTTAATAATTACAAAACCATATTAGCATCGAAAAAATGTTTTAATACATTCATCATCTACAAATATATCAGTTAATGGAATGTATGAGTTAAATGTGTGTTATTTTTGAATGATTTAACATCATAAAGATCAGAATGCAAACAATTTCAGAAATTCTGTGTAGGCTAAGTAATGAGATAAATTTGATTAATAATTATTCTTCTCAAGGATGGTTATAGATCGAAAGTTTTTCTTTTCTTTTTATCATTTCATTAATGGTTTATTAATAAGATTTGTTCTTTCTCTTCTTTATTCTTCACTGTTACAAATTCATTGAAAAAAATTGAAACAGTTTAACTATTTTTGTTTATAAAGTTGTTAACAAAATATTAGAGTGTTTAAAATGGAGTATACTAAATATAAATTTAAATTAAAAGTATTTACTACATGGTTGATTGGAATCAAACTGATTGTTTTTCGAACCGTGTTTGTTTTCATCCATTAAATTAATGTTATTGATGCTTGAACTAGTTTGATATATTAGTCTAAGCAATATATTGCTAGAAAATACTAATGACCTGATTGTATGTTTCCAAATAAGTTTATTTTAAACTTTCCTGAATTTTTGCTAATTGCAGCATAAAGAATGCTATTTCTTTATTGACAACTTTTTCTATTGCTACCATTTTTTACTAGTATGGAGGTCGCCGGACCTACAGTATTTGTATGTTATATATATATTATACTTTCAGGAACAATTATAAATGATTATTTAAGTACTTTTTTTGGATACTCATTGATAGTGCAAGTATTGAATGATGATTATTTATAAGTTGGTGACTAATAAAATGGTTGGGGTTTCGGAGTTGGAGGATTGCATGGTCCATCTTTACTGAAATGGTGCTTCAACTCTATGGAATCTGTCCTGTTTTGTTTGACAAGGCATAACTGCCTGCAGAATTCCATTTGATATACATTTTAATGTAATAATTCCGAGACGCAATGTCATTTTTTGTTAATTTGCTCGTAACAATACTAGAAATCTCAGTACAGCCAAATACCAACTATGGTCCAGTTGCACTTGCCACCAGCAGTGATTCAGCCGGAATATGTACTGTCACGGCTGGCACCTGCCCACCACGCAGGTAAATCACATTCCTCCCAGTAGCAGAGTGTAAAGCTTCATATTTACCAGAGCAAACTACTTTTATACCTTATACTACTACTTTTCTACTTATATGCCGGATGTCACGGTCTATTGGATTTAACTGACTAACTTTGCCTACTTTATTCCGTTAAATCTATAAGTTGGACTGTATCATTTATTCCCACTGAGCTCAATGTTTATTAGTTCATGAAAAATTTATTTTATAGATGGAAACCATTAGCAAAATTATGTGTAATTTGGATGACATTTCTATACCATTAATGGAAACATACTACGATAAGAGTTATTTTTTTTTATTTATAAGTAATTTTCTTATCAAATGGACGTTGGATGAGCCATATTATGGTTAACTTATGAATGATAAATAATCATTGTAATTATAATTTGTTGCTTCAACTAGTAATTAAAATTAAAATGCTTCATCTACTTGATATTTTTTAGTTTCATTAAACTATTATTGGTTCAAAATATTGAAATTACCTGTTTTGAAATAATTATGAAAATCGTGAAATAGTCGTGCATTTTTAACTGTTGTTAAAAATTGAAGAAATAATCATTTTAATTATACAAACAAATTTTATCTTTAAAATGTTCAGTAACTCGATTACAAAGGGTATAATGCTATTTGTTGAATTACAAATTAAATAACAAAAGGTTATTTGTTAAGTATCTTTTACCTTTCACAATGGCATTTCAAATTTTTGTGATCAATTTGTTGAACATAATTTAAAAAGTTTAAGTTTTCCTATTTATGTATGGGTTAACTGATTTGATTTCGGAAAACTGCTCCTGTGGATATTATCATCAGTTATTAAAGGTGAAAAATAATAAACAAACAATACTCACAAGCTCGTCTTCAGATGGGATCTTCTGAAAGGAAAGACAATAAAATTACTTCCATGGTGACGATTTGGTTCAGATATAGTTGGGCGGTTTTATCTTGCTGTTTTATTCGTTTTTTAATTTGTGTGTAACTTTATAGGTATATGGGTAACATAATATTTAAGGAATGAAAGAAAGACTTTGCTGGTTTGAATAACTGTGATAGTTAAAATCGGTATCACGGCTTATCATAACCGGTGATGTAATCAGAAAACATTTCATCGGGCGGCTTTTAATCACTGGTTACCATGTTACTAGAACAATAGTTCATTTGACTGTATCTCAACCCGATAGATAATCACATACATGTCACTCGAGACTTCATCACCTCCTGCTCCTTCTGCATTTTGTAACTATATACCAGGGGTTCTCACCTTAGCCTGAAAGATGCCCCCCTCTCACCATTTGTCACATGTCATTCCCTTCCCCTCTTCTTTTGAACATCAACTTATTCAAAAAGTGATCAAAAAGACACTTTAAAAAAACTTTTTTTCTTTATTAGTATATATATATATATATATATACTTACTACTTAACATGGGCTATGTTTCCAATAGAATTTTACTATTTAATTACTAAATATAAATTCACATACATCTAGAGTTCTCATTTAATTAAAATAGATTTTTTTTAATTTATAATTAAGATGTCAAAACCTATAACATCTTTCCTCACTCTGTAAACTGCGGTAAGAATTCAGCCCCCAAGAGCCCAAACTTCACCCCTATTCACCCCCATTGAGAACCTCTGCCATGTGCAGTAAGATTGGGTGTATGAAGTTCTCAATAAATCAGTGGGTTTTCCGAACTGCGGTCTCGGTTTATTTTTAATTTTTGCTCTCATTTAATAGATATGGAACCCAATATGATTGTTGCTCATGACTATATAGGATTTCCCACTTTCGCTACTACTAAAAGATCAGTCTTATTCATACTAATTTTATAACCTAATATGAACAGTCGTCATGAACTTAATTCGTCTTGTTCGTAAGAGAAGCAGAATGTCATTCAAAGATCGGTTTAAATCGCGAAAATGTAAATCCATCCTGTATGAAGTGATGATTTTGATCCTATAGCCTTCCTCACTGTCAAAGTTCAGAGCATGGATGCTTCGCAATGAGTCCATATTTTGATACTACATGGTCAGGGAAACAAGCTTTTAGACGCTCCTGCGTCAGATCCATTAGAATCTAAAGAATATTAAGCTGGTATTGTCATAGATTTCTGATAAAAATTAATTTCTTTTCTATTGGATCAAGTTTGTCAATCACTACTGTTTATTAATTTTTCTTTTATATTTATTCTGCTATTCTATCATTGGAGACATCTCTAATATTAGGTGGAAAATAACTTGCAGCACAATATGTGCAAAAATGTATTGGACCATGCTTTATTAGAGTGCCCTTCAGTCAAACAATTCCTACCGCTTAAAGGGATATAGTGGAGCTATCAACGCCAAAGTTGTTAAAAATTCGGAAAAAATAGCATTTAATATAGCTTCAATACTGCGGTATCAGTCCATTTGCTTTTGAACTTACTGGATTTGATCAGATTATATGAATTTAATACATCGCGGCAAACTTGAAGTAACAAAAATGTATATATAGCTTGTAATGCAAGAAGTAAAGGCTGATATTACCTTCAGTAGACTGGCTTTCAAATTGTAATACCAGTCATATGTCGGCTCGCCGGTTTCGAATTGTTTCTGTTCCCAGATAGGAATGCAATAAATAAATGGGTCAGGCGACAGTTTCTCCAGGTGTTCCGGTTAATTACCATAATAGTGTTTTCAATAACCTTCGTCATACTAACAACCTTGTAATATCTCTTTTTCATGATTGTTTATGAAACTTTTGATTAACATACGTTTTCCAAAACAATGTATATACATTAACAGTTATTACCTCATGTAATTTTTGAACATTCCATATTATTATTCTGTAAAAGTTGCATATAATGTTACTCAAACTTACATCGATTAAAAGTAACCAGACTTATTACGTTTAACTGTTATTTGCATAATCCCTCATTTTCTGCATTCTGTTGTCTTTGAGTAAATTTAATTGCTTTACTTCTTAGTTTTGCGTTTTATGTAATGACAGTAATTTTTGTGACTTTCAGATCTGAGGAGATTATTTTGAACGTTTGGTTGTTTCTCTTTTAATTTTAGTCTTTATCTTTTTTCTCAATATTTTTTACAAATACCTTTATTTTTTTATTGTTTTATTTTTTTTTTAAATAACTAATCTGAAGTGTGTTCAGATATTTTACAGAAATATAGAATGTTTAGTATTGGCTATTTTGAATGAGGCTATGCTGATTTGAGGTGGGTGTGGTTAAAATGATTCACTTTGCTCACATTGAATATGTGCACATTTTGTCCCTGAACATGTTTCATTTTCGTACATCTGTTATAATTCTTTATTTATCCCAGAAGAAGTTGGAAAGAAATAAACCAAGGAAGAAACGTAATTAGAAAGAATAGACTTTCGAGCATTTCCTTTTTTTATCCTTAAATACGAAGACTACTTACAAAACAGATCATGTTATGTTTCCAAAATAATTTTCTTTTCGTTTATAATGCGTAACATTTCCACTGTATCGGGTTTTTTGGAAAGGTATTTTGGACTTACTTTTTTTACGGAATAAAATTACAAAAAGTTCTAATCTAAACCCCATCACTAGAGCTTCTTGTATGCAACCTTCTTGGTTTTGATTCTAAACACTGTCGTTAGTTGAAATAGACTGAATTAATCTTATCACTGCTTACAACTTACCTCTAGTGTACGGAGACGGCCCTACTCACAGCTGATTTTGTTTCTCCCCATTTATAAAAGTCTACGTGAGTTTAGATTTATGGGAGAGTTAGGGACATAAAACCTGTCGAAATAATGTGGCCTCCAAAAACATTGTTAACTTATCAAAAAGGCTACAAACTGCATAGTGGTGGGACATCTGAATCAGTAAAGTTTTAGCAAATTGTTGTCGCATTGTATTTGTGTGTCCACCACCATCTCGGAATACGTATTTTTTGAGCCCGCAAAATCGAAATAATAATTAAGAGTTTAGTAATAATGTGAAGAGAAACAAAGTGGCAGTGATTTCCGCTTTGTTTTTTTTTCTTATTAATTGAATATTCTCAATTGATTGATTACTCTGAAGTAGTAATTGAATACATAAAATTAAGTTCATTGAAAATTTTTTTTTACATTTTCATTAATCTCTTAATTAAGTAGATGAAGTTACGAATATGTCATATATAGTTATTCATAAAAAAAACTGTATTTCTTTTACTATTATGATGATTTTTGTTATTGTAAAAAGAAAAGTTGTTGAAATTGTAGTAAACAAAATTGAAGTTCATGTATTGCAAGAATTCATCGCATTTGAGAACTTTGCGAGAGATCTAATTACTGAACTACTCACAGACTACAAATTTTAGTTAAAATATTTTTCCTTTGTTTGAAAATTTCAAAGAAGTGATTAGCATGATATAATTAATAAAAATGGTTACTGATTTTTCCTTCATATTTTTTATGATTTTGTTGTAGTTTCTTACTTAGTGTGTTTGATAACTGTGTGAACAATTTGTGCTCTAAAATCGTCTTGAATTAATTTTATATTGATAATCTTATATTGACTTATTCAATTAATATAAATTTGAAGTGAATTTCTTTTAAGAGAAATTAAAATTTTGCTACATAATATAGAATTCGATTACAGAACTTGTTTAATGATGGTTCTGAAGTGAAGTGACAGTCTGTAATATAGTGGTTTTAATCTATGCAAGTTGTTAAATGGTTTTAAATTAATGTTTCATTGATTTGTGACTAGTGTTATTTACCTATGAAAAGAATTATTTTAAGCAACCTTAGTCTTCCTATTAAGCATTGTTGCTTACTAAATCTTTAACGAAAGAAACGCATGACATGTATGCTAACTGCTGATATGTACTGACTAATGAAATTATTTTTCTACATTTCAATGAAGTAGTGATTATTTTATATACAAAATGCTCCTGAGTATGTAGTCTTACATGAAATATCCATCGCTTTAATTTTGTTCAAAAATATTTGAACAAAATCAAATATTTCATAATTATTATGAAATATTCAATGCATTATGAAATCTGCAGTGAAAACATTCATCATGTAACTATGTTTCAAATGAAAATTCAAGTAATATAAGAGAGAGAGAGAGAGAGCGAGTATCTCGTGTTTTCAAACCTATTCATTGTTGATCTGATTAGTATAATGTATTTTCATCATGTATATAAATCAAGAAATTGAAGTTACTCGTATTTTTTTTTTATATAACTAGATAAAAGGCTATAATACAAACGGCAATTATCAAAATAACTTTAATAAATCCAGAAACACGCAATCAGGAATATACTTTAACATTCAAAGGAAAAATAAAATGAATAATTCCATTTATTGGTTGACTGGTCCCTCCTATGCATGATGGCAACTTCTTTGAATTTTATCTTCATCCGATTATAACATTAGTGTTTTTTTGTGCTCAATATGCCATTAGTTTTTTTTATTTTATGAAACAATTTATTTGTTTCACTGTTGATTTAGCGACAGTATGGAGTACAATAATTTATGAAATTCAATTGTCAATAATTTCTCTTTTAAAATTAACACCTTGCTGATCAATTTTTTTTAGTTGTTGTCAATGTCAAGAAATGCTGGTTATCATTTTTACAACAGATATATATTGCAATCAATTTCATTTTGTTTTACTTTATCATGCTATAGATTTGTTTTTCTTTTATGTAGTCACTTTAATAATTTTCTTTGTAGAATTCGTAACGATGGATGTTTCAAAACACGAGATATGCCTGTATATGGCTTATTTATATACTTTAATCATAAGTATACATATTACAATATTATGGTGATAGCATTATTATTTATAATTGAATGCAAGAAACTGAATAATTCTAATTGTTAAAAATCATCGAGAATGTTGAACTCTACAGTCCTTTAACTTATTATCTTGTCTTTTGCAAGTAGGTTTTCTGAAGTAAACCTAACTCTCTTTGAGATAAAAAACATCATAAAGGTTTTATCAAAAAGGTTTATGATGTTTTATTATCATATTTTATTTTTCTATTTTATGATTACTTAAATTTTAATGGAAAATTATGATTATTAATTTTATGTGAATGTGGAATTGAGGGGGATGGTGATAGTATGTGGTCTGCCTTTTGACCTTGAACATGAAATCTGTCACTATTACGGTGTGGGGTCTACCTTATTGCTTCCTTTAATACAATGCCCCCCCCCCCCCCCCCCCAGTCAATCAGGGATAAACTATAGTTCACTTAAGCCCTTCGAAGGTGTTGCTCCCAGAATTTATTTAGTATAAACCTGTGATTAAGTGTTGGTTCATTTTTCCGAAGAAGGATGTCTACAGCATTATGATTCGTTTGAAAAATATGAAGGTCTTATGAGACTAAGACGTGATTTTATTATCTTATTTAGAGTTTTATCATATTGCATACTGAAAGGTAAATAAATATAAGCAGTAATCACTTTTAATATAAATCCTGATAATTATATCTAAAAATATATTCCTACTGAGGTAGAGCTCATTCAAACCGGGTAGACCTCATGCTACACTTGATTCAAGGAGGTTGGCCACATACTATATTGACCCTGCAACTCTCTAGTGCTACATGTGATTGATTCTATGCTGGACTAATAAAACATTAGATTTCTTGATCATATCATATGTACTCGAAATACGAAACTATAAATATGTTTACTTTTTTATCTTTTCGTGTTGTTCCAGGAAAAGTCATGTTTTATAAAGTAGTCATGTAGACTATCTCAAGCGGAACTCACCACTTTATCTGAATTGATTTGTTGCAGTTTAAATCTTGTACTTTCCTTTTGCATTTTCATCACTGAGATAGTGGTAAAGTTCGAAAACAATCTGTGAAAAGAAAAACAATATAAAAACATGAATTTGCTACAGTTAATGAATTGAGGTGGTATAAAACATACTTAGCGTCTTTCAAAACTACTCTTACTTTCAAACCGTCTTTTTTCTCTAAGATGATTTACTAAAAAAAAATCCCTCATGAGAGAGGGGTGTCTGCAAGATGATTTCATCATAAAATGGAAATAAAATTCCACTTAGTATTTGATGAATAAATATTTACCCGTATATCATGCATTCTTACTATACTACAGCAACACTCTTGCTTCTTTGGTTCTAGTACAAGGAAGTCTTGAGATAATTTCTAGGTTTTTAAATTGAAATTGTAGATGTCATCATTTTTAATGTTTCAGTAGTGTCTCCTGTACAAACAGATTATATAATCTATATATATTTATATGAATATGTTACATATAATAATTGAATATATTCTAAAAAGTTTATGTAAGAAGATATTTATTAACTCAAGGTGTTATGAGTCCTATTTTTATTGAAGTAACAGCACTGTCTTAGTGTTTTATATTAGTGTGTAGCAATAATTGAATCGACAGTTTTCTTTTACTATATTTGATAATGTTAATACAATTATTTTCTCCCTAATATCCTTGGTACAGTCCCAATAATTGGGTAGACTTCGGATTTTTTTTTAACTTCGAATTAAAAAAATATTGGGACAGTTTGATCTTAATCTGATTTGCAAAGTGGATTATAAATTGTTGTGCTTAACGTAGTTGTATTTTTTTCCTTAGAGTATTTGTACTGAATAACAACGCCTTTATCAAAAGCATTGAAATCTTCCAAAGTTAATTATTATATATACCTCTACCGTATTAAAAAAAATCCAAACCTGTATTACTTTTTATTAATCTCTTTTTTAGATTCATGTTATACCATATATTTAATGCATAATAATTATTTGGAATCCGTTAATATGGTTTTTATTGAATTCATATGATTTAAATTTTATTGATATTGGAGAATCACTCTTTCTTATGAATTTCTTTTTATTACTTGTTTTGTATTTTTTACGGGTTTTTTTCAGAGCTTTATTATATAAATCTTACTTACATAGGGATTGAAAAAAATTGTTTACTCATCACGCTAAATTTTTCTGTTGCTTATAGAAATGCGACATTGAGTTAATCTTTGATTTCAGGAAGTTTAATTATACATATTTTTTTAAAGAAAGTCCAGTTAAATATCAGTATGCCCATAAGTCACCTTGATGTGTCCTAAATAATCTCAAGTTATCACTTTTTTCATAATTTTATCTTAGATAATTTTTTTAGCTAAAGAAATTTGCTTTAGAATGGTTTCCAAAAATGTGTAAAACGTCTCAGTGGCCAAGATAGTTAAGTCGTGAGACTTCGATTCATCTTACCCTTAATCTAATTTTGTGCTTGTCCACTTTTTAAGTCTTGACTTGAGAATGATATCTATAGATCTTGATACTTCTTTAACTGTTCTTTTTTTGAAGTATTACCGTTCACAAATTTTTTTACACGAAGTAGTTCCGTTATGAAAAAAATAGGTTGTATTCACAATTTTTTTTTCTGGCTTTTAAGTGGTTAAATTGTAATTATTAATTATTTTTCTTAGTACGTAATAATAATGGGAATATTATTAATTGCAGTTATGAAACCTGGGCTGTTTCATAATAACAATACCACGAATTTTATCACGATTCTTTAAGAAAGCTATTGTAATGAAATACAATAATCCTTTCTATTAATATCAGGAAACATAAACGTCATTATTGTTTTCATCAGTATAATAATTTTATAATAAATTATGTATGTTCATTTCGTTTTTTTACGTTTGTGTATATCATAATCTAAATGCTATCGATTTTTGACAATCACACTTTTCATTTCAAACATCTCATTTTATTGAACTAAATAGTTAATATGATAATAAGTTAATACTTAAATAGTTAAATCCAATTATAATTTTGGTGGCCTCTCTGTTAAAAAAATCGTTTATATTAAAGCTTATCCATTTAAAACTGTCAAAATTTATGAAATTGTTTTTTATTATTAAATATTTACATTATTATTGTCAAAAATTTAGGAAATGAAATAACAACAACCTAAAATAATTTTTAGTTATAGTATAGTATAGATATAATTTGAATAATGTTTCAGCTAAAGGAAATTTCTTTCTTTTTTTTTAGTAGTTCCCTACGAAATGTCTGAAATTACCGGAAGTAACATACGCCCGAGTTAATTTATATATCTGTATAAGTTTAAAATGTATGCGTAAGTATATTTGAAAACAAAAGACTTTGTCTTAGAGTTTGATTGTTGAGAGTAAATGTTCCTCATTGTTGATTGAATACTTTCCATATGATAGGATGAATGTTGATTTACACGTTTATTGTTTCTAGTTTTATGTTTAGTAGTTATTACTTTTTTGGCCTTAAATACCAAAATTAATTGTGCAATATATTTGGTGGATTAATAATTTTAAGTGGATACTGAGGTTGCATAGTACAAGAAAGTTTTCATAAAAGTTGGAACTTTAAAATTCTATAGTTTGATGATATATTTTTGTCCCAGGAAAACTCAACCTTTTCTGAGTTAAATCGAATTTTTAATAGTTGCAACTCTTTGGAATGATTCCCCAACATTAAGGAAATGTACTAGAAGAACATCTATATCTGCGTAAAATTAGTATTTAGAAGTAAGCTTTTGCTTTTTATGAAATAATACAAAAGAAAATTACTTCACTCATTGCTGATGGATTGAGAACTAAAACTAGTTTGGGGCTTCACTTTGACAGTGACTATACTTGGAAAAGTGTATGTAGTGGTCAATACAGGTTTGTTGCTGCATGATTAAAATCTACTTAGAAATATTATTCAAGGCTTGAGAGAGTATGGCTGGTAGTAGTAGAGATCTGGTGTTGTTTCTCCAGATTTGTAATTTTACCAGCTGTTACTTTTCCGAGCGAATTGTTTTTTTTTTCTTTTTTTTTTATTTTATGATTCCAGGCTGGATATCACGTGCTCGTATTGTCACATGGTTCTTTGCACTTGTAGACTTTCTTCTTGATGTATAATAGTTATTCCTGATAACTTCTAATTATTCTTCTATCATATAGTCATCATCTTATTATTTATATAGTGGATTTCTACAGTTTTTATCTTCCATAATTCCAACTTCTTATTTACATTAGTTCTTCTTACTATAAGAGATTTTTTATTATAATTATTGTTACTAATTTTTGGTAACTATTCGTTCTGTGGAGTATGCATTGAAATATGCATATTAATGAACTATACCGCAGTTCATACTGCAAATATTACTATGCTGTCCGCGGTGGCGTTACTTCAGTTATATGAAATTCTCTAGTCATCAATTCTTTTATAAAAACTACACGCTTCGAACACTTCTTCTACGAGAAGGTAGTCTCCCTTTTTATATAATTTTTGAAATATATTTGGTACGAAAACAAACCCGATGTTGCAGTTTCAAGATTCACTTCATTAGGTTATTTCCTTTATTTCGACGGAGCCCTGTTTTGTGATTCGTCTTTTTGAATTACTGTTTCACATAAGCTGTTTGATTTTTAAACTCCATGTTAATTAAGAAAACAAAAATTCAATGTTCCACGTCAAATTTTAACAATAAACAGCACAATTCTAGTCATGTGGAACTTTGAAAATAATGATGACTTTTCCTAAACTTTTGTATGATATATATAAAATAAATGTTTACTTTTTGCGAATGAATTCTGAATAATTATTAAGTTGAATTACTTATTTAAGAAATATTAACGTAAATAAAATTAAAAAATACTTATTCGTTCTTTTATTATATTTTAGATTTAAAGCTTTAAAATCTAACTATCACGAGGTTTATAATGAGTTAAAAGTGATTTATGTCATTTTGTCTGTTTTTTCATGCGCGATTTATAGATTAACATTCCCAAACTTCTTCGAAAGTGGTCATTATTTTTGGGTGTACAGAATTCTCTCTTTTATGTAAAAAATATGTATCATATTGTAGGACCAAGTTATTTTTGGATAAATAGGTTCAATACAAATAATATCATATATTTTAAGTAACATTCAATTAAACTACTCATTATTGTGAAATTGCATCTTTTAATGATATATATTATATTGAGCAGTGATTACCTACCTACCTACCTTGTAATGTAATGCCATCTTTTCTCAATATTATACTACTCCTAGCTAGTTTTTTAATTTTTATTTAGAATTTTTTTGCAGTTCCGTTCTGTTCTACGAAACGAATTGTGAGAGATGCTGATAAATATTTGTGGGATATATTCCGCTCTTTATAGTGTCATGTAGTCGTGCTGTTGAAACTGAACAGCAGCAAATCCAGAATGTTTGTTTAAACTATTATTGAGCATTGATTTCTCAAATATGTACTACCTCTACTAAGCGGTAAATCATTTTTTCTATATGACTAGAACACTCAGTTCTATTCACATCGAACTTTTTTCTATGTGAATAGAACAATTAACATTTCCCTTTTCTGGAATTTGTGATATACTTTTATGGAATATCTGTTCAGAACAGTATGTACCGAAATTTCTTGATCAATATATAATATTTACCAAGGAAGTCACCACTAAAAACATTAAATAAAGTGGAAAAGTTCTTTCTTAAGCGCTTTCTAGTGCTATTCCGTTTTCGAAAGGTCTGAGAAAAGCAAGTTATAGAAATGAAAGTAACACTTCTGCATATATGATATATAAGGTGAACTGAACATGTCCTAACAGATTACTGAAAGTCTATAGACTAGACTTAAAGTCTATTTGTACGATTGAAAACAATATAATCCACCATTAGTAATAGTATTATTAAATAAAACTCTATATGTTACCATAAAAATGTAATATGATACTAAGTGAAAAAATAATACAAATTGATTTCCTATAACGCCTAATATCAATTAATTATTGAAGCTTTCAGACCTAATTAATAAATTGAATTTTTGGTTGTCTCCGTTGTTTTCACGTGTTCCCTTAGAGGATTTGTTTTTTAACTTTTTTTTATTCTAAAAACATGTATGTATACATTTTTGAAGTTACTAGAAATAGTTATATCCATAAATTGAATAATTACTAAAATTATGTTTTCATTATCTTTCTATCAGGAGTACTAATTAACTTTTATTAAGTGTACTCGGGATTTATCTCGTTGCGCGGTATAAGGTATTAAAATTGAGGTAATTGTCGACGTTTGAACTTAGTGAAGTTATAAACAAATTATTTTAATATTTTCAGTTGTGTAATCGTTTCAGATAGGGCTGTTCGAATGGTTATTATACACCCTTAGTAAAGTATTTCATATAATTATATATGCCAGAAAAGTGGTTACACTTGAATCCATTTTAGTCAATACTTGAATACTATACATGCAACTAATGTAAACAGAACGAAAGCATTGCTCTTTTAACAGCTACCGTCTTTTTAATATCTTAGCCCTTTTAGCATAAATTTACTGCATAAAGTTATTACTTTTTGTACTTTGTCTTTACTTGATTCAGTTTTTTTTTTATACTCAATTATTTTTTTTAAATGGACAAACATCTAACTTCATAGTTTTGAGTTTGGAAATATTTTCTTTTACAGGATTACTGATTTCTGTAAAAGTGGACATGTTCTTTTAGGATGAAAAGAACAGTCCAATATCTAAATATTCTAGAAGTTGAAATTGAATGTTAATGTTGATAGTCTATCATATCTTATTTAGTTATCCTCAATTATTTCATTAGGTATAAAAAGAAAGTTTTTTTATATTTTCTGTTTAGTTTACAGTAGTAAGACAACATACTGAGTTTGTTGTTTGCCCTTTTATTTACAACTTCACTAGATGCATAGAAATAAATACATATTCTGTATTACCACAGAGGTTGGTAGTAATTAAATATAAATATTTGAAAACATCTTGCACTGGGAGAACATAGGGCTACCGGTTTCTGTCGCTGTCCGTCCTCAAGTGTACTTATCCATCAGTTGTGCTTGAAGATGTACAACAACTGAAATAGTAGTGACCTACATTCAAACGTTAGAGGTAATATGTTTTCGAACATTTATGGCCTAGTTGTGGTAACAGATCGAGAGGTCTGTTCTATCAAAATCAAATGACTATTTTAAATAGTATACTTGAACTACCCTGCATACTTTAAGAAAGCTCTGATATTCGTATCTTGGATGGATATATTAATTATTCTGCTTGGTGCCTAACTGAACTTGAATTTCATCGTTTCTTACAATATGCTAATGCTTCGATTTCTTATACTACCATGATCTTGCAGTAGTTGAAATGGCAAGATAAATCTTTATTCCGTTGTATTCTTCGCTTCCTGCCAGTTATTTTGGTCTAACTGATTATCGAGGAGTGGTTGTCTGCAATGAGGTAAAGGACAAATGTGACGATGACAGCGAGTGATCCAGCCGACAGAGAGGAGTGACTAAGGGCGGTGGTGGGGTGGTGTTTAGCAGGAGGCTGTATTCGAGGCGTACGCGGCAGCGGCGGCGGCAGTGACCGGCGGGCGGGACCGGGGTGTGTTCGACAACGGAGGAGGGCGAATGCCGGAGGACCTGGCTAGTCGGCGTCCAGGAAGCGGTGCCAGTCCCGCACAGCCCTCCTCCCGCTGGCCTCATCAGGACCATCGCTCCAGGCAGCCCGCTGATGATTTCCCCTCCAAGAGAAGGCGTTACTAAACCTTCTCTTTCTATTAATCAACAAGCTTTTTCCCATTTGAAGCTTCAATATCGGTTTTATATTTGTCACATGAATATTTAATTTTTTTTTAATTTCGTAAGTAGTAAGTAGTTTTATGTATTATGTGAATCAATACATTAATTTTTTTTTAGTAGGAAAATGCATGTTATAAGGTATTAATAGTCACAACTTGAAGTATTGATGTTTTAACATGTCAGTCACGTCGTTCATATAAATTGTAACTAATATCAATATAAATGTTTCATGCTGAATCAGTCTTTCTTCAGTTTATCACCTTTTATTTTTCAGTAGTTATAGAAAGAAAAATAGTTATATTTTCCTTTCTTAACTGCTATTCTTCAATATTTCATATATATATATATATATATATATATATATATAAAAGCTACAAACTTATGTTATAAACTTGTAATAATAGAAGTTCCATTTTACGATAATTAACGAAATTCGGTTACAACTTTTAAGAATTTATCTATTTTCTATAAATTTACATTAAGATATACAAGTTTCTATAGTTCCTATTCTATAAGTTTTTTTTTGGCCCTTTAACCAGGAGAGATTCCTTTACATAATATTTTCATAATTTCTCCAGTGACTTACTATATAGTCAACACAGACAAATTATAATAAGGAAGATACTGACCAGTTCTCTTTAATGGTAATTAGTTCATTACGGAAAATATTCGTGGTGCAAACACTGATACCTTTTTTGAATAGTTGCATTATACAGAAATTTTATGCGATTAATGTTAACGATTTCTTTTTATTCATAAATTATGGATATATAGTGTCTATGAGGTACTATTTATGCTATTTAACTTATATTATTTACTACAATATTCTCCAAAGAAATTGATACCCATTAATTCAATACCGACCCGACCGTATGTCAGCATAGTGGATTATCTATCTAGCTCTGAATTTCCACCAATTTATAACTAATTCGACAGAGTCTGTAAATTAACATCCAGCCGAGTACTCCACGTATGTGATGTTGGTCAGGGTTTCGCATCAAGTCAAATAAACCTTTCTGCTGCATGTTTTTTTACTTTTTTTTCGGGTCTTCTCCTTTTAGGTTTATAATTGAATAAAATGTATTATTAACCCCAGTCATTATTATTATTATCCGTTACAAAATTTCAAGAATTCAGAACTGAATTCCAACTGGGAAAACGTAAATTTCACTTACTCCTCTAGTTCTAAATATTTCAATGTCCCTAGATTCTCTGTTCGAATATGTAAATTTCTTTCTCTCCTCTGACTGTACTCGTGTAAATATTCCTGGTGCACCAGACTCAAATATATAACTTTGCCTAACTTTTCATACTCCAATACGTAAATGTCTTCCCCTCTAGTTTTTTATTCTTCGATATGTAAATTTCCCTGGCTTATCGTACGCCATTTGTGAATTTTCTGGATTCCTTTTACTGTAATAAGTAAATTCCTATTGCTTCCCCCAGATCTGAAACTCTGATGTTTAACATGAAGTTTATTAGAATCTATGTAACTTTACCTAATGAAAAAAAGGTAGGTATTGATCGATTTACCATGGTATACGAAGGTCATTTAAAACTTCAAATTCCGTTCAACCAAAGTGTTGAATTATTACATAAGTAAATGATATAAACTGCAAAAGTTGCTATAGACTAATCAATTTTTACAAAATATTCAGTTTTTTTAATGAATAATATTAATTTTGCTTTATAAAATCAGGAAATACAGTGCATTTATTACGAATAATTGAATTAATGCGTGATTGAGAGTTGATTATTTGATGAAAAGTTTTATTAAACAATATAAATACATTCGTCAAGGAATATCCAGGATGTGGACTTCTGGTCTTTTTACCAGTAATGCCCCCGTCAGAATCTCAGTCATATGAAATATGACGGAAATTACTGATCGAAATATCTTGGTGCTTTATAAGTTGAATTTTTATTGCCATTTTTCTTTTCAAATGATGTACGTCATGGTTAATCATTGTTGCACTGAAAATACAATGTTTGATGGTGATAATTTTCTGATAAGAATGTAAGTTACTAGTTCATAATGAAGTTGAATGAAAGCATTTGTTCTGCTTCTGTAATCTTATTCTTCTGTGACAAGAAAATATAAGATTTTATCTGTTCTTTACCTTATGGGCTGATTTATATTAAACCAAAAATCCCTCTTTCGTATAATTTTGGATTATTTTTCTCTTTGAAATATATTCATAATTTCCGACTGTACAATTCATTAAACTCGATTGAAATATAATTTACAATTTATATCATATATTAAAAAGAAAGTATTAATAATTTTTCACGCCGGGTAATTACATGGCAGTGTACTACTTCTGTGATTACATGTTTTGTTTTTCGTTACATGGTCAACGCTTCGCATATTCTTTTTTATTGATAAATTATGGATAGTATAAATTCATATATAGTATCCATAAGGCACTATTTATGCTTATTTAACATTATTATTTACTACGATATTTTCCAATGAAATTTTAAACCCACTAATGCACTACCCGACCGTATGCACTCATATATAAAAAAGAGAAATAGTAAAATTGTTAAATTGCATCAACAATGTTGTATTGAAAATATTTCATTTAAAAAAATGATCTACTATTAAAGATATCTTACTAAAATTCACCATTTTTATTTATTATCGTTATATTTTTAATTGAATAACCATTGAATTTTTGCCCCTTGGGAAATTTACATAAATATTCCATCATCCCTTCGATTTAAGACTGCTTCCTCTTCAGAATATGGCATTATGTAATTTCTGAAAAGAGCGAGTAAAAAAATATGAATAACTAAAAGGGAGAAAATCATTTTGAACTACAGTTTGTTATCAGGAAGAAATGCATTGAGAATGTCATATCGCAGAGCCTAGACTTTGATATATCTCGCTATGACTGACTGAAGTCATTTCATCTTTTCCTGAAGGCGAACTATAGATGAAAATAACGAACGCAGTCATTGTTTTATTGGGTTTATTGTATTTCTTAGTTTTATTATGTTTCATAAAGAAATATCACAATCTATACATTACAATTAAAGAAGTCAGCAGAACGTTAAATGAAAAGTTCAGAAGCCTTTCAACTACTCTTCGTCAATTCTTTGATTATTATTCTTTGCAGTAATTTTTCTTTTAGAATTGGTATATGTATTTTATACAATATATGTTCTTGTGTGGGTGCATAAGAAATCCTTCTTTCTTTTCATATCTTCGGATGCGGTATATTTATAATGTGTTGAAAAAATATCTCGACTTACTGAAGATGATGTATATAACATATTAGACTTGGACGACGTAGCTCCGATTTTGATGACATTTCTATGGATCAATTGTTCTGTCTCTGAGGAGATAGGAACTTGACTGATCGCAACATCCCTTAGTTGTTTATTCTATTGCATTCATAAAAGTCAATCTGCATTGTCCATTTTATTTTGGTTTTTATTTCAAATAATAAAAGGCATTATAATCATTAGATGATCCGTTTTTATGAGTTTTTAAACAGACAACTGTGGAGCCTCTGAATCATCAGCAAAGCTCTGTGATAATAAGTATTATTTGTTTAAAAAGTAAAGAAACCAGTATTACTTTTCGGACAGGAAGTGACATTTTAGAAAAAATAAATTAAACAAAGGTAGTGAGTTATAACTTTTAGTTTTAGTATATTTTAATTATTACTTGTGTATAACTGGTATTTATTATACAGCTTGAATATTTTAAGTTACTTACGGAAAAGTATTAAGTGATTTCTTTGTAATTTATCTTAAAATTCAAATATCTTAATTCAAAATTTAGAGTTGTTTTTATGAAATCAGTTTTCTTATACGTTTTTTACCTACCTAAATTCCTTAAATGTTAAAACATTTAACATACAGGTATTCCTCGTTTAACAACGTTGTCGTTGTGGCCATTCTCTTCGTTTAGCATCATTCTCTCGGACGACGCGAGTCGGTGTGCAGTACGATAAGTTTATTAAACAATAAAGCTAAGAGAAAATATAGTACAGTATATTGGTAAAGGCTGGTTACGAGTTACGGAATTGTTCAATATGTTCAGTTCCAGTACTACCTAATGTAGCCAAGATTCAAATTAATGAGTAAAAGTTTAAACAAGACTAATATACATTGATTGATTGTTTGAAAAGAAATAAAAAGAGTGTAGGGTGTGCTAAGTATGAGCTTCTTGACTGAATGTATTCGCATTCTTTTAACGGTGAGTTTGCTAACGGCGTCATTGGTCTGAATTATCGTCGTAAAACAAGGAGTACCTGTGTTTTCCAATTCATTTGTTGCTAATGTTCTTTCAAATGATTCCATATTCTTTTTTAATTGATCTAGATATTAATCTAATTGTGTTGTGCTAGAAAAAAAAAAATCAAATTGATAAACTTAAGCAACAATAAATGTTTTATTTGTATCAATGTTGTATTGTATTTTAATCTCTAATTTGTTAACTTTAGTTGGAATAGGTGCTTTTGAGTAGTTTAATATGTGTATTAATACCAAATTCTAAAGCACAGTAAGAGATAGAGTTTTCTTTATTCGACGGCAAAACGTTAATTTTTATTTCACCTGCTTACTGTGAAGTAGCTGTATTAATGTATGGGTTGGTTCAAGCTCAGTTATTGTACGTAAATGTGTGATTATTCAGTAATAATGTGATGTTGTTGTGATGTAAGGACAAAATTCGGGATGAACTCTCTATCCGATTTCGACTCTTCTATCGCTCTTAATTCTCCCACTCTTCTACACTTATCCCTCTCTCCTTCCTCTCTTCTGTTTCAACCACTGATTCCCTCTATCTGTTTCGTCCCTTTATCACGCACAGACTCTCTCTCCTCACCTCTTGTTACTTTCCCAATGTGTGTTCACCCTACTTACCTGTTGAACTCTACAAGCATTTGAAATCTTATTTGAAATTCTCATTTAAAAAAAAAAAAGCACTTATAAGAAACTTTTCTAAAGGTATGAATTCCAAACTGTCAACTGTCCGAGGTAGTTAATTGTCAGAGATCTAGTTCAACACAGGGAAAAGGAAGCAATTATTCCACAGTTAAATCTGACATTTTCATGCTCCATTTCTGCATCTCTGATACGCATATTTGCATATTTGTAATAAGATGTATTCAGTGCTGTTTATAATAAATTAATAACTGCCTAAAGTATAATTCTCTATAAAGTAAATATAAAACTTAAAAAGTTTTTATTAAATAAAAAATCTCTTATATGTGTAAAGGTTTTCTGACATTTTTCAACTATTGTATAACTATAATGTAACGATAACATTGATCCATTACAAATTTTAAAAAATATTCAAATGTCCTGAATTTATTGTGTTCCAGTAATAAGTTCCTTAAAGTAATTCATAAATCAAGTTTACATTGTAGCTAAGAGATTAACCTACATTGTAGAGGACGTTTACTATTCTAAACTCCAAAATATATATATATATATATATACATATGTCACTTTTCTATTAAGATTAAATGATTGACCTGTTGTATTTTATAGATTGGAAGTTCTATCGATAGATAGGTTCTACTAATTTAATTGCTAATTTACTTGCAGTTAATCATATTTTTTTCATCTAATCAAATATTTATATATATATTAATATAACTTTGTTTATAATTATGATTATCAATACGAAATAATGATAGGATTCTTCAAGTTCTATTGTTGTATTAGCCAACACCACCCACCGTTGGCTGTGGGGCCATTCGGTGACGCGCTGACTAGTAAGATGCGACTCTGCATAGATTTTGGCGGATGTTGAGATGAAGTCAAAGGAGGACAGTCCTTCAAGTGTTGTGCATCAATTGTCTCATGATGGCAGAGAGAGGACTCTCTGGAGATGTCAGAACACCAATGCGATGAAGATGCTTCCCCAGCCAGTCTTCATCCGGATGTGGCCACACTTGCTGCAGACCTTGGCAAGTTTGGGTCGATGGGTGGATTCTTCAAGTTATATCATACTGATGGCAAAAATATGAAATGCAGATAACTTCTGTTGGTATAATAAAGTTTTAATTGAAAAACTGATCGTTCAACTAGTACAGGATGAGTGCTGTTAGAGGATTCTGACGATAAATGTACGAATGGTTTTTTCAACGAAAAAAAAAACTATGTTATTAATAGCATGATATTGGTTTCTTCCCATAGTGTGGGATTTTTTTTAATTATTGGTGGACTTCGTCATTGTTAATTATAGAGTTATTTATACAAGTCAGTAGTCCTTGGATACATTTTTTTTACCCACGGTAACTCAAGACAGGCAATTTTTCAAATTGTAGCTGATATTTAACCTGTGGGTAGTGAAGGATAAATCAGTGAGAGTCATTGAAGAAATCTACATTTGGCCGACATAAATAAGACTTATCAAAGTGGAACTGGAATAAATGATCGCAACTTCGTAGAAAAACAGAATCATGTTTGAGACCGAAGTTATCAACGAAAACAGACGATGTTTCCACAGTTTCAGGCAAGTTGACAGAGTCGATATTTTGAGTTGGATACAGTGATGGTAAAGAAACTTCATGGATTGAAACAAGGAGTGCAAGATCTATTAGTTCTTCACGAGGAGGGAGGACTGGCAAGACGTTATTGGAAAAGAAAGCAGTCGCCGACTACCAATCAGTTCTTAGCTTCCATTTCATAACTTGTAAAATAATTAGGGCAATGTATCTCAACTTTTTTTTGTGTTGTGTCCCATTTCTGGGAATCAAAAGTTTGTGCGAATTCGACTTATTTTTTAAAACGAATTCATATGTGAACTGATTTTTAAATGGCTCAAATAAAAATCCCAAATATCATCAAAATAAAAGATTTTCAGGACAACATTTCTGTATTTTCCTCAACAGTTTAATGTAATGTTAGTTTAAATTAGTACAACCTACGTGACAGCTTCTCCTCGACCATGTATGTCCCGGAGCCTTACAGAATGATAACACCAAATATGCTACCTTTTAGTATCTATTCTGTTTTGTTTTGGCCATTTATGTATTGAAACTTTATTTTGAGTTCATTTAAACTACATTGTGGGTATTTCTTTTATTAGTATATCCTTAAGGAGTGGAGTGCTGTTTTTCTACCTCTCAGTCTACTATGAAAATGAACAGTGGTTTTTAATTGCCAGAAGGTCTTGTTATCCGTAGTTTCCTTATCCACGAATCACTTTATAACCTATTCCGGGTGGATATGAAGAAGTGATTGCTTCAGTAACCGAATTCTGGATGCTATCATTTATTTGAGAAAAAGTTTAGAATAAGAAATATAGTTAATGAATGTGCCTTCTTTTTTAAGATTTATTTTATTATGTGAAATAAATAATACGTATATTTGTTCTGTCTCTATTTATAACTAGTAGTAGTGTGCTTGCCTTGACTTAAATGTTCAAAATTGTTAAACTTTTAAAGTTTTTCCTATACAAATAGGGAATATTTTGATACTGTATTTATCAGGGTGCGGTAATAATTTTCATTGAGATAGTCACTATGTATGACTCTGCAAGGAATGCTGGTGACTGAAATACGTTCTTAATTTTATGTTTGATGCAAGAAAGAATGAACTATATTAATTTCTACTGAGTAATTAATGAAAACGTTAAGTCTGTTGAATCTTGGAGAGGCGTTTGTTTATTAGTTCTTAACTTGGGAGTAATAAGTTGAAAGAAGAATATTGTACTTAAAGATCCAGTTTTGAAGAAATCTACTCCTGATGTCAACATTTTTATTGGACGGATAATCAATCATTCCTTAATTGGTTTTTCTTTTAATTTTCGTTTACACTTTTCATTCCAAATTTTCATAGTAACAGGTGATTTATTTGTGAACAAGCGATATACAATTCATTTATGTAAATAAATTTACTGTTTGACTTTTGATTTTATAACCTGTACCATTTTAGTGGGAAAACAATGTAATTGCATGTACGAATTTTTATACAGTGAATATTTATATAAATTGTTTAGTTCCGGATTGTCTATTTACTACCGAATCGATTTATACCATATTTGATGAGTGAATTTTACTCTATGTGAGAACTACTTTTTTCGACGGAGCTTGTTTACCAGTTCAGTAGACGTTAATAGTTGTGCGAAGACTGTGTTCGCACTGCTAATCGCTAGTTAAAGAGATATGTTCCTGCATCTAGAAAGTCAAGTTATTAGGTCAGATAACTTTCTTAAGAGAAGTAAAGATATTTTTCTGCTTTACCTAACAATGTTGTCAAATTTTTTCTTCAATGATATTGCTATGTCGAATTTCAAAAATAATATAATTAAATATGCTCAAAGAAATGACAATTGGCAAGAAGATGAAAAGAATATGGAACAGATTTACTGTTGGCAGGTTTTGAGGAAGGATTCTCCTTCGTGGTAGTAGCTCCCACCTCGACCTCATTCCTACATAGACTAATTTACTAGAGTTATTTAATTCGAGACAAAGTAAAGTATTTAATTAATTACATCAGTTCTCTTTTATGCTTATAATTAAAGCTAATTTCAGTGTATCCTCCGTACATTCTGAAAGACAAAGAATCAAAAAGAAGAAAACATGTGAAGTTGCAGCTTATAGAAATAGATTATTTGAAGGGAGAAAATTATTTCCATTAATGCCCAATTCGGTCCTCGATCAGGGTAAGGAATGATCAAGCGCAGGAATCAGGGTTTCATTGCATTTTAAAAATGTTTTACTTCTATATTTTTCTAATATACAATTGATTGTTGATATATTGGATATTGTTGATATAATGGATTATTATATAGTATGCATTATATAATAGGTGGCATTTATTGTCACTCAAATTTCACAGGCATTTTGAAACTTTTACATCAATGTAAGTAAAAATGCCACTTGGATTGTATAATATTATTTCAAATTGGTTGGTTCTTTCTTCTATTTCTGGGCAATGAGCAATAAACTTCCAGTTGAGTTGGAAAACACCTTTTGTTGGCTAGCTAGTAAAAAATGAATTAACATATCTAGAATTTGACATGATGTCGCATTGAAAGATCTAAATTTATATCCAATAACTTCATGAAGTTATCTTGGATTATTTTCGAGCAAAAATAAAAAGTGAAGATAGAACTACTATTTATTTTTTAGGTAATCAAGGTGAAATGATGTCTCTTGGTTCGTGAAATTGTTCTAATTAATTATTATTTAACATAAATGTATAATGAATATCAGTATTATAACAAAATTCATTTTATAATTTATAACTGATTTTTTTATTATATACATTCGAAGTTGATCTGATGTTTTTCTAAAACAGATAATTGGTGAAGAATTGTATTTTTGTTCATAATTTTTTAAAGCTACGGTTACTATAAGAAATCCAGATTAATGTGTGGTTTTCTTATTGGATTTTTTTTTATATTTATGTGTTTGCTTCTTCGAGAGGATTTAAACCAGTGACCTATATAGGTATATATATTTATACAAAAATACTTTTGGCATCTCTCTTATCGTGAGAGTATAAGTGGTAAAGTGAATTCTGAGTGTTTTACAAGTTTAAGTATAAAATTTTACGATTTTGTAATAAAGAGTAAAATTAATGTGTGCTAAATTGAAAGTTTAGAACTATATGAATTGAGGTGAGAGTCAGTTTTAAACGAAGAAAGAGGTCAGTTCTAATTGAAAAGTTTTGGAAAGACTGGTTATTTATTGAGTTACTTATAATTATTCAACTATTTTTATTTTGACAGTGACCAGTAAAGAAAGTTTTAGATTCTTGCAATTCTATATAATTATATACGTACTGCAAGAGATGGATAGCAAGTATTTTGCCAAATATCAAAAGAGTAATGAAGAAGGAAATATACCTGGAGGAATGGTAGTAACGAAGAACTTCAAGGTTGGAACACATTCTTACCCCTGCATTAACTAGAGACACACCCAACGCTACCTGCTGCCGGCATTACCTACCATGAGAAGAACTAACGTGACCTGAGGTAGCCACCTACCAGTTGAGGATCAGCCGTTTCAGTGGCCTTTCAAATTAGCCGTAACCTTTGATGATATTCTTTTTGAATTGCACTTTTAGCACTAACTTCGCAATAATAAAACATTACCAATAATAAATGTACCATTTGCTGACCTGAATCACCTCCCCGTAGTCGGACTTAGGCTTGAATATTTTTTTTGACTTAAGAAATGTTCTATTTGTATTCGTCCTGCAGCCAAGTGCAATGACGGAATATATTACACTTCAATTGATGATTGTTTATATATCTTTTTAATCGGTAATATTTGTTTAGCCCAGGGATGGGGAACCTATCTTGGAGTAAAGGCCATTTTAGCACCGTCCACTTCTCTAAAAGGCCACCAAGAATAGATAAGCAAATTCTTATATAATAGTTATATTGTAAAATACTTGATCTATCATTATATTACTAGATCAGTACATCTAAATCTGTTTTGCATTTTTCAAAAGATTCAGTAGTGTCCTTACTGCCTTCATTTATTACATTTGTTAACCCAGGAAAATTATTTTCCATAAGCTTAGACTTTTCAAGCAATGATTAATGAATAGTCTTCTTCCTAAATGCCAGAATTTTTTTGTCTTTATTACCATAATTGAAATTCTTTATATTTTGAAACATTTTTCTCAATAAACTGTAGAAGGCCACATTTCACGGTTCAAAAGGCCATATGCGGCCTTAAGGCCGCGGGTTCCCCACGCCTGGTTTAGCCCATTACCCTATTGTTATTTATAACACTAGGATAATTATTGAACTGCTCTCTTTTATTGGTATAACAAACTATAATTTAGCATTTTAACATTAGTGGTTCCCTTGCTAAGCATTGTTAACTAGTACAAAATAGATGTTTAATTTATAATGGAATGTACATTGTCTTTGGTTTAAACCAGCAATAAAATTTAATGTTTTCTATAACTAGAAATTTAATTTTCAACACCTCTATGAGTAAATTTTTTATGTTTAGAAAAATATGTTATTTTTAAGAAATAAGTGGGAAATGCCATCGATTAAGTGTTTTTAAAAGTGAGAAACTGAAAAAAGGTTTTAAAATTCTTCTTTATTTTTATCCCTTACAATCCTTTAGTCCTCCAGAATGTTCTTTTTTTTTGTACAAACACTCATATTCATATTGGTTTAAAGATATTACAATTTCAGTATAAACTTAAACCTTCCTTGGAATTGTAAGAGGGTTTTTATTATTATTTTGAAGTATTATCTGATAATATAATATTAAATTAAATAATCATAAAATCACTGATGACTGTACTTGTAATAATATGTGTTGCCACAAATACTCGTATTAAAAGTAGTCTCTATTTCCTTAAAAGTTTCTGATGGTTTAAGAAAGAAGTTTATTCGGTGCTATTGTGATTTTTTTTCTACTTGTTTTTTTAGTCTACGGCCAATTTTTTAACCATGGGAAACATACCGAACTCATCAAAGTCACGGAACTTATAACTACCGAAGACGATTGAATAGTATTATTAAATGTTACTATAAAATGAAAAACATACTATAGTAGTTAGGATAAATGGCCTAACATACTGCTGCAGGTATTTCTTGATTATAGATGCAAGAAATGAAACCAGTAGTCAAATGATTACGTAAATTTAAAAAGGAAATTGATAATAAATTGTGACGTTTTAAATTATTGATTATTAGACCTACTGTTGGCTTCATGCTTGCAGATTATTTATCAGAACCTGTTTACTTCATATAGTTTAATGTTCTTTGTCATTGTTTCAAAATATTGTATTTATAAAATTTACTGATTTTTCAATAACCGAACTAATAATTGACTTATCTTCTATCTGTATTGGTGTTAATTTTCCTTCAGTTTATTATTTACAGATGAATTGTCTGTAACTCTCTTGAATTTAACAACAAATTTCTGTTCTCGTAGATTTAAGCTTTTTAAATATGTGCATTTAATTGATAAATAGGACCAGTACTAGTAAAATTGTATATTCCGAAAGTCTGTAAGCTGTAGTGTTTGTAATTTCAATTTAATGCATTTGAAAGATTTAGTGTTCGTCCATGTGATGATGTCCTTAAGACAGACAGCTGTTATCTGCAGTCCGATGCAGTTGGGAAGTATACAGTATAATTCTTAAAAAAAAAAAAAAGATTAAAGATTAAACTTTGTGAGTACAGGAAAATATTTGGCCGTAGATATATTTACATGGAATATTTGGAATGTCTTACTAAAACAAAGCTAATTAATATCAAAAAATATTATTATTAAATGTATTCAGTATTATTGAATTAAGAACATTTGTTAATTGAAAATTATTATAAATTTGAATGACCCCTTCTAGTTTGGTCATTGTACTTTTTGTATTGTTATTGAGTACTGGCTTATTTTTAGTGCTTTTATTCGCTGAAACTGTTTTAATTCAATGAAAAAACGTAGACGGTTACAATTTTATTTCCTTCTCTCCACAGTGTGTATCTCTCCCCTGTTAACGTTACTTTCGTTGAATTAACGCATACTAATCCGTTATCTCAGACAGTTTGCACCGAATGAAGGACATTTGAGAATTCCAGCTGTCTTTAGAATTACATCAGTTGTGCGTGTGTTGTTCAAAGATGAAATATTTTGAAGTGTGGAAGAATCTACAGTTGGTGCAGTCGCAGAGGGTAGTTGCTACAAAAAGGTACCCTTCAGGAAAATTCAGGTTTTATTTTTTTCAGATTTTGATTTCCTGTAGCCTCATTAATATAAATAAATTAATGGGAATTTTGAGTCCCCCCTATACTACTACCCCACTGCTTTGAGGGTTTATATGAAGGAAGCGCCGCTCAGCTCTTCATTATTTTCTATGGTCCATTCCAGTGATGGCAAACGTGTGTCACTGCTGACACGCATCTTCAAGGATTCAAACATTTGTCTCTCATAACAGCCTCAGTTGGTTAAATAATAATATTATTACTTACAGTTCAAAATAGGTGTTTTGAGGATTTGGTTCAAAGAATTAACTACTCTTTGATTATAAGCCGATGTTTCACCGACAGTTGTTCGGCATTTTCAAGACTTTTTGAAAAATGCCGAACAATTTCCTCGAAACGTCTGCTTATAATCAAGAATTAGATAAATCTTTGCACGAAATACCGAAGAAACCTATTTTGAATTGTACGAATCAGTGGTTGAGAAGCTATATCAGTATTATTGCTTACATCAATAATTATTAATAATTTAATTCTGAAACCAGTCGTGCATGACAAGTAAAATCATATTGCATGACAAATATATATATTAAAAACATTTAAATGTATTGTTTAAAATTTATATGAATATAAAAATGTATGAAGTAAATGATATATATATATATATATATATATATATATATTACTTCATTTTATATCTAAGTGCCAAAGAAATATGTAAAACCAGTGAAACTGAATAAATTATCGATGTCATAATTTTGGTTTTTATATTTTAAATATCATTAAACAAATAACTTTAAAAATTATAAATGTTCCTATTTTTTTAGTTCTGTTATAAATTTGTATCGATTTTTCAAAATGTTGACACGTCGAACTCAATAGGTTCGCCATCACTGGTCTGTTCTAATATGTATTATTTATTTAAGCCCTTTCTAAATTAAATCATAATCCTGCTACATGAGAATGATTACTCTGCTTTCTTAACATTTCATTATCTCTATCTCTAGAATAAGACCGTCAAGTCAGTCAATTAGTCGGTGGTTTTTTTTATTTGTTTTTCTGTTTTTTTTTCTTTTTTGTAGAATTGGAATTCCAATATTTGTTTCGTTTGTATAAACTTATTTACTTGTTCATTTTTAGTATTTCGAAAACCCTATATAACATCTTCTAGAGTTTTATCTCTATAAGTTATGCCATGAATATCTTCAATTGCTTAAGAAATCACCGTCAACGTAATTCATGAAAAAATTACTTTGGAACATCTGACCAAGTTTATGTGCGAGCTCTTCAAGCCACTTAATAACTACAGTATTTATCAGGTACTTTAGTCAACCTTATTCTATATATTTCCGTATCTGTTATCTTTTTAAGGTGAAGATTTTTATTTGGTGATCGTTCTCTAGTATATATATATATATATATGTGTGTGTGTATGTGTGTGCGAACATTCTGATATATTTGCCATATAACTGGCATTGCCTTACTGAAGGATGAACGACCAAGATGTACTTTAATCCTCTTATTTATTCAATTGATTTTTTATACTCAAAAATGTAAAATATTTGTTCAATTTATATAGGCAATTTCTGTATGTTTGTTATGCTTTGTATAGTGTGAATCAACATTTAGGATGGATCCTTATATAGAACCTTTAGGATATATCGACAATGTGTCTCACGTGTATCTAACTCACATATATGCCTTCAAAATTTGAAAAAGTAAGTACATGTACTTTTTCTTTATCACTAGTTTCTTTTTATAGTGAAATAATATACAAGTCAATGGTGATTTCAATGGCTTGGCATACGTAAGAGTTTTTACAGACCTTTGAAATCTGCTTCTAATAAATTTTATTTATTGCAACTGCTGAACATTAATAATGTTCCGGTTGCACTGTTTTTACTCTCGAGTTTCTATCTGCTATTTATCCCATATATATTTTTTTAAGTTTTATATGATTAAACTTAAAATGATATGACATATGCAATGTGTTGTTTAGAATTAAAATCCTTAGAAAGCCGTATATTATTTGTATCCACTAAGTATATATATGTATTTAGTGGTGGCTTTAAATATTGAATCAATCCTAATGAATGTATTCTTTACGAATTAGATAGGTAGGCAATAGCAGGGATAAGCAAACATTTCACAAGTACACTTTTCCACATTATGTATATTCCACATTTATGTGGTCATTTTAGAGGGTTTTTCTCTAAAAGATTCAGGCATTCCCATTAATATAGTTCAATAAAACTTTTAGCAACAATTGATTCTCCTCTGAAGTCACAGGTAGATATTGTGTGAATTTTAATATATCGTGTATTTCTAATCATAAAAAAGTTTAACTGTTATAACTATTTTTAATAAAAATTACCTCGAAAATTATTCCTTACTTAGCACATCAAATGAGTGTTGTAGAAATTATTATTTGACATTTCTCGTTACATATTTCATGATATCCAATAAGAGTTTTTTTTTACTTTTATACTATATTTGTTTGAAATAAATGATTAGGCTGTTCTGACTTTCATATTTCTAGTCAATTGATTTGATTTTATATGGGTAATGAGTTTAGAAACAATACAGGAAAAAGTATTGCAATAGTAGTAGGCAGTTTCCTTGGTTGTTGAACCCATTATTAATGGTGATATTGTTTTCGATTTGTAGTAAGTTGCGTAGCTGTGAATTTCAGAGGTTTGCCCTTCATTTATCGTAAATAATTCGTTTAAAAGATGAAAGTATTTGTCCTTTAGAAGTTAAGGGGACTGACTTAGTTGACTGAGCGGTACAGAAGTCTAATAGCTCCTCTTCAAGTGTAAAACAGTATAACCCCTCTAGTGCATCTATATTTTTACCCATTTGACATCTAAGTAAAGGGAAACCTGAACTCATCCTCTTACATTCTTAACCTATACTCTTCTGTATTGACAGATTAGCTTGACTAAAATATGGATACATTTTTTCAAATTATGCGATGTTGTTATACGATTTTAATGTAATATTTCCCCATATAATTGTTAATAAATTAGATAACAATTTATTAACATTCAATAGAAAATTATAGTAGTCGTGGTTTGGAATTTATCTCCTCAAAAAATGGCAAATCATCAATATAATAGTTTTTACTGCATTTTTTATTGAATCTGTAGCAGTAAATGATACTTGTTCCAGATTTATTCAATATATAATTAATATATATTATAATAAATACTCTTATATCTTGAGGTTTATGATGATTATGGAATAAAAGTCTTATAGTAATGCCCCCAAGAATAATGTATTACGTAGGTCAGAGAAGTGGTAATTTATCTTTTGAAAAGTGATATATTAGTCTCTCTGATCTAAACTGGTTTATCAATATTAAATTGGTGGCCTCAAAGCTTTCTATTGGGATGATATTAGTTTCTAATCTTAGTAAGTAGAGCCATTATAAATTAATTTTGCACACATACTGTTTTTTTCAGGAAGGCTCATAATAGAGGACCTGCTGCTGGGTACATGACTTTTTTTTCAGATAGCAGTTTCCAGATAGAATAAGTGAAGCAAAGATGTTGAGTTCAAGGAATAAATCACTTATTTGTTAAAAAGTTGATGAAGTTCTCCCATAACTAATGCCGTTTTTGAGGAATTTTATCCTCCATGTGTGGACCATTCTGTCAATCTCAGAAAGATTTCAAAAAGCATTCTTGTGCTGTTTGAAAACAAGTGAACCTTTCCTATAAGGTTAGGTGTTAGTGGAATGACACTGCAGTTCCAGAATATATCGCAGTGAAGCAGTGATAACAAAACATTTGTTTTTAAATATTGCGAACGTCCTCTAACCATTTCTAAATATAAATTATTGTTTGGGAATACTTGCTAGTCAGCCAAAACGTTTTTTAAAGGCACTTTTGGGCAACTTGTGACTGATCTTTCAACCTGTTGAAAATATAGTTGTTATATATATAATAATAAAACATAGTGAATAACAGGAAATAATGCAATGCAACTCTCTTTTTGGTATTACAACTCTCCTAGTCCTTGACTTCTCTGTGACTCACCACTCCCATGCAGAGACTCACAAGTGGATTGAAATATTGAAAAGTCAATTGTAATGTATGTTTTCTGTTAGTATTACTTACTGTGTTTCATGTACATTACCCTTTTCACCGCATTTAATTGTTTGCTTATAGATCAGTATATAAAATATATTCAGTCATGTTAGGTATATATACATAACCTTCCATGAAGTTGAATAGAATCAAAATAAATGTTTATCAAGAACTGTCAGTTCTTCCCAGGTTCAAATTGAACATTCAATGTTGACTTTTCGCTTTTATTTAACACTTTCAATAGGTCAAGGATCTAAATCTTCTGAACTATAAAGTCAGACAACGACAAACTTCTGAACATGGAAAAACTAAAATATCACACTAAAGGTTTAAAATATTATGTTTACAATTGGAAGTTTTAAATGCCACTGTCTAAATTTAGTTTTAAACTTATAATACAATTATAAGTTTACATAATTAATATTAATATTAAGTTTCCATTGTTTTCTTTTCAATAATAGCATATTTCTCTAATGTCCTATGTTAGGAGCATTTGCTTATTTACATTTGTTTCATAAGATTTCTCATATTTGTTTCTGTGGTAGATCTACGATGGCGGATTTAAATAAACCAAGACACCGGCTTTTGAAAGTTTAATTTGAATCTGGAAAAAACCTGTTCCTGATAAAAAACTTTATATTAATATATATATGTATAAACAGGAAAATCGAAATTTTCCGCCGATACAGAAAAAAAATTAGAAATTGAGACTAAGATCTTTTGACCAAGTATCGGCCCCCATCAGAACAACGTCATTCATTTGGAGTTTAAATATATATGTAATATAGAAACGGTTCAATCCGGATGAATAAGTAACTGATAAAAAAGAGTAACATAAAAAAAACGAAAACAATTACTAGGATCAATATTTGGAACCGCAGTTCTTCTTCTATTTTTTCCCTGAAGACGAACTGTGGTTCGAAATTTGAGTCTAGTAAGTGTTTTTGTTCTTTTGTATTGCTCTCTTTAATCAGTTTTACATATACTCGTATATATATCGTGAGAGAGAGAGAGAGAGAAAGCAATAATAATTCTAATTAGTTTATATCTGAACTGGAGTTTTTGCTTACTAATATCATTTGAAATTTCTTATTATTTTATATTATATTATTATATTTATTAAGTTCAGTAGAACAAATAAACTTCTCATCATTCATTATTCGTTTTACTGTTTTCATATTTAAGAGGATGATTAGTTTTTGAGACTTTCTAATATATATATTTTTTTCATGAATTTCAGATTATTTTATGAGGGATTTCACAAATTAATAATTTTAAATTGTATAAAATAATTTTTGTCCACAGTTAATAAATTTTCCTTATAATTTCTGTGCACTTGCTTTTTGTTGAGTTATTATTGAAACATATCAATCTATGAAGTAAGCAAAAATCTATCGGTAACAGAGCATGCCATTATTACATATTTAATAATTATACATTTGCGTTATTTTTTGTTCAATAAAATAGTGTGAGGGTTTACAAAAAATGGTGTGATAATTTTGCTAAAGAAAATGTTTTTACAAAAAAACAATTTTGCATTATTGTTATTGAGGTAACACTATTATATAGTGATTAAATTGAAATGAGCTGGGGTTTTAAAAGAACAAAACAAGAAGTAGTTACATTCAGTAGGTCACGAAATTAGATTCCAATAATTTTTTTTTTTTTAAAAATTGCATTTGTGTTTCTTATATACGAGTATAATAAAATTAGCTTATGAATTCGTTATTACTGAAGTATGTTATAATTTAAGGTAACTGTAACTCAGAAGTAGTGGTGGCTTGCATGTTCATACTACATAATTGGCTCTAACAATATTTTATTGTAGTTCCAGGACTAATTTTTTCTTGATTCTTTCATGATTTTCTTAATTTTTTAGAAAGATAAATTTCGAATTTGATGACTTAACTCCATTATTTATGTTATGATTAGATTTCTAATTGTCTTGTAAGTGATTCAGTTTTTCTCGGACTCTTCTGTTTCGTTCAATTTTTTTTTATTAAACTCCAGAATGTTGCATGCTTACATATTGTGTTTTTTTAATATTGACAGCAGTTCTACTTATTTGTCTTCCTTCAAGAATGATTTATGAATAGCTGGAATGAAAAGTGTGGAATGAATAGCTGGAATATTCCAGTTTAATAGCATTTTTTATGGAAGCTATTCGATGAGACTAAAGTTTCTTTTGTATCTCTTTTAAGTCAGATTCCAAAATTGGCATTATGAATCCGAAGACTTTGGACTTTGAGTTCAGATTCAGAGGAGTTTAAAACTATATTTTTTTGTCAATGTTTTACCTTCGAGGTGGTTTGTTAATTGAACATTTGGTTCGATTCCTCGGAAAATTTTGAAAAAGTTCTGGTGTTTTCCTTTAGTTTATTCAGGGGATACCAGAATTTGCCTATGTGTACCTTAGAATATGGAAATATGAATAATGATGATGATTTTAATACCGTTTACTTTTTTTCTTTTTTTTTCTTGTAAGAAATAGTAACACTTACTATATCAGATGTAAATCTATTTACAATAAATTTTATTATTCGTTAGAGAATTTTTATTTACTAAAAAAAATAATCATTTTGCTCTATTATGATAATATGTTATCTGAAAGTTTGTCGTGAGAAGTACTTCTTATAGTGTTTACACTGCAGAAAGAAGATTTTATACAAGTACTACTATCCAAATCATTTATTTTTTGACCTCATTAAGTTGCCTAATATATGATTTAACGATATGTGTATAAATTTTGTTAGCAGACCTTCTTGAATACAATACATTTAGTACTAAACGTATAACCTACTTACCCACTTACTTGCTCTCTAATCACCGTTTTAATATTCCTAAATAATGCCAGTTATTATATGCAGACAGTACAATATATTTTCAATTGTCGACATGTTTCAACAGTTCAACAATTATCATCAGGGTTTGAATAATGTTCAATTCCACATTTATATAGCAATCTAGAGCAGGGGTCGGGTAACTTTTTTGGGTGTTGCCCCAATAGAATTTGTGGTAAAATGAATTTTCCCCCACACTTGGAAGCACTGTGGTGGACAAACCAATTTACTTATTGAATTCATGGATATAAGTAAGCAAAAAAATATATAGGAAAAATACTGATATTTCTCCGTTTCTCACAGGTTTAAATATTGTGGGATCCTCGATGTATTCTTTTCTCCAGCTTTCCTTCACTTAGCACATCCACATCAGTAGCACGTTCATAAGCCGCCGCCCCCCCCCCCTCAAATTTTCACTTTCCCCCTGTTTCCTGACCACTGGTCTAGAGGATGGATATTGGGGGGTTTAAGATGCTTATTGAATATGTAGAAATGGAAGTATCAGTTCGAGGATTAATTTATGTGACAAAATTGTGATAGAATGATTACAATAAAAAAAACTAGGATTAAAGAACTTGAAATCAGTTCTCAGAATACAAATTAAGTAATAAAAAATTAAAATAAATTAATTGAAAGAGAAAATATAATCGAACTCCATACAAAACGCCAACACAATGAGAAAATATAATTAGTTCTTTCTACAAACATCCGATTGTTTTATATGCAAAATAACCTTTAAAATGTTAAATAAACTAATGGATAGAAATGGTGGACAAATTCTAATGTTATTACTAGGGGTTGTAAATTCTTCCACATTATAGTTTGTTCACCAAAAACCATATTAAACACATGCATAACAGGAATTTAACGACAGAAGTACTAAGTACAGCAGACGGTAAACAATTTTATATATAGACACCACGAACTAAACATTACAGAAGTTATCCACATATAAAAAAAGAAAAAAGCGAGAGATAGCATTAAATTAGAAAGTAGCAAGAAACTTTAAATGATCGTATCTACTAAATTTTTAACAAGCTAGAGAGGACCTTGAACTGCTTAAGCCACTTTACCTACCAGCATTTTGAATTTTCTAAATCATTTAACACATCAATATGTGATGCGCAAATGGTTGTGAGGTTATTTATTCTGTTGATGAGTCCTGAACGTTTGATGCGTATCGACTATTGAAAACTATATCTTTATATATATGATATTTTTATGATTAATTATTATTATTATTTTAAGAAAAATTATATTTTAAAAAAAGTAAGTTCTCTACTTTACAATAAAAAAAACAATGCTAATGGATTACATATTTATAATTGTTTTATGGGTGTAGAAAGTAACGATTTAATATTTATTTATTTGTTAATTCTTTTTGTGATGCAGTTGTTAATTCTAGCACTAATATTATACCAACTGGGGATAATTGTTTTTACCTTCCACCCTGAAAACAGTTTTTCTATCGTTGGTTCAGTTCAATAGCAATTACGCTTTTGACAGTTTAAGTGTTTTTATTAGTTATTAGTTACTCTTTTGTTTTTTATAATTTTATGGAATACATTAAATAAAGTATTAAATTCAGTACTAATTCTATGAAGATCAAAGTTCCATATATATCATCTTGTTTGTTCAAATGATACCTATACTATTGACGGATTTCGTTGCCCTTCTTTATGTTCAAAGTTCATTTTTATCTAAACTATCTTTACAGCCATTGAATCAATTTTTTTGCAAAACTTTTAATTAGTCAAATTTATAATTTTTTTTAATTAGTCTCGATTTATTTTTTTTTAAATTTATAGCTATGTGTACTAGATACGGCTGATGTAAAGTAATTTACTTGGGTTATGAAAAACAAATCCTTGTTTCAAACACAAAGAAACGTAAAACTAATTTATTTAAAGTGTGTATTTTTCTGGTTAAATGATTATTTGTATATATCTTGGAAGTTGTGGTCAACCTGCAGGACACCTTGAGAAATGAATCCATTTCGTGGGCTCCAGGCAATGCTCTCCCACCAGTATGTATTCTTCAATGTCTTCTTTGTATATTGTACGCATTTCGATGTAAATATTATTTTGGCTTTCATAATCAGTTCTCTTTCTCAGTTAAATTACTGTTATTGTATTGATTTTTTTTCTTGGTTTTACATGTCGAAAGTTTAATAAATAACTCATTTATCTTGGAAATGATTATGATTGCTGATCATTTTTGTTATTAATAATTCAGTCCGTTGGATGGAATCTTATTGTAGTAAGTTCTAACCTAAAAGATTTCCCATTGTACAAATGTGTACTGTATATAAAAAGGGAAGAATTTTTCTATCCACTTTGTAACAACAGTGAGGAAATGGACAGTATAACAAGACATGACCCTGCGTGCGCCAATGTCAGATGATCTTTTAATCATGAATTGTACTGGGCTTGGCAAAAGCTTATGATTAAAGGAGTCTAATGTTTGGTTTAAACAATTTTAACATATTTGTCTTATGATATCAATAAATTTCAACTTATTTATATATGAAAGTATATAACGAATTCAATAATATATCAATCGTTTGATACCATAATAAACCTATAAAAGTATATATATATATAATTAAAAGAAACGGTCCAGCAGACTTTTTTAAAATAAAATAAATTCAAAACGAGGGAAACACACAGAAAGACACAGACATAACTCACATCGATATATCGATATATCGATGTGAGTTATGTCTGTGTCTTTCTGTGTGTTTCCTTCGTTTTGAATTTATTTTATATATATATATATGATTACAACTTATCGGGAACTGTTAGTTTTACAGTTCAAATCAGACTTTCAAGACCAGCGTTTCCGTTTTAAAGAATATCAGGATTGAAAGTTTAATTTGAACTCTTAATTTATGAGAAATTTTATTTCTAGTAAATTTTTATTCTGTTTTACGATCAATAGATTTTCGGTTCAACCATCATCAGGAGGGAGACTGAATTATGTAATACGGAAGAGGTTGAGGTTGTTAGTAAATTATAATTAATAGTGCTCCTATTAACGATTTCCGTTTGATCACCGAAGTGAAGCATCATTGACCGTGGTTAGCTCTTGGATGGATGGCACCACGTGCCGTTGACATGCACCGTTATGTGACACACCATTTGTTTAAATGTGTACCGAATGCACCACATTTCCTCCTTTGTATAAAAGGAAAATCTTCAATCCTCTTTAAGTTTGGATATTGTAAAAAAATGACATCTCCTTCCTGAGATTGGATGATACAGTTGATATCTGAAACAGGTAGTGTGGTGGAGAAGCGCAGTGCGTTCTTGCCCCCACTGACTGTAACTCTTAGATCATATTTATGTCTTTTGATTTCTTTTTCTTTTTTTAAAAAATGTTTTTAATGGAGTGAAATTGGAGTAACCAAATATAAAAAAACCATGTTCAAAACATTTATTAAACCTCATAAGAAACATATTTCAGAACTTTTAACGTTAAGTAATAACAGAAATATAGAATACAGAAACAGATCATAGAGAAATTTTTGTTAACCTCTTAAACATATTTAGATTATGCGCTTATTGAATTACTTCGAAGGAAGGACATTTGAGAATTCAGAGAGTTTAATTGACAGGCAGAAGGATGTTAGTAACGTTATCCTCTTTCACTCTTTACGCGCACCGACTCGCCCTTTCGTATTCAACTTTTGTATATCCCCTTCAAAGCTTCTCACAAGTTTTTGAATGAAGTCATTACTATCCTTGTAAGAGTTTTTGTGAAATAGTTGAATACGCCTTTTCCAACTGTCAGTGACCAAGGTAATAATATATCCCAGACCGATTGTCACTTGGGAGTTTGTTGTTTAACTATAGTAAGTTAATAAGAAAGTAGCTGTACCTCTTTCACCGTAGATATTCTCTTGATTCTGTCGGAAACATGACTGAATCACTGTCTCATATATTGATGAGTTTAAGAATGAGTAATTAGCGAGATATCTAGAAAGAAAAATAACAAGAAAATACAGAATTCGTGCTTTACCTTCCTCCTGCCCCCATAGCAAATATCATTACCTTTAAATAAAAACATCAGAAAATTATAATTTTTGAAAAATGAGTTTCATTGCTTAGAAAAAGTTTAACTCTTGAGTGAATATTGACTTTGTGCTTCAGTTTAGATGTTTGCTCAAAAATATAAAATTTTCATCCGTTTACATTAATATTTATTTTGAAATTGAAATAACTTTTGCATGCGTGTGTGCGAACAAATCCATAAATAATTTTGATGAGTTAAAAACTGAACATGAACTTAATTTCTTGTTATTTTAAATACCCCTGGAGTATTTTAAAGAAATAGACCAACCTCTGATTTATCTCAACGATCGATATGGTAGAGTTGAAAAATGGATTTTCATAGATTTACAGTCATGCCTCGCTTAATAAAGTGATGCTACTAAATAACCTACTTAAATGAAACCTGCTCCATTATTATATTAATAATACCATCGGAATCTGGTGTTACTTTATAAATATATATATAGATATGCTATTTTGATGGAGAGTAGTTTATTTCAATATTTTAAAGATTTTTTTCAGTAAGCTGGCATTTAATAGTATTTATTGTAAAAGGATGTAACATCACAGCTTTTGTTATGCGATTGCCAAGTTGGTGGTTCACGCTACTGTCTCCTTCCATTTAGTAATTGATTGTACAGGCTAAATATATTTATTACTGACCTTTTTGTAGTAACAATTCTCCCATGTTTATCATATTTTGGTAAACAATAAAAAGTTACCTTAGTATATTATTACTATACCTATTAGTCATATTACTATACCGGATAAATTTTGTATTTTTTTTTTATTTTGTTATTGACAATAGTTTCTCCATCTTCTGCATTTATGAATCCTAAATTTGTCGTGTAAAGAACATCATTTTTAATTTCGCTAATATTATATTCTTCATGCAAACACATCTTGTAGCATAATTTCTGCTAAACTTCAATAAATATTTTTAGCTCCTCTGTCGCATAGACTGGTTGACATTAAAGTTTTATTGCTATGAGTTATCAACAAAATACTGTATCGTAAAGTCGTTTTTTAAACAAAAATGCTGAATGCATTATATGAAGAGTGCACTTAAATAGCGTTATTATCTGCTGTACTGTAAAAATTGCAATTGTCTGCATGTGTGTGAACTGAGATACTATTCACAATTGACACACCAACAATTTGCATTTCTCTAAATATATTTAATTATGATAATTAAGTTCATATTTTCACTTAACGTTAATGTAAAACTTTATGGTAACGTTGAACGAGGTATGACTATATATTTATCAGTATACTGGTAATCTATAATATAATAATGCTACATTCACTTCTGTAAAACATCAAGCAACTAGCTTCATTCCTTACGAGAGAATTAAGAACTAGAAGTTAGTTGTATTTTGCAGTTAAGTTTGTTGCTGATATGCAACTCATTTCTCTGTGAAGCAATAATTGGAAGAGAAACCTCTGCATGGGTTTCAAGTGGGCAGTAGTTTTTATGAGTCCTCTCCCATCCTGTGATTCAGAATTATCAATAGAACTTAATAATAATATTCAGGTTTTTTCTTACAAAAAATAAAGTATTCTAATTACATATGTTAGTAGATATAGACATTTCTGTAATAACAAGTCAATTGCATTTTTTTGTCCTACTCTGCCGTTCGTAATGATTAATTTCGTCTGTTCTAAAGCTAGCTCTGAACAGTGGTACGTCCTAATACTTTCATAGAAGTTAACGGTAGTTCTAATGGGTATGTGCCGATAATTTCAGAGTATTCCTTAACTCTCTGAATTCATTTAAGGAATAGGCACAATTTTTTTTTACTTTCCTTGAGGCTTATTGACCTCCAGAAATGTATCCTTCTTCTAATTAGTTAACGCTTCTACAATTCAACTAAAGGAACTTTCATAATTTTTAGTAATTTACAAGTATTATTATTGTTGTTATTGAATTAATTTAAAACAAAATTTTGTATGAATAATTGTTCATTAACATTTGATGAATGATTGACAAATAATTTTGCTGTTATTATTATTGACTTGACTTATGCAAAAATTGTGTGATAAATTTCTCATTGGAATTTGAATGGACTACTTTTTATCAGTACTAAAAGTATATATTTTACCAGAATATTATTATGCAATAGAGCCATAAGAAATGAAAATAAAATGGAAAGTATTAATGCTCCCAAGCCTTCTATTTTTACACAGCACATGTTCAAAGTTAAGAAGCTGGAACACTTGAACAGCCACGAATTTCTAGTTTAGTGTCTTCCTCCTCATTTCAGCCACTATTATTTATAAGCCAACTGAAATATTCCTTTATAACCCAATTCTTGTTTTTTTTTTTATATTTTATATTAGGCTAAATGAAGTTTAACTTCTGTGGCGTATAATTTAAATTAAACTTAAATTTTTTTTACAACAAATATGTAAAGCAAAAATGTATTTTTATATTTATTGTAGTGTCTTCCGTGAATTTTTCTATTTTATGAAGTTGTGAAGTTCAAAAATCTCACTCATAATAATGTAATATTTAACTAGGAGTACAGGACCCTTTGAAGCCTTGATTCTCAGTTCTATATTATAGCGTTAATGCTATGGCACTCTGAAATGTGGAGGTGTTCACAAAACTAGGTATTTGTCTATAATGTATAATACAATTTTTTTTGGTTTTTATTGTTTCATGGTTTAAAGTTGACATGTATAAAGGGTTTATTGATTTTTCGTGATGTCATAAGGAAAGCTTTAAGCATTATTCTTCACTGCCTTTCCATACATTTATGTATATATTCTCCCCTATTTTGAATTAGACGACCTTATTTTTTCTTACAGCTTCTCTTTTATTCTGAAATACAAACAAGTTGATTTCATACTCCCTGTATGAATGATTATCGTTTCATCAATGACTTGGTAATTTTTTTTAAATCCTAATTGAAGGAATAAACATTTTTGCAAGAAACACTGTAGCTAATATGATTCTTTTATTGAAAACCTTTAGAAAACATATTGATTTGTTTTCATTTTTCAAATGTTCATTAATTTGGTTTATTTATGCCAAAAAAAATATATATATATACTTCCATTTTGTATAACAGCTCATGTCCTCAAATTAACGTATAAATAAACATGGAACATTATTTCTAAAGTTTTTTTTATGTATAAGGCTTTTATTAAAAAACATTGTAAATTTAGTTATGTTGAGATTGATTATTGTTCGTTTCGTTTAGATGAAAACCTTCTCAAGGTTTCTCCCCAGGTGAAAATGAGTCCCTCCATTGAATAACCTAGGAAAGGTTTCTTTTCCGCTGAATGGCACTTCGTCTCAGGACAGCAGTCATTTATGAGGTAAAATTTACTAATATATACTGAACCATATACCATTCCTGTATGATATCGTATGTCATCTATGTTATTTTGACTTTATTCTTTAAATTTGTAATCGTATGTTTCACTTTGTTCATTTATTCATATTTATTTAATGATCTGTAAATTTAATTTATTTATTAGTAGGTATAATTATGTCTTTTCAATTAAATATATATATATTTTAAATCCTGGACCATGTTTATATAAAAAGTCTTCAATTTGACGTAAAATAGGATAATACATTAATAAAATAATAACAGTATTGTTAATGGATTTCTGTAACCCATGGATATTTACAAAAAAAAAACCCAAATTAACTGGAGTAATTAATCCAAATAAAAAAACCATAATGAGTCCTGTTATTTTTTAATTACAACAATTATAGTATCTCTCTCTCTCTCTCTCTCTCTCTCTCTCTCTCTCTCTCTCTCTCAAAAAAAAAAAAAAAAAAAAAAAAAAATATTGGAAGTGGACCAAATTAATTAATTTTTTTTAAATTTCTATCAGTTTCAATTTTTTACTTAAATTTAACAAAAAATACATGGAAACAGACTGTGAACACTTGTCTGTCAGTGAGCAGGGGACTGTCTCATAACAGGTGTTATATGGAAACATTTATTATTATATTGTGTGGCTGTGACTGTTTAAATATTAATTTGCGAGTTCCTTTTAGCTTCATCTGTATTTAATCTCGTGCTAAAAAAAAAAGGATGTTGGTATAAACATGGTGTGCCATGTTACGGTAACATCGAGTCAAATGAAGTTACACGGTAATCAATGAATTACTGTAATATTTCTTCTCTTCTCCGCTCATATTTAAATGAAAGAGCTATACTTTACATTAACCAGTCTTACATGCAGGGCCGTTCCAAGATAAGTATATTATAAAATACTTATGTTATGAATTTTATAACTGTGTAGATTTGCACGTTTTGTACTCGTATCCGCTCTCATTGTACCTGCCGCTTTGATCAGTGCAGTATTCAAAATTCTTCCCACATTCATCATAACATTTTAAATTTAACCAATTTACAACTCTCGAAATTTATTTTTGATACCCATCGATAAAACAGCAGGTAATACCATTAGTGAAATCCTATATTTAGTAAATAATTGACTAAACTATTTCCGTGAATAAAATAAATGACAGTCAATTCCATGTGTTACAAAGAAGGCATGCTCGCAATAAAAATACATTCTGATTGACATTTGATGAATAGGCTTATGAAATTGTTTTTACTTGATTTTTAAGGTATGTTTAGGTTTAGAGGAGAGGAGGAGGATTCCTTGAAACCATCTGTAGAAAGGAAAAAATATATACATATTTTACTTACTTGAAATAATGGTTGAGTCAACGAGAAGTGAAAGTCAAAATTCCAACAAATTGTCAACATCAATTTTATAATTTCACCTCTTTTTTTTGTGACTTTGAGGCCAAATGTTATATTCTGAAAATTTTGTTATTAGTTTTTTGTATCAATTATTGCTTATTTAAACTTAAATTACAAAATTTCACCTTGTTTAATTTCTTATAAATTTATATGGTATATGATCCAAATAGATGTCGTCCAGACAGAACTCTTGAAGACGGGATTAATTAACGATTGTACCTTTGGTTTATTAATCGTGTACAATCATTAAGTAGACCAGTTAAAAGCAATCAAAAAAGTGCCAATATTTATTGTATTAGATGTAATAAGGATATGTGATAATTTCATGTGTTTAAAGTTTCAAGGTGATACTGTATATTCTAGTGGCATTCAATAAATAACTGTATTAACTTGATGCGTGCACACAAGCAGAGAGGTACTACTGAAGTGATAGAGAAGTGTTGAGAACAAACACACTTTTAAGCATTAAATCTGTTTTTCGTTATATGTGAAATAATTTTTCCAGATTCATTAAACTAAATTTAACCAAGAGTATTTGTAAGGAAGTGCAACTCAAGTCGAATGTTATTTGACCATTTGTATTGTGTGAAGAACATACACACATCGGACAGCCACTTATGCTTGGATTCATATTAAAGCAACAACGTTCCATCTTTCTTGGAATGTGTTTTCTAGTTCAAATTATTTCTATATTGATTTTTATATCTAATCATATTCAAGAGTACTGAATGATAATATATATAAAAAAAAAATAAAATTACATTGTAATTAGCTAAACATTTTATTAATATATTTCTTTTTTCTGCTTTGCCAGATATATTGAGTTCGAAAATAATGGAACCAAGAAGGGAAGACGTTGTTGGAATAATAAACAAGAGGTAAGAAGCATTCAGTTAGTGATTATTAAAAAATATAAAACTGATGTATTATGATTTCATTATAGAGTAATTGTATTATTATATTAGAAAAGAAAAGACATACAACATATGACAAAAACTCACTACCTTATTTTGACCGCATCGTCATCGGGTAAATGAATACGTGTCCGTCCAGGAGTCTGTACTTGGCTTCAAGGGGGTCTCACATGTATCTCTTACCTGATGACTCAAGAGTCAGTAGTGGGTTTTTGTGATCTTTAGTGCGGGTAATTTTCTGTGAATTTATTCTATTAACTTCGTTTTACTGTTTTATATGATTTCTTACATATGTATCTAAATATATATATATATATAAAAAAAATTATACTTAGTTTTCTTATTAGGTCTGCGAGTGCGATACTCACAGACCTAATAAGAAAACCCAAATGTATCTCTGTATCGGAGAGTTACTTGATTTCCCTCTATACATTCTCCTGACGACGGTTGAAACCTAATTTGAGACTGACCATAAGAAATCTGGAAGTAAGAGAAACTATTATGTACTAAGACATTCAAATGAAATGTAATATGTTCTTTTATTACATTATTAAAATGTTAGTTAGTTAGTATTATGATTGAGAGAAGAAATACTAAAAGATTTATAAATATTTTTTTTAATTTTTACAAATTTAAAGATAATATGGTTTGTTTATTGATATAGAAAGGATTTATAATTCTTTTTCTTAGATGATATAATTAAATAACCTCTGTATGTTAATCGTATAGAGGACAAAAACTAACATGACTTTGTAAAAACTATATTATTTTAAGTAAACTTTATTGCAAAGTATATTAATTCACTATATATGCATAAAATAAGATACTGTACAAAATATATTACCAACGCTTATTTGTGCTAAAAATAACGAAATTTTTAAGTTTTTTTTTATTTTTAATAGTTCATAGTAAACTGTTTACTAATGCTGAATGAAAACTGTTGGTTTTTAATTCTTTTTCTTTTTCTCCAGCTATTCCATTCAAAAGGAGACGATAGGAAAAGAGCAGTAAAAGACCACAAAATGATCGCCCACAGCTTTGTACAATTTTCATCTATAAACTTCCATTACTGTTAATTTTTGTTTATTTATTTGAAAATTGATTTATAAATACGATAATAACATTAAGATTTTGTAGCCTCTCATAGTATCAAATTTTTAATTGTATTCAAAATAGTATTAAACTGGCTTATTTATAGTACACCAATCGCCTGCCTCGTGCTTTTGCATTTAATTCAAGTATTTCAGTGTTATTTTTATAGTTATTCGAATGGACCAAAGTTTAATTTAATTTATTAATGACTGAGGAATGTAGTAGTTTCCACATTTCCCTTTTTTATATATATGTATATTTTACTTGAAACATATTATTACCAGAGTTTGTTTCTTTAACAGCTGTTATATTATACCGATTCCCAAATTTCTTTATTGAAAACTATATAAACTACTTTTAAAAAAATGGGGATCCATGTATTAAATTTAAAAAAAATATCTAGGAACAACTAATGTAAGAGTTATATATTTTAAATATATTAATAAAAGCTACAAAAATACCTGTAGGAAACATATAAAATACTTGTTGTAGTAAAATGTTCCATTTTTTTTTTAGAACCCATAGCCCAATTTGAATAGCTATTTCTTAGAAATAATTATTTAATTTTTTGAAATATTGTTATCATAGACTGAAGACTCCCAGTGGGATCTTTGTAATAATAAATACAGACATAGGAACCATAGTAATTCAGTATCCATGTTACTATTGATTACTTTTGCTATGCTTAATGTATAGCAGTAGTATAAGAGTCACAATACTGGGACTGCGCAGGCGTGGTCACGCCCCCTTTCCCCCACCCCGACCATGCTCAGCCAATATTGAGGACCCCTCCCCCCACCCCACCCTCATCAGCCAATCACCTTCTTCCCCCCCCTCTCTCCTCACTCCGCCTCTGGCCCCAGACTGACCTACCTCAAGGTTTGTTATGATAGGAGGGGGTCCTTGTTTATGTTTTGATGACCTACTGTCGAGTTGAGGTTGTTGCCTCAGGCTGCAATAGTTGCCTGAACCATTCTATTCACAGTCACCTCAGACGCCCTTGCTCCAGCAGCAGCAACTCATCATATCTCAAGTAAGTTGAAATTTCTTTACCAACACATACACAATTAAATCCTTTTTTTGATTAAAAAACTCTTTCATTATTTTAGAATCATGGATCAAAAACTAAACAGAATAAACAATACAGTCATTATCAAGGCGACTGATTTGGATGTCGACAAAGAGTATGACATTACACGTTTAAGGAGAATAAACACACGGTTTGGAGAAAGTGTATTAGCAGTGATTGCGTATGATAATAACAGATACGGCTCTTTGATTCTTCCGCAAAGATACAATAGCGAAATAACTGATCAATATATAGAAACATAAAGAAAAACAGCTTGGGGTAACTTTTAAAGGAGTTATAAATAGGAAGCATTCGTACGAATTCAAGGAGCGAGTATAATGCAGGCTGGTGAAAAGAGGAAACTTGGAAGATTATTACTTACAGACTTTACCATTTAAAAAAACGTTTCACTAGACCAGTTTATCAGTTAATAGAGACCTCATATAAAAATAGACTTTTGACACATCAAATTCCAAATATGTTGACAACCAATACTTTAGATGACTTTTTAAATCACGTCCAAAGCGAAATTGTGACTTTATTGACTGACTGCATACAGACTGTAAAATATAACTTGATAGTAGATGTAGTTATGACGAAAAGGACATTAGAGATTCTCGAGGCTAATTTAAAGACAAGAAATCGTGTCTTGTACAGAACCACTGATTTAACTGATGAACTAAACATTACATTTGGCAAACTGAGAAAAGAATTTGAAAATATGAAAACAAAGGGTTCGGGATGGCAACTTAAATGTGTCAAACAAATGCAGCTCTGTATAAATAGACATAATCCATTGCTAGTATCTTCCTTCATTGAACTACCTAGGAAAATTAAAAACAGCCATTCAGTCATTAATGTAAAGAATACAGACAACTTGTGCTTCCACTATGCAGTTTTAAGCAAGTTTATTGATTTTCATCCCGAAAATATTCAAAAATATCGCAAACTGTTAAAAAAGTATAATTTTTCAATGTTTAGCGAATCTGGATTCGTATAGTACTAACTCATGGAAGAAGACAAGTATCGTTTGTCATGGATATATTCAATAAACTAACAATGGGACCTATTGCAGACATAATTTTAAATTTCTTTAATGGAGACAACAGGGAATGTGAATATTTTCAAATTGAATGCGACTATGTTAACGTAACTTTCCTAAAGGGGAAGAAGAAGAAGATTATCACCTTGGGAGATTGTATTCAACTCAACAAATCAGGTTATGAATTGATGATTTGCTTAAAGAAGCCGTTAAATAACCATTTTGAATTTTTCATTTCGATAATTCTATTCCAAAATCACTTGGCTATTCCAAATCAAATGTGTCAAATCAATGAAAGCAAAAAGAACAATGAAAACCTGGACATAGCTGGATCATCTTTACCAACTGTTGAAATGTCTACATGGAAACCATCTATTGAGGCGGTGGAGGAGGAGGAGAATGATGCTGATGCAGTGTAACTATAATGCTTCCATGCTATATTTACAAGTAACACATGTCTCTCTCTCTCACCCTCTCTGGAATCATCGATGAGTGTCATTGATTCCTTATAGATGTTTTATTGATTCCATATAGATGTTTTAATGAGTATCTGGAGACTGATGGTTCTTTTTTTCTTGCAGGTAAATAATGGAGCTTTTCGCAGTAATTGAGGTGAACGGACTTAGGACCCAGGAGGGAAAATTTGTTGTTAAGGAGCTGTCCTATGTAACGTCCGGAGTAAGAGAAGAGAGTCTTAACGATGAAGCACTTTTTCTTCAAAACATCTCCCAACATGGTGCCAAGCGTGAAGACAAACAACTGGTTGTTCCATCGCTACCATGGTCTGTCCTGGGATAGAGTTGGTGAAGAAGATACGAATGACTTCACACAGGAGGAGGACCTTAAAGTGATATTAAATAAATTAGCAGGTAGCAGCGCGATACTCTTTGCTAAAGGGGAGGAAAAATGTAGTGTATTAGAGGAATTAATGAATAAAACTATCATTAATTTGGAACCATTTGGTTGTCCCAAAGTAGATGACATAGTGTTTAACAGGGCTCCAGTGAGCATCCAGTGTAATAACCACAAGAACTACTTAGAGAAAAAGTGTACAAACATTAAACTAGAAGCTCTAATGAGCTGGTTTCTAGTAAATTTTACAACGGTAATCTTAAAAAGTCTACCGCTAGTCAAGAATATTTCTACAGCCGACGTTATAGCCAATATTTGTGAATTATATGATGAGTTTACACCTATGCTTAAGAGAACTGACAATTATTATAATTAGATAGATGATATGATATGTTACTAGTTATTTGGAAATGGGTAAATAAATGTATTAAACAAACATAAAAATGTTTTCTTTTGTTCACCCTGTTACCCATCATAATGCATCAGGTAAGTGGAATTAATACGTTTTTGTTAATAAGACAAGATTATATGAAAATTTAGCAGTCTTTGTCTGCTTCAGTTCACTGTTCACTTTGGACCGGTGCGTGTCCACCAGCTAGTCACCTAGTCCACGGCTAACCAGTTGGCGAGAAAAGGACCGTGGGAGGAATGCCCCAGGGACCGGTTCAAGAGACGTGTCATGGCGGCCTCGAACGTCATCTCACCTGTGTTGGATGAAAACCACAGATGGAAAATATACAAAGAAAGACATTGTGATCAATAATCTCTCTTATTGTGATCAATAAAATGTTGATAATTTTTATTCTTGACTTTATCCTTCCCTTACCCCAACTTGATTAGGTTAATAAATACACAGGGTAATTAGAGGAAAAAAAACATTTTAGCTGTTATACCATTAAATGGTACTGTTAAGCGAAGATGACTTTGATGTTGGGGAGTTGGTTTCTGGCAAGTGGTGTCATCAGACATGTGGGCGTTGGGCAGCCACTCGGCCAATAAAGTCGTGAAGGTGGTCGCAGTCCACTTGACTGACAGCCCCTCGACTGAATTTTTCAGTAAAATTGACAAAATAACCATATTAAAATTACTTACTTTAGCAAAGTTGAGTGTAGACTACTCTTGTGTAGTCAGTTTTTATTTTTAATTTTAAATTAATTCATAATAAAAAAAATAATTTTATTTTATTTTGTGACTAGTTTCTGCATGGTTTCCTTCCAAAAAGCAGGGTCTAATAAATAAAAAAAAATTTTGAGTGCTAGTTTTCCGGACTATCTGATTTCCCCATTCTAGCTCTATAGTTCGCCTATGCCCTTCCGTATAGCTAGCTGGTTTAGGTAAAACAATCAAATACATAAACAACAATTTTGGGAAAGGAAACTGTTGCTTGTAAACTTTCACACTTTTTTTTTTGCTCTCGCAATGAACGTTATTCTGGGAGGTGGAAAGTGTTTCTCATTTATTAATTAGCACCTATTTAATTAAGGTATGGTCATTAAGTCATTGAGTGACCTAATCTTACACCACTTGAATATATATGGGAATGGTTCTTTGTCGAGTACCTGTTATTATGAGACAGCTTTATGGTTCTCTCCGAGTTACGGAGTGAACAACATTCTTCATTTCATGAATAAATCTATAGTTATAGTGAATAGGAAACTTAAATACAAGTGACAAGCACTTCACTTACTGTACATCTGATGTACAAAACAAAACTGAATTAAAATAAATATATTTAATTAAAATCATTTTTGTATTGAACTAATTAGTAAATACAAACGACAAACTTTTCAAAGGAGAGAGGGCCAGGAACGACAAGTTAATATAAAGTTAATTACCATTTTACACTTAATGTATACGTAATTAAATATATGCAATTGCCAGTACCATGGGTATTAGTAAACAGCATAAAACTACAAATACATTGTCCACCTGAATCGTAGACCGGTTTTACATGTAGTGCACATTCAGGCAGGATAAGTGTTAGTCAAAGAGTCCTGTGTGTAAATACCTAACAAACAAATAATACCTGTATATGCTTAAATTCCTATTACTCACCATAAAATCGGAAAGATGATCCAACCTGGACCTATACAAGTTCAAAATCGAAGAACAGAAACACAGAGTAAACAAGCTTAATAACTCAAATTTTAGAAAAATCTGTCTTCTGGAAAAAAGAGAGACAAGTTTCCAGCGGGCTTGGTCCTCTCTCTTTCCTTCAAAAGACGAATTTTACAGAAGAAAATTTGATTTAGCTAGTGTGTTTCTTCTTTACTTTCTATGTTACTGTTCTTCGATTTTAAAGTAAATTTTTTCTATTATTTATATTTGCTTTGTTTTACTTATTATATATCTGATATTCTTTTATAATTTAAATTATTTTCATATCAGTTCAGACGTCTTTTCATTTTATCATTGGTTTAAAAAATATATCAGTTTGGTGAAACATGAAAATACTGGTAATATAAATAAAAGAACAAATCAAAAATAATAATAATCAAATCTTAATATACACCTAATATAGTAATAATCATAATACTTAAAAAAAATATTATTTAAACTAACAATAATATGGAAAAGACTGGACGGATATGAAAATGATGACGATTTTTAAATTGTAAAAGAATAAAGTCAGATAATAAGTAGAATAAAACGGATATTAATAATATTTTTTTCAGAGATATTGGCACAAGTTTGTTAAATATTTAAACCCAGGATTCTTTGACTATGAAGAGGCACTACTTGCGAAACTAGTCGTACGTCTACAACGACCATTGATTAAGGATGACGTATTCGTCTAATAATAGTATACACGTAATTGTTAAGGACAGTGACGTCACTTGCTATTTATAGTTTTATAGTCTGCACAACCTGTCCTGGGAACCCTGTTTCGGTCATAGAAGATTCAGTATACAATACATATTCAGCATATTGATATGAAAAATTCCCGCTGTTGCAATGTGTATATACTATAAATTAATGCTATTAATGAACTATATTTTAACTTTATATTAAGGTGTTTTCAAATAATCAACTTTAATTATTATTTTCCTGTAAATTAAGTTGTATTTATTAGTATAGAGTTATTACGAAGTTAGAGGTTAGAACTTGGAAGATGTAAAAGCATGCAAGCCTGATCGTCATGAAAAGCTGGGATCGTCTCCTGATTTTGCTCTGTGTCCATGTATAAAATTATCATCCTAATGTCTGATCTCTCGATTAATAATTTTCGACTCTATGTTAATAATGATAAATTAATGGTTATTTTTTCTTTATCCACTTATTAATTAGTTACGGGTAATTAATTATAATAATTATTCAGACATAATTATTAAATCTGATATTACCCTGAATTAATAATTTTAATTCATGAAGAATTAAATTTAATGAAGAGTTTTCATCTCTATGTTATGGTGAATTAATGCTTATTTTTTTTGTTATTTTAGAAAAGCCTTTAGGAAAACAAATAACCTTTGTTGAAGTTATTTGTATGAAAAGACCTCAACAAAATTAACAATAAAAGTTGAACAGGGATATATTCCATTGATGTCAATTTAACACTGTTTTCTGAAAATACTGCACCGTGTGTATATAAAATTTACTTACAAAAAATTATGAGCAGGGTATGAACTGTAAAAAGGTATTTTCCTAACACGTTTTAATGAGTAGAATTGTTCTAACATTTGTTTTTTATTTCTGGATGGGCTATGATTGTCAGATTTCCTCGAATATTCTAACAGTGATTGCCAGGGGAAAGTCTTTTTGTTGACTCTTTACAAACTGTCATAAGTGAATGTGGCATACTTGATATTGATAAAATGAGGTAAAATTTAATCTCCAGAATTATATATGGTGTCAAGGAAAGTTTAATCTCAATTGTTACATATGCTTTGAGAGCACATTGAATTGATACATATCAATTTGAATTTGAACTAATTTTCAGTAATCACAGCCTTTGGGGATATGTCCTTGCTCTGAAAGAAAATTATTTACCACTTCTTGAAATTTTTTGTTATAATTTTTCCTGGAAAAAAATCCTAATCAACAAGTCAAAGATAAGATAGTATAACTCAAACTGTACGTTGAAGATTTGATTTAGTTTCAACTTTATTTTATTGAAAAATTAAAATAGTCTGGAATTTTAATTTCTCAATACATTTGTTATTCTAGTTTCTCCAACTTCTGGATTTTTAGAAAATAAATATCAAAAGGTATGTTTAGAAAGTCTTGGATGAAAAAATAAATAGTTTTTATTTACAAAAAAGTAAAACTTATTCTTTCACATGAGTATTTTGAATTAGAAAAATGTAAAAAAAGAAAATCCTTATGTTTGATGGTCCATTTGATCAGTTATCTACATTGTAGATTAATTGTTGAGTTTGACATCAAGTATATTTGTTCTTCTATATAAGAAAATAAAGGACTGCTTTGAGTTAAACAACTTAAAGGAGGAATATATCATGAAAGGCTTCTCAAGAGCTTTCTTCCTTTAATAGTTTATTCCTTGGATCTGAAAAAAAAGAATGATAAATCTCTAAGTATAAAAGTCAAGTGTATGTCCATAAGTACTAGAAATGCCTAAATGACATCAAATTTGAAGGAAAGAGTGAACATTTTCTTCCAAAATTGTATAAAAAAATTTTGAAAAATTATTTCATATATAATTTACAAAAAAAAAATTATTTTTTTTTACAGGAGATGCATTTTATCATTTCTTGTTAGTCAGCTTAATTTCACAAGAACACCCTACTAGTACACTACCAATTAACTCAACAGGTATTTTTAACGTCTAAACTAGCTTTATATGGAGCAGTTTTCTGATTGTATATCCATCTAAATCTATGGAATTAGTAAGCGATAACAATTTGATGTAAACATTTTTAGAACAAGAAATTTTTGTAATAGAAGTCTTTAGAGAAAACGTGGAACACACAATGGATTATTTTCTACTACTTTTATTGGAAGCATTTTTCTCTGAAGTATAAGCTATACTTTAAAAATTTCAAAAAACAAGAAAAGAGCTGAAAATTGTTAAGTTCACATTTTCTGTTATATTAGTTTAGGTTACAGTGCCATTTCCATAAGAGAACACAAACAAAGTTTGGCCCTTTGTGACGCCGCATAATAAACATTATAAATTGTGATTCCTAATTTTGCCTAACTTAAGTGTACTTCGAGTATGGATCTTTATTTCACGAGTGGGTGACATCGCATACTTTAATGTCCCTATCGGAGAGGACGATGTGTTCAAGTTTTTCACTTTCCGCGTGAATAAATCACTCCAGAGTTGTTTATTTATTGAGGTTGATTATAGCACCTAAGAACTTTTGTACTTTACGCCAGAGTTAGTATTGAAGACTGGATCTGCTAACCCTGACGCGAGCACCAAGCCAATGAGGAGGGGGGGGGGGGGGTTCAGAGGTTTATAATATATATAAAACCTCTGATATGCTTTTCTTTTATTACCTTTTGTTTTTTAGTTCAACATTTACCAACTCTTTGATAACTTACCGAACAGTTTTATATTTATTTTATTTATATTAATTAATATGCATAATTCTTTTGCACTTAATTCCATTGGAAAATTAGAAACTAATCCAAAAAATATTTTTTTCTAAACTCTCCTAATAAACCCTTCCATTATTTAGTATGAACCATATTGGTTTTTATTTGTTTAATAAACGAATTTATTAAATTTATTTAATCCGATCACTCGAAATTTAGCACAAATACTTTGCAATCATAGATCAAAAGTATGTATCAGTATTTAAACAAAAATAGCATTAATTTTGTGATTTTTGATTACTATCTATTTATAGTACATGCATGTTCCACAAACTTAACAATTACTTTAACTTTGTAGGCCCAATAACTTCTATAACCTCCTTTAGGTTATAGGTTCTATCAGTGGCGATGCAACCATATTTCCCCCCAGGGAGGCCATAAGTTTTGTCCCCCCCCCCTCTCTTCACTATTCACTATTACATTAATTTATTCTTATGTTATTAAAGCTCTTAGATATGCTTGTTTTTTAGAGTAAACCATAAGTGTTCGAAATACGTTGATAATTTTTGACATAAAGCTCTTTTGTGTAGAGACGTATATTTTTTTTCTAATTTCCCATTATTTAATTTATTTGTTTCATTCTTAGTCTAAGGTTCAGGATGAAATATACTGAAACCCAAGAAGTTTTGCATAACTACTCCCCAAACTGTTTTCACAAATTTTGTATAATCTGTTTAATCATTTCTTATAGCTTTTTGGATCGTAAGTGAGTAAATGAATGCTGTAGTTACTTTGATAATTGGTGGGTGTATAACTATGTTCCTGAACTCTGGAAGGAAGGTGAGAACCAGAGTTCCCTGAGTGAAAGCCAGCAGCCATTCTGATACAGTGCTGACGATGTGCATGGTGAAGTGAGCGTCATCTGGATTCCACTTGGTGTGGTCGCCTTCAAAATAGGATATTTTAAAATACATACCTCGTAAACTATATTTATGGATAACAACTGTTTATTTTTTACCTTCAACAGGAGTAAATGTTCCAGGAATTAGCGCCGTTAAATTGAATACTATTGTAAGTAAACAGAGTAAAAGGCGCCAGTAAAATATTCTTTTGGAGCCTGAGACTTTACCCATGTGATATGAAAAAACGGTCTGCAACAAATTCAAGTAAAAATATGTATTATTTATCAAAAGGTAGGTCCATGGCGTCCTCTCTGATAACATAAAGTTCTTAATCTATATCAACAAAAAGTAATAACTTATTAAAAACTGTTAAGATTGATGGATATTTACTTACTTAGAGGAGTAGAGCCGTTACAAAAGTCCAATTTTGGTTTACAATAAGTATTCTCATTATATAAGAAACATTTCACTGGGATTAGTAGAGGCCACTACACTACCACATTTCCGTTAGTATGTTATGGAAATGACGTAACTGATTTATTATTGTATTCCTTTATATTTTCTGAGTTGTATTCAAGTCTGTATTTCTAAATCCATCTTGGAAAAGGATTTATGAAATTTATTTTCATATATGAAAGTTAAAGTTTAAGTCCCAAAAAGTGCACTCGTAATAATAAGTTCTGTGACATTAGGTTCCAAAATACAGTCATCCAAGTACTAGGCTAGAGAGAATGTTGAAATGTTATAACAATCAGGAATGTGTTGTGCATGTGTGGAACTCAGAAGTGCATCAATTTATGTCACTTGTTCTTAAGGAGCTTTTAAGGACTATTTTTGAACCCTACTCTTCTGTAATGCCCGGTTGAGAAATATTAGTTTCGAGAATAATGCTTTGTTATTGACTATGAAGGGCTTAAAGGAAGTTTTGTTCAGCAAATGATACCTGGAAGATGAAGTAGACAGTACCTCCCCAGAAGCAGAGCATTGCGCCGATGTAATGGATGGTCTTCACATTGCTGACTTGGAAATTACCGACCATACACATTCCCAAGCAGGACAAGTAGCCAACTATGGTGGAAAATAAGTTTGCCCTCAGCTTCATTGGAAGTAAACCTCTGAAGTTGGTAAATTTAACCACCTGCAAGTGTCTGATGTACACGCAAATAGCCACTGCAACATCCAAACTTGAGTCAGACATGGATTTAACAATTTATATACTCGTATATATATTTATTATCTGTTATATATTATCTATCTTCTTGATGACGAGGCTATTCAAATATATAGTACTGAGTTTATGCTTCATTTCTGTGTGTCCTTTTTGTGAATATAGTTTATATATATATATAACATCAACTGTGATTTATATACATAATTTATATATATATATACATTTATATATATATATAAATTTATATATATATATAAATCACACACACACACATATATATATATATATATATATATATAATATATATATATATATATATAATGATCAAACCGCAATATGAAATGAAAGAAAAAAAGACTGATCTTTCAACCGTAACAAGCAGTCTTTGTCAGAGTCATAAACCCAACTCTGACGAAGACCGCTTGTTATGGTTGGAAGATCTTGGGGAAATGGGGAAAAAAGACAGATGTTTCAACCGTAACAAGCGGTCTTCGTCAGAGTCATAAATCCAACTCTGACGAAGACCGCTTGTTAAGGAAGATCTTAGTCTTTTTTCCCCATTTCATTTTGTATATACGAGATATACCTGAACTTGGGTTCATTCACCCAAGTGTTAACCATGTTAATGATTTGTTTGTTTTCCAACGACCACATTTATAAGGTTTTCACCTTTTAGTGCTGTTCTAGGAGAGGAAATTGTGCCTCATTTATTATTTGGCACCTATTTTAGTAATGGGCCAGCCACATTACCTGTTGTTTCTACATTGGGAGTACTAAATTTTGCTTTACTAAAGTGTATTTATAGTAGTGGTCTTTAAGGAGTACCTGATATTTTACAGGCTCGGAACCGACGGTTTAGCGTCTTCTCCCCCCCCGACGTGCCTTCACCTTGTCGTGGTGGGGGGGCTTAACATGCCTGTATGTTGGCATGAACTAAGAAAGGCACAACCTGAGTAAGGTACTAACCTAGTCCGGTGCTAGTCAATTCGATTTCTGCACCATTTGTCGGTTTAATAACTAAACTCATACGAGATGACTATTAGCCTTTGCAACTTAGTTAGCGTGCCTGCCAGTTTGAGTGGCCTTCAGCATACATACATTTCTTTTATTGTCTTGACTGTACGCTAAAAAAACTGTGTAGGCTGGAGCTTGTTCAACTGTAACTTTGTAAAATTAAATAATAAACGAACATTTTGTTTCCTCTGAGTATACATACAATTTGAAACCATTTCTCGACAAAAGAAAGTTTGATAAAATATTTAATTCCAAATACTGATATTATAATACACGATATGTCCAACGATTAGTACTGAAACAAATTATTTTCATAATGAACTGAATATTCAGTAATGAAAAAAACATAGATCACTAAGAATGTTGATTCAGCTATCCAAAATTTGAACATTCCAATTTTTCAATGTAATTATACGTAGCTTTATTAACCTGGATGAAATATTATATGTTAATTTACGTAGAATTCTGGAAATGGTTTAGGTATAGACCAAAAGGAAACGTCAAGCTAAAATATAATACTGTACAATACCTCTATCTGTTGTTTGTATAGAATCTGATTTTGGACAAAATAACTTTGAAGCCAACTCATGGGCATGAAATAAAGTTACAACAAATATTTTCTTTTCTTTTATTTGTCTTTAAATTCTTCAAAAGTGTATGTTATGGATGCTCATAACTTTATATATAATATGAATGCCCAGCATTACAATGTGACTATTTTGTGACAGTGGTTCAATGACAGGCAGACTCAAAATCTATACAAATGATAGGCAAAGGTAAATAAGTATTATATCTTAGCCTATTATTTCATTTTGAACTGCCTAAAACATTTCTAGAGTCCTATATGAATTAACATATAAAATTTCATCGAGGTCTCTATACCCATATATATATATATATCGAGGTGCAACCTTTGTACCCATTGGTGGAATAACGGAGGTTTCGCTGGGCAGCGGGTAACTGGAGCTTTCTAAGAACCGTACTCATGGACCTAAAACTCTACTCTCCTATTGGTCACCAATATATATATATATATATATAATTTAAATATATATAATTAAATATATATATATTTATATATATATAATTTAAATATATATATAATTAAATATATATATATATATATATATATATATATATATATAATATATATATATAATTGTTATTTGTCCTGCCGGACCGTTTTTCGTTTATCATGGTATATATATATATATTCATTATTGACTATTCATTTAATTATGGAACCATCTTGATAAGGATAAACGTTGCATATATCGTGTATTACAAAGATAAATAACAGTATTAGGAATGAAATATTTAAAATAGGGAACTTTGACGAGTACGTGACATCGTACAGGCTTGTGACCAGTGGCTTAATGTCCTCTCCTAGGGATGACGTGTTTAGATTTGTTCACTTCCTGTGTGAATAAATCGAAGGCCAGAGTAGGTACTGAATAGGATTCTAGAAGTCCAGAGGCGAGTACGTAGCCACTGGGCTACCCTGGCCCCTTATATATATATATATATGTAAAACAGGGCTGTTATGCCCAGATTTGCTCGGATAGTTTGGTTTTGTAACTTAACAATTCAGTTATCGCGTTACACAAAAAATATTCTGGCAACGATAAAGTTAAGTGCCTAGGTATTCCAGTTTTCGACGTGTCATTGAACGTACTTAGTTTTCTTTTGTAGTTATTCTAGTCGAATGATCCATTATGAAGAGTTCCTGGACTTTTTTATGAAATAAAATATAATTGAATTGGGTAAAATCCAGGACTCCCAATGTAGAATCTTCATTGTGTAGTATGACAAAGGGTCAATGTTCGGCCTATGTGTTTTCTCGTGAGACTGCCACTACAACCTAACCTAATTGAAGTACATGTTTTCTAATCACAGAATGATGTAGTTTTCACGTGTTCTTATATAATAGTGAATGTAGAATCTTTAGATACCGTTTCTTTAACAATTTTTCTCCTTATGCAACGTTAATTGTCAATTCTTTAATTTTCAATGGTTAGATTAAACAGCAAATCCTGCCACTACAAATGCTTGTAAATACATTAATTCAACCTCTTCAAGATACCATACTGACAGGTCAGTGTCATGCAGGAGCTCAAAAATGAAACTGCTCCTAGACAATGTACTGACACTGCAGTGGTTACGTACATTCATATATTTTTAACACCCCATGTAATTACCAGTTCTACGCAAACAAATGTTTTTATCATTTTAATGGCATTTAAAACAAAAATGGGTTTCATCTTTACCAAGTACAAGGAAATATCTTGAAGTAAATTCATGGGAACTATAAAAGATAAAACTCCTCGTAACAAGCTTCCATCAAGATAAGATAACAGCGGGATATCGTTAATCGTATATTGATGCCTTAAACTATAAGCAATGCTATGTTTACACTTTTTTTTGTTAAATAAACTTTTAGAAGAACTGTGGATATTTTTGTAAAAAACACAGATCCATGTTGTTGGAATGCTATTAAAAAAAGACTAGAATGGTCTAAGCTCAATTTTACAACTAAAGATATAACCAAACAGACTGAATATCAGTATAAATGATTAGAATAATCTACATCTAAGCATTTAGTTGAAAGTAATAGTTTCAAATAGTAAATTTGAAAAAGAACAAAACTTTCTGTTTGGTTCTCAACTGGACAAATGTTGTAAATCTTCTTTTAAATGTTTTTCTTGCACTAATATATTGTATGTTATCATTATATTTCATAATTCGCTTATACATAACAGTATGCATTTGTAAAATTCTATAATTAGGTAGCAATGTATAATTTAGTAAAGATTTGATGACCTTGTCTAAAGAGTACATGCTATCATGTGTGGTACGCAGAAATTTATGTGTATTCCAAATAGAGTTTGATTCGATATTTTTACATTGATTTCTATTTTTTACATATTGAATTATCCAATTAAAAGATTTTAAAAATTAATTAATAATCATTAAAAAACAATAATTTTTTTTAGTTCTTACTGATACAATATTTTTTAATATATTATTAACCAACCTTAAACCAACCCGACAAGTAACACAACTTGGAATTATTCCAAGCAGAGTTTTTGCAAAAGATGATGTTACCTTCACAGTTATCCAAACTTCTTGAAATTTTACAAAACATGCTGATTTTAGGTAGATGTGTCGTATGCAGTTTTATATTCTATTGTCAGTGGTTTGTGAAAAAAAATATTCTTAAATACAACTATTATGAACCTTTACTACGATTCAATTTCTCAAAAAAAAAAAAATATTCATCTCATTCTCATATATAGGGTTTTTTGTAAATCATTAGTTGTGCAAACCGTAATTGTGTGGTATTTACTCATTCTGAGGTAAAATGGATAAACCAACAAAAGTCTCCACACAATGAAGTTTTATTCAACGCGTTTCGAATACTTTGTGTTCATCATCAGGAAGACACCAAGGATGTGGTACTGACGGGTTGGTCAAGTGAAGACAACTAGCAAGAACTACCCAGTTGTCTTCACTTGACCAACCCGTCAGTACCACATCCTTGGTGTCTTCCTGATGATGAACACAAAGTTTTCGAAACGCGTTGAATAAAACTTCATTTGTGTGGAGACTTTTGTTGGTTTATCCATTTTACCTCAGGGTTTTTTGTGTTACATTTCATTGTTGACTGTCAAACGATCCCACCAGCATCGTGTTTAGAATTTTTCAGACCCAATCTCAAGTTAATATTAATAATTTTTTATGCATAACTGATTTTTTTTAAAAAAAGAATATGTTTTTTTCTGTTAATGCAAATATTAAGTTTTATACTAATTTCAAAATATTCTCTACTGTTAGTAAAATTCAGACTAAATTCATGTAAGTAGCAAAAAAGCGACTTCCCCATAATGCAAATTTGTTCCCAAACTCTATTCAAAGGAATATAGTTTTAGAAGAAAGTAAACTAAGTTCATAAAGAGATTAGAGTCGATCCAATAAAGTTGGATTATTAAGTTCATAAAATCGATCTGGGCTTCGTACAGTGACAACAATGAGAAATCACAGATCTTACCTACTTTGACAATATAGCGGTCTTGCCAACGTACTTTCAATAAATGTCAAGAAATTGTTAACCGTTTTTTTTTTGTTAAAGTTTACTTAACAATGTTTTGAATGATTGCTGTAGCGAAAAAATAATAATAAAATATTCCTTCGTATTGTTGATGCCATGAATTAAAAACAATCAGGAATTAATCTGGATTTGTTATGTCAACGTTAAAATATATATAGATATTGGTTCATAAGCTGAACCGAATGGTTAAAGCAAACAAGTGATAAGGTTACAAAAATGTTTAAATTATAACAGGAAATGGAGCAACTAAAAGCAGTTGAACAATAAAATGATTTACGAGTGTAGATGCATACCTTAAAATCAATTGAGACTAAAAATAATTTATTTCAATTTTTTTTAATACTGATACAACTCACTGAGTAGAGAAGAAATGTTGAGGAACATTGAGAAGACGCAGCTCTCCGGAGCATAGGTCCCCGTATAGCTGATATAAGGAAACACTGGGTCAACATGCTTGTTCAGGACTGCTAGCACATACCTGTCCAAACAAAAAGTAGAACGTAATTCACCGCGCTCAGCCAAACATTTATTCAAATCACCTTCAAAAAGAAGAATACTATATTTTTTAAGAACTTTTGAAAATATAACTTCTTCTTGTTGTTTTTGTTGAACTAGATAATGAACAATGTTACAAAGAAGACAGTAATAAGCGCCTGTTTATTTAAACTTTGATGTAACCATTTTTGTCTATACAATTTATCTTGTAGTAAATAAAATTATTAAGTCATTTGTTTGAAATGAAAAGTTATAAATTTTAAACTGATGCCCAATATAAATCTTCCAATGAATGTATACTTCCAGAAATATAACACATTCTATTATTATCAAATGCTTACAAGAAAGGAGCTCGTAGAAACAACAGTACAACTCACTTCAATATTTCAATCTCATTGTCTTCAGGAGAAGAGGAAGATTCTGCTCCTCAGCTGTTGCTGCTTGCCAGACGGCAGAGCTCCTCTTCCTCTTCTCTTTGACGACAAGGTCGAAATATCTACGTGTTCTTTTCTTATAATCCTTTGATATGTTGTCCTAACAGACTGTTTCATGTTTTGAGTATACTATGATTATATATCACACCAAAATTCTGTATCAACTTGTACCTATATATATTTATTGCTTAAACCACATTATGAAATGGAAAAAAAAAGACTAAAATCTTACAACCGTAACAAGCGGTCTTCGTCAGAGACAAAAACCCAACTGTTGATTGATTGTTATTTCCCGTGTTTATTGTGAAATCTTGTTATATCTTATATATTTATAACTAGTTGCTATGATACAGTAAATAAGGATGTAATGTAGCTGTCTGAAGACTCATATAACCAACGGAATACGCTTAAATTTATCCCTTTGTTTATTACTCTCTTTACTAATTTTAACCTGTTTTTTACATATCTTCTTTGTCTTGCGTTGATCATCCCGTATCAGGTGGTACCGACGGCTCGATGACCATGATATTCACCAGCATTCAATCCTCAATATTTCTTCTTCAGTAGAATATACTTCATCCGGTTGTAACTATGTGTTACAGTTTCTCTCTTAGGTTATTTCTTGCTGCATTTTCTGAGGTGCACTTCAGCAATATATGTTCCAATAAGTCTTCTTCCCCGTTACATTCAACGCAGTTAGTCGATACTGTGATGTTTGAACCTATTTAAATATTGAACACTATGCGTCTGTTCTGGCTCGAGCAGCAAAAGTTGAGACTTGTCTACCAACCAGAATATTTTACAAATAAATTAGTTATTTTAAATTGTAGTAAGGGGGGAGTGTGTACATTTTTCATGGTTGATTTTTGAAGGCATTTATTTTATTCTGTCTTATTTTTTATTTCTATGTTTTACCTGATATTCAAAAGAACAACAATGAGTTTATTTACTTTAACTTTAATATATTCACTTATCAGAAACTATAATGTAAAAGTGCTGGAGAGGTTTACGCTCAACTTTGCTATAATCAAAAGTATTATTATACTCAATCACAATTAATAAATATAAGCAAGAAATTATTAATTACTCTGTTTCATTTCAAAGATAAATAAAAAGCACTTGATAATCGGTTAAAACGAAAATTAGAAACTGTAAGTGGACGTTTCAACTTTTTTGTTGTTTATGGTAATGTTTGCTTCAAGGATTTCTATCAAGAATATTATTTATATATTAAGGATTTATTAAAGTATTAACTATTTTATGTTACTAACTACATGAATTTTTAACTAAACAAAAAATTTAGCTATAGCCATCTATATTTTTACCTATGTAAAAGAAGAGTACAGAATCAATATAAAGGAGTAGAACTCAATGACAAGTCTAATAGGTAAGGTCAAACTACTGGTTATCTGTAGTCGCCTGACCTAATTGATTATACCTTAATGAACTTGAACGCTACCTTAACCTTCATGATGTATTTACTAAGAAATCTTAGTAACCTCACTGCCTAGAACAACATTGTTTTAAAAACTATTTTTTGAATTCATCATTGCAAAATATACTATGCAACAAAAAATGCATACAAATTCAATAATATACTATAAATAATATAATATACAATAAAAAAATAATTAAAAAAATCACTAGCGTTAAAAAAGTATCTGGTTTTTTCTTTGTATACAAAAGCAGAATTGTATTTGACATTTTGTCTGTGTATATTATATAACATGTCTGGTGATAAGTGTGCTTATATAATATAATCAGTTATTTGGTATATATAATTTTCTCTAAAAGGTGAGTATCAATGACCACTGCAGATATTAATGCCAAATAAGAATTTGGAAAAAACCATAAATGATTGAAACTGTGGAACCCACAAGTCGGTTATTGAGTTTATTAATTAAAAATTTAACATCTGTACCGTCTATGTACCAGTGCGCTTGGTTTCCCTCTGTTATCTCTCCTGATGACGGTTCAAACAAAAAATAGATACTATAAGTGCGCGTTTTCTATTTATTTTTGTTTCAATATTTAAATTTGCCCGTTCTGGAAAGTTTTTTTTCAATATTAAAGTATATATATTAGTGTGATTTGGGAACAGCCCTTCCTTTAGACATATTTTGTTGAATAAAAGGACGTATTTTATGTTTAATATTTTTATTTTATAAAGTTTATCATTTAAGCCCTTCATATTTTCTACATACTATTTACATCTAAGCATTTCTTAATTAATGCAACAGTCCTAAGATGTTTTGTGTTATGTTCGTCCGGCATGTATAAAATTCATTTCTTCAGACTTGTGTGATCACTTACACTTCTTTCCACGTTTCAAAATATTTGAACTTGTTTAGAAAAACATAAACTTGTCAGTTACTAGTGTTATAAGCAAAACAGAGAGAAAAGAAAAATTTTAGTTGAAAAAAATTTTAGGTCATACATAGTCACTGTGACTCTATTGGTTTAGATTGTATGTATGGCTTTAGCCTCTGGGTTCTGTATAACTTTATTTAATGTTATCCTTATCAGAATATAAAAATCATTATAATAATATCAAATGATGTAGTTTCTGTTTTAGTTCAATCACTGATTAAATTTTTGAAAAAATATCATATTTATATTGTAATTAACTTAATACTTATATTGGATTAGTTGGAATGATTATATATATATATATATATATATATATATATATATATATATATATATCAATTAAAGGAAGGTTTTGTCTGTACATTGGGTAGAGCTGACTCATTTCAAGTTATCTTTATGTTTTTTTTCTTTTTTTTGGAGAAACTGAATCCACCATTAGAGAAATTTCTAATTGCCTGTTTATTTTGTACAAAATGTTTGTCTCAAGCAAACTCAGCTACCATAAGTCATAGCAAGCTGAAACTTTGACAGTAAATTTATATATATCTAACTTAAAAGCTAAGATTTGAATGGATTGGAAATTTAACGTAGAAGCGAAGTTATAAACGTTTAAGCTGTGTTTGGCTAGCTAAACAGGTATATCAACTGATACTTGCTATAGTATCAGGCACCTAAAAATACCTGCATATTTTTAAAGTACATATATTTTTTTTTCTTTAATGCATAAAACGTAAAGATAACTTGAAATGAGTCAGTTCTAAGCAATGTAGAGACTAAACCTGTATGCATATACTGTTAGATGATTTTAATTTCGTTTTCGTTTATCATAATTTGCTCGCTTTAAAAAGGTGAGCTCTGCCTACCCGCATACTAAAGAAGAAGTATGATACAATAAAATCAAGTTTGAGCTAGTATTTAAAGCTGCAAAACATACAACAAACTGCAGAATGACAGTGATGGATGTACTAATAATGATATTTTCTATTTTTCTATGATTTTTAATGATATTTTGGAATACCACGTATCATGTTTAAATTTTTGTAACATATCCGTCAAAGAGGACCACGTCTGCTAGTGGAAACTAAATCAATTATTAGGCAGTAAGAGGAACTAAGCTTTATATTGAATTCTGCGTGTATATTCATGAATATTTTATGGCAGAATACTTCATGAATTGATTAGTTTTTATGAATCACTGATATAGATATGGGGGAAAAAAATCTTGTAATCCAAGGAGATATTAAGTATTGTAATAAAATAAGTCTGAAATATTTAGAAAAGAAATGCTTCTTTTCGCTACAAGTGAATTTATATTTGAGATAAGGGTGGCGAAGTTAAAGAAGTTTGTTTACTTACGTGACTATGAAGGTGAGAGGCAGGATGGTGGCAATGGCCGTAGGGAATATGTGCAGGTTCTTCTTCTTCCAGAACCTCATTGCTTTAGGGGGGTGAGTGGCAAAGCGAGTGCATCTGGGACGGCGAGCGGGTCCACGAAAAGAAAGCTGACTTGGTCGATTCCGCTTCGTCACAGAGATAACTAAAGTACTGGCCGATAAGATAAATTGTCGAGTACCGACCAACACGAAATTAAATATATATTACCAACCAACGGTCTGTTATTGAATTCTTTCTAATAAGTATAGATAGGTGGCGGTATCATTTCAATATATATCTTCCTTGTTCCCCTGTATGATCTATCCGTACCGCTACTTTTTTACTAGCGTTTCAACTACACCAGATATACATGAGCACTATCTTTTGTTATTTCTTAATAAGCTAAAACAAATATGGTCAACAATGATGAAGAAAAAACAAATACAAAAAATAAAAATCATTAAATTTCACTGTTTCTGCGTAAAAATATTACTGTTGCTCAATTAATTGAAGATGTCTATTTTTTATTGAGACGGACAAATTTCTTATTTTTGTATCACAAATGTAGACTTGTAGGACTATGTGAATGCTGATAGGTACTATGTTTTTTAAGTTGTATTTACGTTCTACTATGTGCACGTTACCCTGAGAGGGCTTATCTTGCTTGTAATCTAGTTTCCACTAAGACTGGCTCATGGGTCCTAGGAGAGCTGTGTGCACTAGCATACCGTGCTGCTCTTCAAGTAATATGAAAGACGCTGGTACTCTAAGAGCAGAAGGCCAGCCAGAAAACAATACAGCAAAGCAGTATCTACCCTACCAGGGGTTTGAAACCAAACAAAAGCAAGACCAACAGCATTCGAATGGCTTCGTTAATGTTTGGTGTCACACCCAAGTCCTCAGCAGTGACAGTGTGCATTAGGGCGATACCAAGAACCCTTTCAAACTCCTAAATAAAGGCAATACATAGTCTTATACGATAAATATAAGATAAGTACTTGCAAGGATTTTAATAAAGTCATATTAAACTATATTAAAAATTAAGACCTTTGTACACATTATGTCAATTTTTTTCTATGAAATGAATCATTTTAAATACAAATATAAGCCTTACAATTCTGGGTAAGAAATATCCTAAAGAAATATCCATATAAAAATATATTTTTTTCTCTGTTTGGCCTCTTATCTAAGAGGAAACGATTAACGATTATGCTTTATATTCCAGGTATAAAGAAGATGAACTGTTGTCTGTTTAAATGAATCTAAAAAGACTTAGAGTGGGAGATAGATATCCAGCTAGTACAGGCAATAGTGTTACAAATTGCATTTAAAAAAATCTGATGTGTTCTACATCATCACAACATATGTAAATATTAATATCAAGCTTGTTGACAATCAGTTAAGTTTTTCTTTTATTTCAATGTCGTTGGTATAATATCAAGTTAATATATAATAATAATAAGATATTATTATTAACCGTCATACCTCGTCTATCTCTGGTGAAGTCGCCCTACCGGTTTCGTAATGGCTGTATCATCAATGGAACTAACCTTACTTTCTAAAATCACAGACATAAATACCTATTTAACTCAATGGTGCCAAAACATGCCCAAATTTCCTGCCTAATAGTTTTTATTTTATTTTTTTATCTGTTTTTTGTCTTTTACAATTGAAGTCGTTTCTGTCCTGTCGTCTTTTCATGTTTTATATTGGTTTAAATATTATGTCTGCCTGGTGCTTGATTTTTCCGTTTATTAGGTTTTCAGTGTTTCTGTGTTTATATATTTCCATTTCTTCTATTACATTTAATCTTTTACCTTTTAGCCCTATTTTATTGCAAAACCGGTCGGGTGGCTCCACCCAGAGATAGACGAGGTATGACGGTTAATAATAATTTCTTATTTCCTAAACTCTGTGTTACTAACAATATGCATGTATAATAGTAATAATAATAATAATTTTGTTTGTTTTAATGCGGCAATATCCATTTTATCTAGTTATAACAAACTAGAAGGCGTTGATCTAAAACAGTTATTGTTATTTAATATTATAAGTATTATTGATATTATTATTATAGTTACGGCCTGCCTCTCATAAGACTCCTTCTTATCGTGGCTATATATTTTATATTGTGCTTCCCTTTGTTCAGTCCAAAATCAGCTTTAGATTTCATAATCCGGTATGCATTTTATTATCGTCCTCAGAGAAATATTTCACTTTTATTCGTTTTAGATATGATTTACAAAAAACCTTTTTGAACATGACTGCATGGGATTTACACAGAATGTGTTCAACCGTTTCTGCCTCTTCTAGATGGCATTCTTCGAATGAAGTTTATTGCAGTTTCCATTACTGTCAGTTAAGAGGATTTTGTCCGGTGAGAACTTCATTAGATTTCTTAAATACTTGCTTTGAAGACCTATTATTTTCTTTACAAATATATATCAGACAGATTAAACTGATTAGACTGAATTACATTTGGTTGTTTACATAGCCAAAATTTATCTTTGAGTCAAAGGTTAAAATAGGGAGTTCTACTCGTATCTTAACATTTCCATTGAAAAGGTCTTAACGGCCAATGTCATTTGTACTATATGCTATACTTTGCACTAACTATTTGTAATTGATTTTGTCGACTTTCTCTTGTAATTGGTATGAAATTCCCTCAAGAAGATTTAACTAATTCTTCTCATACATAAAACTTTTGTAATTTATGTAAAAGCAATGTAGTTATATAACATTTTTATTTTAAAAATATACAGGTATTTTTAGGTGCCTGATACTGTAGGAAGTAAGTATTGTTAGTTGATTTTAATTTCCTTTGCGTTTAAGTTTCCAGCAGAGCTTATTGACAAGGTGTTTCCCGATTTCAAGATCTACTATCTAGTCCAAATAACTGGCTTTGTGACCGAGCCATTTTACACTCCTAGTAATGAACAGGAAAGGAAAATAACAAACAAGTTCTTACGCTACATCAAACCGAAGAAAGAACTTACAAATGAGTAAACAGAGTGATTAGTGATGAGGAAGCAGTTGATTATCCAACTGAAGATCTTGACTCCGTAAGGCTCTTGGGCTACCTGCACTCACGTTTGTTTCAATTGAAACGTCTGCAATTTCACATCGTCTGTTTGACAATGGCGGTAAATAAGTCGCAAGGGAAAACTCTATCTACCGCAGGAATCGAAGTGAGTGAGACCAAGTTTTTCTCACATGGTCAACTGTAGTTTGCTTGCCCAAGAATCAGAGGTTCTAACCCTCTGTTTCTGACCCTAATTCACCTGAAGAACAGACAGCTAATGTGGTGTATACAGAGGCACTTACTTTACACTGTTCTAATAATGATATTTGCTACTATTCTATAATTTCTAATAATATTTCAGAATACCACGTTTCATCTCTGAATTGTTGTAAACTACCCGTCAAAGGCTGGCACAAAGACATCTGCTAGTTTAAAAATATGTTACAACTACCCTTAGTAGAGTAACAAGTAATAGTGATCCATACTACAAAAATAAAATAAAAGAGTGGAGAAACTACCCATTGATAGTGCTTTATATTCTGAATTATTTTGATCCCTTGTGATTAGACTTCTTAGTTATCATTACTAAGCAGGGCCAATATCTTTTCAGCCTTCTTGTAGGGTTGGTAGGAATCTGGTGGTTGCTGAATGAAAGGATTTAGGTTGAAGGATAGAGATTCATGAAATTTGTGGCATCGAAGACACATAAATAAATAAAAAGAACACAGTTTATAATTTTCATTTAGAACCAACATCAGGTGAGTAAGGAGATAATGTTTTATATCTACACAAATTTATCAAGCTTTACACACAGATTTATTGTGCACATATTATAACAATAATGTTCTATTTACTAAATTTTATCATTAATTGACTAAAGAAACTTTCTACATAAAGTTTGAAAATACCAAATGCAAGAAGTGATTACGAATTATTATTGATATAATAATCATTGCTACTGTTTATGGCTTCATAATAATGCTTGCAAAATAAAGACAAATCTCTGCAGTAGAATGTTTATTTACGACTACATTGTTATTCCATAACACTTTTAAAAGCATTGAATAAAACTACAGTTTCTATAATAAAACATGTTTATCTGAAGACCCAAAATAAAAGAAAGAATATTGAATCAATTTGTCGTTATTCCTTCCAAAAGTAACTGGTACTGCTTCAACCAGTACCAGTTACTTTTGGTTATTAAAAGGATTAATAACATTTTAAGCATAAATTTATTTTATTTTTTTTTGTTTTTGTAGAATATAGTTTATTAGTTACATGTTTGTCTTGCATAATAAATTTGGACGCCCTGTGATAATTTCATAAATAAAAATGACAATGGTAAGGAAGTAAGCTAGAAGAAGGACTCCAAAGGCAACACTCAGCGCTTTCAGAGTTATGCTAATTTCCTCAATTTTTTTATTACAGATTGGTTTTTCACCAAATAAGAACAATTTGTTTCTGCTCCACAAACCCACTTCTTTCATCCAAAATAATCTGCAATTATTAATATGGTTAGCTAATTGTCAATAAATCTGTATATATAAATATATATATACTTAAAATAAACTGAGATACATAGACAGAAACATAACAAAGACTCACTTTTCAAGTAGTCTTTTGCAAAATAAAGGCAAATCTCTGCAGTAGAATGTTTATTCACGACTATTGTTATTTCATAATACTTTTAAAACCATTTAATAAAATTACAGTTTCTATAATAAAACATGTTTATCTGAAGACCCAAGATAAAGACAGTCAAGTTTGATTTGACTGTCGTCCCTCTGTCAATTCACTTCTTCTCCCGAGTATGACTGCCATTACGGTCGAAATATTGAAAAGTGAGTCTTTGTTATGTTTCTGTCTATGTGTCACAGTTTATTTTAAGTGTAATCTGTGCTGCCGGATCGTTTCCGTTTATCATGGTGTATATATATATATATATATATATATATATATATATATTATATATATATATATTTTGAGGGTTGAGGTCTAATGATTTGAAACTAGTCCTTTTGCCGACGTTTCGACATATATTTATGTTATCTTCAGGGCTTGGAAATCTGTTTCTGTTGCAGCATACCTTAATTTACTCTGTTACATGATTAACACATGCAGGCTACTGCATCTGTTTCCAAGCCCTGAAGATGACATAAATATATGTCGAAACGTCGGCAAAAGGACTAGTTTCAAATCATTAGACCTCAAGCCTCAAAAAAAATTACATCATATAAATATTGGGTCAAGAAAACAGATCATGATGAATATATATATATATATATATATATATATATATATATATATATATATATATTTCATATTTATTATATTATAATTTTCATATAGCAAACAGTAGCAGTTTGCTTCTCAACGCGAGTACTTCGCACTTCTTCCCGATGACGACGGATGTCGAAATATCGAAGTGAGTTCTGTATTGTCTTTCTGTGTTCTTTTCTCTGTGTTAAAGTATATATATATTTGAAAGCTGAAGAAGAGTAACACAAAGAGTAAAGAAACATACAAACTCAAATTTTCTGGTATTCCGTCTTCAGGAGATAAAAGAAAGAGAGACCAAGCACGTTGTAAACACATCAGCAAGTAACCTTACTCTCCGTTTCGTTTACAACGTGCTTTGTATCCTCTTTTTCTTTTCTCCTGAAGATAGATTCCCCAAAATTTGAGTTTGTGAGTGTATTTCTTTCCTCTTTGTGTTACTCTTCTTCGACTTTGAACTCGTATTGTGTCCAGTTTGGATCGTCTTTCAGATTATTAAGTGCTTATATATATATTACTTTAAATTAAACAAATCACGACAACAAAGAAAAAACAAACAAAGAAAAAAGGTAAAATGCACACTTACTAAATTCAAAATTTCGAACTGTTGTTCGTCATCAATATATATTCTCTTTCAATGAAAATACAATCCGAAATGGACAAATAAAGTTCAAAGTAGATGAAGAAACATTGAGAAATTAAAAAACTGTAGGTGTGAAAACTGTATGCACCTACACTTAAACAAGTGAAATACAATTACTTAGTTGCAATGTTGCACTTACTTGCATACTTACACTGCACCTAGAATGCATTTACTTCCTTGCAACGCTATTCACTTACTATGTTTGTACAGTGGCGGAGCAACTATTTTTGCTGCCCCCGATGCAGTTGTAAAATCTGCCCCCCCCCCTCCCCCCCGGCCATTGATAATCCGTTAACCTTTAAAATTCCAGAAATCCTCAAAATATATCTTTTCATAGAATTACAATCAAGGATCTAATTTTGGACTGCTGTTATTAATCCTAGACTTTAATCTTATTACAGTTTTTGTATATTTATACAATGGTCATTAAGGAAAACCAAACATTTTTAAAAACAAAAACGTTTAATTAAAATCATATAAAAATAGTTAAATTAAATTAACTGGCTACGCGAAAAAATTTAATATACCTTCAATAAAACCAGTTTTAACAAATTTAAAAAATGCATTTATTTTTAATTTGCAAATATTACAATTGGAAATCCGTTTAAATTAGTATTACACACATAAAACATAAAATCAATTACGTTCTTGAAAACTCATTTTTGTATAAAATTTCAGTTTTTTTTGTTAGCTTTTTATAATTTGAATTTTTTTTAATTTTATATTTTACCCCCTCAAAATGCTGCCCCCTGGCATGTGCCGCCCCTCCCGTCCTCACCCCCTTGGCTCCGTCACTGTGTTGTGTGATACAGGTATTAAACAAAAGGCAGTAAATACGCATGGTAATATTAACTTATGTCGCAAGTGATTAAACGAAAAAAGAGATAAGAAAAATCAGAGCATTGGTTAGAGCAGGGGTGGGGAACCTTTCTTAGAGTAAAGGCTATTTTAGCACCGTCCACTTCCCCAAAAGGCCACCAAGAATAGATAAGCAAATTCTTATATAATAGTTATATTGTAAAATACTTGATCTCTCATTATATTACTAGATCAGTACATCTAAATCTGTTTTTCATCTTTTAAAAGATTCAGTAGTGTCCTTACTGCCTTCGTTTATTACATTAGTTAACCCAGGAAAATTAGACTTTTGGATCGTTTTTCCAACGAAAAAGTATATATATAGTATATATATATATATATATATATGTATATATATATATATAATATATTATATATATATATATATATATATATATATATTATATATACTATGACTTGGTTGTACACGACTGAATATTGTCGGTCGATGATCTCCTTCTCCAACTTTTCAAGTTTGCGAAAAATTAGTTTTTCGTTGTGAGAACAACGGTTTCAGGGAATGAATTCTTCTTGTGGACTCGTTTCGACTGTCTACTGCAGTCATTTTCAAGACACGACAAGAAGAATTCATTCCCTGAACCGTTGTTCTCACAACGAAAAATTAATTTTTCGCAAACTTGAAAAGTTGGAGAAGAAGATCATCGACCGACAATATTCAGTCATGTACAACCAATCATGTATAAAAGAAGGACTGCTACCGAAGTACACTAATATATATATATATATATATAATATATATATATATATATATATATATATATATATATTATATATAGTTCAATATAGACAAAGAAACATAGAGAAATCAAAAGAACACACTTACAGTCTCTAATTTTCGGTTTGAACCGTCTTCAGGAGAGATAAGAGAGGGAAACCAAGCGCACTGGTTCAGAGACGGTTGGAGACCCATCTGAATGGGCCAAAGCTTAGACTTTTCAAGCAATGATTAATGAATAGTCTTCTTCCTAAATGCCAGAATTTTTTTGTCTTTATTACCATAATTGTAATTCTTTATATTTTGAAACATTTTTCTCAACAAACTGTAGAAGGCCACATTTCACGGTTCAAAAGGCCACATGCGGCCTTAAGGCCGCGGGTTCCCCACGCCTGGGTTAGAGTAACTACTAATGACTTTAATAGAAATACTCTAATAAACGGGATACACTTAATATTTTTGGTATGTGTTAGTTATGTGGGGTTTCGCACATGATTTATTAGTAATGATATATATAAAATGAAGAGTTTTTAACTGACTTGGTTTTTAATATTTGCGTGTAGGGAGAGTTCCTGCGAGAGACAGAGCCGGCTTGTTGTTCTGTCGACATGGGCATAGTGAAGGAGGCGCAGACTTCGGCTTCGCTTAGACTGTTCATTATGTTGTCCAGCATGTTTGTGGTGAGAATCAGGGCTGACGAGCCTTTCTGCACACGAATCTTCCCTTTCTTTAGATCAATATAAACCTCTTTCTGCGTGTCCATCTTCTTCTCTAACATAAGAACGCCTTTATCCTTCTTCCCGAACATACTTTCGTTTGACTGAAAACCATTTATCATTAAAACTATGTTATAAAGTTCACACAATTCTATGATCATATAAGTTGTGTTATTAAAATTCTCAAGTGTTTTTAAAATAATACGCACTATTGAGGAGTATGAGTATTGTCTCTTTCTAATTATTCTTTCTGTGTAATTTGATGTATCACCTTGGAGGGTCGTCTTTTTTTTATGTGTACAAATGTACTGCGTATTATTATATATACGTTTACAAGACAATTGTATTTAAGTATTATTAATTTAATTTCGTTTTCTAAAATAAATTATTCGTACCTTGTCACGTAAGAAAGGCTCGTCGACGTTGAGAATAAGATAATCATTATCAATAAGCTGTTCTTTGCTAGTGATAGAGCTGGGTGCTGGCAGTAGCAGTCCCTGGAGGACAGCAGCGTTGTAGTAAGTGTAGGCAAACAGAGACAGAATCAGAAGGAAGAAGCACCCAATCCTAGAGCTGGCGCGCGTTGTGCTCTCCTCATAACCTGTTACAGACTAGCGACATTTAGTCATTCTTGAGGTGCTGATCGTGATAGAACTAACCACAGGGAGAAGTAATCCCCGCAAAACAGCAGTATATGAGTAAGCATTTCAATTAGTTTGCGCATTACTTCATAATTGAAATAGGATTATGTTTCATTTGGTGCAATACTATTCAAAAATGTATTCATTATTTTGAAAATTTAAAAATATGCACTAATCTACTCAGTGTTTTGACGTTTAGTGCACTAGAGTGTTTAGTGGAAAAGTGCCTAGAATTTCAGTGGGACATAAAATGAGTCTGACCTTTCTAAGCAATAGTCCTCAAGGTGTCGAGCTCGAATTGGCCTCTTTCTCCCCTACACAGGTCCCCCTCTGCAATACATTAGAGTGAACCCTCAACGGTGCCCCAACCACGCACACGTCCTCCTCAAGTGGCGTTTCAGTCCGTTACAGGGCTTTCACAAGCTTTAGTGCCTAATACATTCAGTGAGGTATAAAATGATTCTGACCTTGCTGAGCCATAGTCCCTAAGGTGACGAGCACAGCGGCTCCACTCGGATGGGCCTCCTCGCCCCCTACAAAGGTCAGCCGGATTACCACAGTGATCAACGCCATCAATGCTCCCACAAAAGCCCATACATCCTTCGCAAATGGGATTATTAGTGAATTACTCGATCCGAATTTGCTTGGTTGAAGAAACCATATAATTATTCTAAAAATGTAAAACAATTTTTACTAGAGTTAATGAAATGCCATTATCGTAGCGGCATTATGAATAACTGTAAATCGTGTTAAAAATATTGTATCATTTAAAATTAAAATGATTCAAGTTCATGTGAATGTAATTAACGAAACTTTTAATAACTAACTGTAAACAGTAAACTGGACACAATACGAGTTCAAAATCGAAGTAGATTAACACACAGAGGTAAACGGTAAACACAGTTTACCTCAAGTGATCCCTCAACGGTGCCCCAACCACGCATCCTCCTCAAATGGCGTTTCAGTCCGTTACAGGACTTTCTCAAGCTTTAGTGCCTAATAAATTCAGTGAGGTATAAAATGATTCTGACCTTGCTGAGCCATAGTCCCTAAGGTGTCGAGCTCGAATTAGCCTCCTTCTCCCCTACACAGGTTCACCTCTGCAATACATTAGAGTGATCCCTTTTCTCCTCAAGACGGATGGCCTCAACATTTGAGTTCGTAAGTGTGTTTCTTTACTCTGTCTGTTACTCTTCTTCGATTTTGAACTCGTATTAACAGTTATAGTGTACATTAATTGCATAAAAGGACAGATAAGTAATCACAAAAATTTCTTTCTTTTCGTCATCTCTTGTATCTTGTTTTCTTCCGCAAATTATATTATTTAGTTCGCCAAACCGTTTTATTTAATTACTATATATATATATATATATATATACAAGATTTCACATAAACACGTGAAATAACAATCAATGATCAAAACATAACATAAAATATCTTAGTCTTTTTTTTCCCATTTCAAATTGTGGTTTGATCACACGCACACACACACACACACACACACACACACATATATATATATATATAAGAGAGAGAGAGAGAAAGAGAGAAGAGAGAGAGAGAGAGAGAGAGAGAGACGTTTCTGTCAGTTGTCAAGAAGATGGATGACTGGATAGGTTTTGTATAAATAATAGAGTTTTTGTAAGTCAAGGTGAATTGGAGTTATTCAGCTGTTGAGGCGAACCAGCTACTCGATACCCTGCGAAGTCTTAGTTGTCATAACAACGAATAAAGAGGTTGCGCAGTCCCTCTTGAAAATAAGGATATTAGCAGAAAACACGAGCTTCACCTTTTAGTGAACTCCTGAGTCATATCTATTAAAGTTTTTGTAAAGTAATGAGTTGATTGTAGACTGTATATGTTAATATTTCATTTCTGGCGTTCTCTAGGCAAGGAAGCCTTTGTTGTCTGGTCAATGGGGGTAGAGATTGTACGGTCCCTCTTGATATAAGTGTATTAACACTGGACTGAACTTCTACAGGCCTGAAGATAGTTAGAGAGTGGTTGAAATATATCATAAGAAACAGTACGACAACTGGAAAAGTAGGTGCGAAATAGTTTAAGAAAGGTATCAAGTCGCGTAAGTGAACATTTTTTCGTCTCCAGACACGATCAAAAGAATATCTCTATAGCGTCACTTGTCATAGTCACATTCATTTAACGTATTGTATACATCAATAAAAGTACATGAATAATATCAGTATTTAAATTGAAAAATGACTACATTTATGTTTCTAACCAGAAAGATTGCACAGTAAATTCCATCCTATGACCCCATATGACATATTTAACACTGACCGAGTCGATCCAAATGATTGAATGAACACAGCTGCCTTTGATCTGGATGATTTAAATACCACAGACGCCAGGCAGAACTCTATTTCGTCCCTGTATAACTGGGCTATCACCCCACTTCCATTTTTTCGAGCTTCACCCCAATTTTCTCTTACAGAATAGTTGAACCTAAAAAAACAAATTTCCATTTTAAATAAATAAATATATATATGGTATATATCTATATATATATATATATATATATATATATATATATATATATATATATATTGTATATTGCAAATCGAATGTTAATGAATGTCAAATTTATAATAATTATATATTAATGAACTAGTATTTTACCTGAAGAGAGAGAAACCAACACAAAACTAAATAATTAATTTTACCATATATAACTGTTATGGTATGTATTTATATGAATTTACATGCATTAATAAGTTACTTTAGTAAATTTAGTATTTATAGCACCATAAAAAAAATTAACTAAATTCGATTGAGAAATAGGTTAGATAGAGTGAGAGGAAATGCGCTATCCTATGTATCAAGATAGCATAATCTTCAGATAGTATAAACCTCAGAACATAAGCCTAGGGGTGGTGTAGAGAGAATAGAGACATAGAGAGATGTAGCATCCATGGCAACCGTGAGAAGAGGAAGATCAACTGTTCTAGGTAGAGAGAGATTTTAAAGAAGTTGGGGCAAATATAATGGTTCCAACTGTTAGCGTGCACCCAAATGGATATTTATCTACCTTTCAGAATAACTACACTGAGGAAGACCATTGTTCTGTTTCGGTTGCTTTTATTACTTGGTTACCTTGTAGATAAAATCCATTTGTACTCTGATATTAGAATATCTATAAAAATAAATGAAAGATTTTGTCTGTACATTGCTTATAACGGGCTCTTTTCAAGTTATCTTTATGTTTTATACATTAGAGAAACTGAATCCACTCTTAAAGAAATTTTGGTCTGTTTGTTTGTCTGAAAATTTTGTCACAAGCAAACTCAGCTGCCATAAGACATAGCAAGCTGAAACTTTGACAGTAAATTTATATATATCTAACTTAAAAGCTAAGATTTGAATGGATTGAAAATTTAACGTAGAAGCGAAGTTATAAACGTTTAAGCTGTGTTTGGCTAGCTAAACAGGTATATCAACTGACAATAATCACTTGCTACAGTATCAGGCACCTAAATATACCCATATATTTTAAAAATAAATATATTTTTTTTTCTCTATTGTATAAAACGTAAAGATAACTTGAAATTAGTCAGTTCTAAGCAATTTAAGACTCAACCTGTATAGATAAACAGGTATCTTTAGGTGCCTGATACTGTAGCAAATATGTATTTATTGAACTTTTATTTTTGAACTCTGGTCTTGCAGTTATGATTTGGAATAAATTGTAGAATTGAATATTCTTTATTTAAAAAAAATGTTAATGATCCAAGGAAGCAAGAACTGATGAAATAAGCGATAATTTAAACTAGTTAACTAGATTAACTAGTTAATAAATTTAACCTTTAAAAACTAGTTAAAAATTATTTTTTTTTAATTTATACATCTATAAAATATATAATGGAGAGTATGTGTAGTGCAGAAGATGAATCAATGTTTCTGATTATTTACTTGTTTTAGGTATTTCAATAGTCCTACACACATTATACTACTTTTAAGACTTATTGAACAGTCGATTCTTCATAGTCCGTTAAGGATCGACATTTCAGAAGTATACATATAGCAAACTATTGAACAAGAAACAATTTCAGTAATTTAATAAAGTAAACATTTCGATGAACTGACGTCATGTTGTAAATTTCTTTGAAGTAGTAAAAACTTTGGAGAACAGCTGTATAGGCAATTGTAATTTTTCTTGCTCTCTCTGGCTGCAAAAGAACTTCAGGGGTTTCATTTCCTTTCAAAAAGTGTCTTTTTGCCTAAATAATAAACACGAGTCAAGATAATTTGCTATACTGTGTACATAAAACATCTTTAATGTAAGAAATGAATAATGAAACAAACAGTTTTGTTAAAACAGTTCATTATACAATTTTAATTCAACATAGAGTACCTTGCAATCACAACTGAATATTTAATGACGTAACCTTTGTCATTAGCCATGGCAAGTCCTCCCTTTAACATGCAGTTTCACAATTAATATATAAATATTATTTATAACTGTGATGTTAATGCGGCTTTTAAAATTTTTTGTTCAATTTGAATCAATTTTTCTTGGCTGATTCATTTTTTTCTTTTTTTTTGTGAGCTGAAGGACTGACAAAAGTCAACCCTGCGATGCTGATTCTTCAAAAGAATATTTCGTCTCCCATTGATTCTACATTAAGAGTCCTACATTTTGCCTAACTCAAGTGTATTTAGAGTAGGATCTTTATCAAGTACCTGACATCGTACAGGTTCGGGACCGATGGCTTAACGCCCTCTCCGAGGGACGACATACTCAGATTTATTCACTTCCCACGTGAATAAATCGAGGACTGAAGATGTCTACTAATATAGACGAGGCATTGGCTTAAATATTTTAATGTTTACGCTAGACCAGACCTTGATAAAGAAAGAAAAATAGTGTTGAATATGTGGGGCGAGACAAGAAAACATTAGATACATAAACATATGAATAATTAACTGAATTTATAATCAATAATTTAATAACATTATTTAGGCTTAAATGACATATACAAATACTTTCTATTCTCTGAAACTTTATCTAATTTTACAACCATACCATAACAATTTCTCCATATTTTGAAAAACAGATGATTGAAAAGTTTATTATGTATTAAATTTTATAAAGAGAAACTTTGGGGGCAAAGTTAGCTCAGTCGTTAACGTACTCGCCTCTGGGCTGGTAGTCCAAAGTTCGATCACCACCTAGCCCTCGATTTATTCACGCGGAGGTGAATAAAACTGAGTACGTCACCCCTCGGAGAAGACGTTCAGCCGTCGGTCCCGAGCCTGTACGATGTCTTGTCCTCGTAAAAAGATCCCTACTCGAAATGCACTTAGTTAGGCAAAATTTAGGACTACCAATGTAGAATCTGTACAATCACCGATCAAGCAAAAGACGGTGGGCTGACGTTATCACCCTATTGGAGATCGGTTACAAGTGTTCTATTTGAATACTGGTATAGATTTAGATGGATATCGTGATATTTCTGAGCACTCACCACCATGCCCACGTTTATTGGCATCAAATTGAAATTACTTCTAGATGGCTTGTTATTCAAGGGTTCCAAACCATTTTCCTTTGTCCAAGCACTGACTTTTGTCACAACGAGTCTTCCTTCATAATTGAATTTAAATACATCGTACAGTATAAATCCAGGCACAATCAGAGTTATTTGAGAGTTGTACGTTATCGCAAGTGACTCCAAGTATTGTATAGTGGCTTCATAGTGACTTGCCCAAATAATAAACACGTGTGGGTGACTAAGGAGCTTCTTCTTGGATAACTGCAAAAATAAATCGCCATTATGATTCATTAAAGAAACTGTTCTTCTAAAATAGTTACAATGATAACTGAGCCAAGTGAGTGAATTGAATTCATTACAAAAACTGATAAATATTATCTTCTTTACAGAGTATGAATATCTAGTGTGTATTTCTAAAAGCATAATATGTGGCTATATAGCTACAAAAAAGAATGAAACCCACTGGTTCAACTTTTTACTTTGTTTTATAGTATATTATTGTAGTAGTAGATCCTTCGACAATATAATCTTGAGTCGTCTTTGGGGACTCTGGAAAGATGAGGAGGAAGTAAGGATTCGTACGAATGGATTTAGGTGAGAGGAAAGGTTGTTGTAAAATGACATATAACGATCAGAGACTAAATTTTGAATGAACAGAATTTTTAAGTCTTTATGAAGGGTTTAGTTTTTGACGTAATAAGGAGCATTAGTGATAGTGCGGAGGATTCTAGGTTATAACGGTTGTATTCTATGAATGTCGAAGGTTTTGCACAACACCATATTTCAAGTCCGTAAATTCAGGTCGGTCTCAGTAATGTTTTGTATAGCAGTACTTTGTTATGTAACGTCAATTTCGAGTGTTTCCCTAGAAGTCTGTAGAGTAATAAGAATCATCGTTTTAAGTTAAGTCTTTTCAGTCGGGTATGAGGATTCCAAGTTAGTCTTTTGTCAATGAAGAACCCTAAGTACCCGAGAACATCTCCAGTTGGAAGGCGAGTGATATTGGGAATAAGTGCTTTTTTTAAAGTAAAAGTTTACGTGAACACTTTTATAATAATAAAATTAAGTGTTATTAAGTCAGTGGTGGTGAACTGATGTCTTGCTCTGACAAAAACGTAGCACCAAGAAATCAGTATTTGTGCTCGACAGCTTATTGTTCAGCAAGAGTCTACCTCTTCCATTAGAGTCCTTCCAGAATCACAGTCAAGGTCTATGAACAAACCCACAGTTCTAGTTGGATGACTTTCCAAATACAAATTAGTCTGGTTATTAATAATCTTGATTGATTTTATTATTTTCTGGTCTTTTTCCATCTGTTGGAATTCTAGGAAAAAATAAAGTTTTTGTATTAAACATTATTTATACAAAATTTTTGGATGAACATTTTCTATCAAATAGAACACTAGAATTAAATTGTTTACAAAAGTTTAAAAAATTTTTTTTTTTGTACGGAATGTTTAAAAGACTAGGTAAAGTCACCTAATTGATGACAGAAGAAGAAGGAGAGAGAGGAGGCCTGTAGGGATAAGAAGTGATGGACGAGGAAGCTGGAGTGGACCAGCTGGTGGAGTCCATTCTCGTGAGCAGAGAGCTCTGTGGCGGCAGAGAGCAGGCAAAGCGCCACAAGGGCTGACCTCCCCATCCTAGCCGCAGTGCCCTATTACCTTTTATCGTTTCTCTCTCTTCACTCAGTAAACAGTCCAAAATGCTTTTTACTTCAAACAGAATTATATCAAAAACCTAACTGCTTCCAGTTTATTTACCTATTAATTACAAGTTTTAATAGAATATTCTTTTTTCAGTTAAAATTTGTTTCAGTTTGATTGATTTATTGAATTCTTGAAATATTTATTTTTTTACCTGTAAGAAGGACTTTACCTTACTTACCTTATTTTTAACGTAAAAGTTACGTGAACAATTTTATAATAATTACATTATATTACTGACTCAACAAATCTGATAACATTGTCGCTTTCATACAACTTAACTAGGTAATTTTTGATAGATTTAGTATCTTCATTTTTAAAATATATATATTCATCAATGATTGATGAATAAATAATTAATCATCATGTATGTATATATAACAAGATTTCATATTGAACACGACAAGTTAATATTTTAACTTGTTAATATCAGCTTGTGTTCGCTGTTTCAGGACTTTCCTCCTGAACTTTTCTTTACTTTATTACTTATATATATATATACTAATAAAATACTAATAATATTTTTATTAATATTTTATTGGCGCCTTTTTTGGATCTTTCTCACATTTTTAAGTATCTTTTTCACATTTTTAAGTATATATATATATATATACTTAAAAATGTGAAAAAGATCCAAAAAGGGCGCCAATAAAATACTAATAAAAAATTAACAAAATCCCGAATTTTTGGTTTCAATTGTCACCAGAGGAAGAAATAAATAGAGGCCAAACGGACCTCAGAGATAGTCCGAATTGTGTTTCTAACCGTCTCACCATCACTTCCCTTAGTAAGGAATACTTCTTTTTATCACTGTTGAGAGACCAAAAATTGTAAAAATAGTTTATATATATATATATATATATATGATCAAACCACAATATGAAAATGGGAAAACAAGACTAAGATCTTTCAAGCGGTCTTCATCAGAGTCAAAAACCCAACTGAAAAAAATTGTTGAAAGATCTTAGTCTTGTTTTTCCATTTTCATATTGTGGTTTGATCATTGATTGTTATTTCACGTGTTTATGTGAAATATTTATATATGTATATATGCAGAAGTTTCTGAATAATTAACTTATTCAATAATAGTAAAATAGAAAGAAACGTTCAGGGAACTTCCGAATGTTACATCGTTTTAAAAAAAACCAGAATTGGATTGATTATGAAGTTTATGGTCCTAAATAATCATTTATTTGTACCGAAGCCTCTTCCTCCTCTTCGTATTCTCTATTTCAATCCCTTCTTCTTCTTTTGTTTCATTATTAATCTTCAGTTCTTTAAAAATGCTCGAACGAGATTCAGATTTTTCTTTTTCTTTTACTAGTTTTAGTGATAATTTATATATATATATTAGTATATTTTGGGAGCAGACCTTCATTTAGACAAGTTTTATTAAAGAGTATGCCAATCTTCATTTTCGTTCGTCTTTTATTTAATTTCTCCAGTTTTCTAAACTTGGTTTTTAACTCTTCGGGTAAACTAAACACTAACTCTCCGAAAGATTTATTCTTGAGTTCCATAGTAGTAATCGAATAATACACTCTAAACCTAACTAAAAACAAACAAACTATACATTAAATTATTCCAACGTTTCGGTCACTTTGACCATCTTCAGGGATTTATAATATGACGATTAAACAACTTAACTTAAGGAAAAACACTAACAATAATTATTACAAACAATCTAGTCGCGAATTATTACATAGCTAACATAATGAATAGAAAACATCAAGACAACAAGGAGGTTACAAATCTTGGAGGTTCCAAAGTTTCAGGTTTTTCAGTTCGATTCATCGGTTAATAAAATAGATACAAGACTAAAATTTTTCAAGTGTAACAAACGGTCTTTGTTTTGACTCTTTCTAGTTGGGTTTTTGACTCTAACGAAGACCGCTTGTTACGGTTGAAAGATCTTAGTCTTGTTTTCCCATTTCATATTGTGGTTTGATCATACATATATATATATATATATATATATATAAAAGATTTCACATAAACACGTGAAATAACAATCAATGTTCAAACCACAATAAGAAAATGGGAAAACAAGACTAAGATCTTTCAACCGTAACAAGCGGTCTTCGTCAGTTGGGTTTTTGACTCTGTCGAAGACCGCTTGTTACGGTTGAAAGATCTTAGTCTTGTTTTCCCATTTTCTAATTGTGGTTTGATCATATATATATATATATATATATATTGAAGTTTGCAGCAGCTTCTGCGTTGACCAATTTCTTATAGATGTTTTCTAGGTTCCTGATTAGTTTGAGGTGATCTACTGTTATTTTCCAAAGAACTTCTGGTTACGACATGAAGGAAGGATAATGTAGAATACTAATCACTATTTCAAAACTTCAATATCTACGACAATATGACTAAGGAAAACAAATTACTTTAAAATTAAATACACAAGCTTTCAGCTCACATCAAACATCATCAGGTAAAAACAATAAACGAAATTCATAAACAGAACAAATGATACTATACTAATAGCGGTTAACAAACAACTAGGAGTGGAAATAGCAAAATATGTGAAAAATCCGCATATCCTTTCCGCATAATTTGCTTTTCAGCTTTTCAGCTCATCATATCGGATATATATATATATATTGTTAAATAACGCCTCATATTTGGCTTGTACCTGTTTCCCACATAATTTTTCCAATTTCCGAAATTCCTTCCTCGTCTCTTTGTTAAAACTGTAAAGCTTATCACCTATATTACTAATCGACATGTTTTGAATGTACCCCATTCATCATCAGGACAATAATTAGCATAATAGGGGGTTAGTAAGTTTAAATATACAAGGTGAAGTTGAACAGGAATTACATCATCCTTCAATCAGAGAGGATTTTGGAGATTAAGGTAGGGTGGTTTAACTCACCTTCTACCTGGCTAATCGGGGTCGGTCTGTTGGAAAACAATTTTATGATTCTACAAGAATTTCCAAGTTAAATGTATTTGTTTGAGGCCATTCTCGTTCTACCCTTACAATAAATTATATGAAATTTGTTTTTTTCTTTCCTGATTAAAAGTCAGTAGATCAATAAGATGAAATAAATGTTAGATGAAAAGGAATATTTTGTAAGAACTATTGGTTGATTAATGCTTAAACAAAGAGAAAGGAATTACTGTTTTAGTTATAATTCTCTTTGTATTGTAAAGCAGCGTTGAATCGCGATTAAAAACTGTATTGTGCGCTTTTACTGAGTGAAGAGAGAGAAATTACAAAAGGTAATAGTGCACTGCGGCTAGGATGGGGAGGTCAGCCCTTGTGGCGCTTTGCCTGCTCTCTGCCGCCACAGAGCTCTCTGCTCACGATAATGGCCTCCACCAGCTGGTCCACTCCAGCTTCCTCGTCCATCACTTCTTATCCCTACAGGCCTCCTCTCTCTCCTTCTTCTTCTGCCATCCATTAGGTGACTTTATCTTTTAAACATTCTCTTTTGACAACCATATCTTTAAGCTTTATAATCCACTAGCATCCTACTCCGCCTCCTCACAAGTAACAAATAGTAATAACAACTAAACTGATACTTTTTTTTAAATACTAGTATATAAAATTCTTTCTTGTTATTTTGTATTTTCAATTATTTAATTTAATTGCAAAGTATCGAACAAAAACATATACAACTTATACTAAGTTACTCTTTGAATTTATAGTAATACAGAGAGTTTAAAAATGAATAATTTTTAATCCTGAAATTTACCTGGAACATATGAGTTCAGGCCGTACAGAACAACTCTAAAGATAGAATTTTAAAGCGAGGAGGCCGGTGGAGGGAAATTTATTCTCTCCATATCTCGTCATTGGAGTTGGATTTTCAGTGACTGTGGTTCTCATCAAGGTTGGGTAGACCCTTGGGATGCTGTGTGAGAACCAGTAGCATCTCGGGAGATGCATGCTAAGCATCTTTCCACCTTTATTAGTAGGAAAGGTCCCGAACCAGCTGAACAGACTTGAACACTGGTACTTGCCTGGTGTGATCAGTTTCTCTCAAGCGCTCGAATTTGGGACGACTAGACATCACCCTACCAGCGCTAATTTTACTCGAGTCATATTTGAGTCATTTTCTACACATTCATCCACGGTGTGGTCTCCTGGAGAGATTTGCTCGATCTGAACTGAGCTGAGCCCTTGCTCCGGGGAAACCGATACTTTCCACCCACTTGGGGGGGTCTGATTCCTCTAGGACGCTGTAGTTGCCCTTAAACCTGAAAGGATATGTAGGATCCTGACCATCAATGCCCAAATCATAGCTGTTTTCAGTCCTAGAGGTGGCAGTAGAAATAGACAACCCTTTAGGTTGCAGTGACTTTCTTACAAGGGAACACACATAGGCCGAACATTGGGTCCTTCCTCCCACGTGAATAAATCGAGGGCCAGGTGATTATTGAACCCCGGACCTACCAGTTCAAAGGCGAACAGTTTAACCACTGCGCTGATCTGGTCCCCTATTCCTGGAGGTAGTACTGATAATGATTCATCCAAATTAAAACAAATGAAATCTGTATTATATCTATCTTGCCCTGAGATTGGTATTACGTCTACACGGTAGCCAGTAAAAAGTAAAACCAAAAGCCAGTTGACTGTAAACCAATTTCATATATTGTTTAGTTATAGTAAATTAAAATGTAGACCACTCCATAGTATATATATTATGAACTGATAGCATAAAATTCATCTGAACTTCTTAAAATTTGTGAAAATAAATAATAACAAAGGTTGAACATTTTTTCTTTTATAAATACGTGCATATAATAATATTCTTAGATAGTTGAATTCAAATATTTCGGTTCAGTATAAATTTAGAACAGATATTTGGAACATAAATGACAAAATACGAGTATTGTATTTTACCCATAAAGAACTAACTATTATTATATATCTCCTGCACTAGTCAGGGTAGGATGTTTAGAATGAAGCAAATGAAAGTCGTGAGGCCTCTCACACAGTTTATATAAAATATATATATATGAATTAAATACCACAATGAACAATATATATTAATTAAAATGCTCTCAATATCAATCAACCAGGTTAACTTGTTATTATATTTTTTGGTTATTTCATTTAGCTCTCTGATGATGTTGTAACGAAAGGCCTTAGAGCATTTTAATTAATATATATTGTTTATTGTGGTATTTAATTCATATATTATATCAAGAGTTATTGTTGATTATAAAGTTATATATATATATATGATCAAACGACAACATGAAATGGGAAAAGAAGACTAAGATCTTTCAACAGTAACAAGTAATCTTCGTCAGAGTCAAAAATATTGTGGTTTGATCATTGATTGTTATTTCACGTGTTTATGTGATATCTTTATATATATATATATATATATATATATATGTAATTGTGTATATGAAGTAAATTTTGAAAATTATATTGTATAAAGAAAGATTGATCAGAAAAGAATTATAAAAAACTGATACCATTTCAATTGAAAGTAACAAAGAGAAAAGAAAATTTGATTTTTTGTAATTGTAGATTCATTCCTAGTTTTTCACAGGTTGTAAGTTATAAGATTCATTACTTAGTAGCTTTTTTCTAGACCTCCAGAAAATTATAAAAGACCAAAGAATTATGAAATCTATCAACGCTAGTAATAACCAGACTAATTTGTATTTGGAAAGTCATCCAGCTAGAGCTGTGGGCCTGTTCATAGACCTTGACTGTGATTCTGGAAGGACTCTAATGGAAGAGGTAGGTTCATACTGAATAAATAAACTGTCTAGCAAACAAATTACTTTCCTTAAATGTATGGTATTATCTTAACATCTATGTAAAATTGAAAAAAACATACAGACTAGGCGAACTGCACAGCAATTACTTAAATCACCTTTTAGCAAAAAAATAACTTTTTTATAATGAAATATTGCCGAAAGTCAATAGAACACATCTACAGACAGGGTGGCCAAAAAGTAGGTTTGCATTATCACGTAGACTATATATTGAATATCCTACATTAGAACGGCGGGAAATTCGTCATCCCTGTTAGCATAAATAATTTAATCTCTCAGATGCTCAAAATGTTTTCCATTCTTCATATCTCTACAGAACATTCTGACACACAATTTTGCACGAATTCCAATCTTCATCAATTTCTGTCAATGTGATGTGAATGCAATCTTTTAAATCATTTATAGTTTTGGGTTTCTTCTCAAAAACCTTGTTTATGTCAGGTCAGGTAAACGTTGTGGTCATTTGATTATACCCCTTGTTCGGAAGCAACGCTATGGATAAACTTGGTTAGGGTAGTCTCTTACTGTAAACGCATAGTGTGGTGGTTCTCCATCCTGATGAATGAAAATTTTGTCAATGTTAGGTTTAGTTGGTCAGTCTGCTTCTTGTGGTAGATAAAAGTCAACCTACCTTTGGGTCACCCTGTATATTATAGCGTTCAATTCACTTGCAGTCACATGGGTGTTGTTTGCTTTTAACTTTATTAACATCTCTAGAAGTCCGGATTAGTAATTGATTAGGTTTGTTAGGTTGTAGTTGTAGTCCCGCGAGAGAATACACACAAGCCGAACATTGGCCCTTTCTGATACTTCACAATAAACATTCTACATTGGGAGTCGTACATTTTGCTTAAGTCGAATGTATTTACAGTAGGGATCTTTAACAGTTACCTGATATTGTATAGGCTCGGGACATACGACTTATTCACGCTCAAATTTATTCACGTCCTACGTGATAAATCGAGCGAACGAGAGTGGGTATTGAACCCCGGATCTACCAGTCCAGAGACCAGCATGTTGGCACTGTACTAACCTAGCCCCCTAACAATTGATTAAATTGAAATTTATTTTCAAAATTAGAACATACATTAACAATCCATAATATATCTTATTAATTTATACTTAAAAAAAATAACATAACTGATTGTGTTATGAAAAGTTGTATTATTCATCTTATAGCAAGGAGTTTGTAGATTTGCGAAAATAATATATTTTTTTAATTAAAAAAATGTATTATGAAATAACTTTACGGTTTATGTTTATAAACTTTATATTACATTCCTGAAATTTTAAAAATACACCTGATTGAAAGAAAACTGGAGTGGGCTACACTCAACTATACTATGAGTAAACAAAATATCAGTCTCGTTAACAAACAATTGATTCCATATAGAATGAGAAATCTATAAATTCACCTTCTTATTTCATGATTTTTTTACACTTTAATGCAAAATTAAAAGTTATTATTACTTTATTTTTAAATTATTATTAACAAAATCAGTCAGAGAAACTACCTCTAAGAAGGATATCACTTATTATTAAATTGGAAGGTATCATCTGACAATGGTAATACACTTAACTTTGCCAGTTATACAATACAATGATTGTAACATAAATAACAATGATAACGGACTGCCTCTTCGATCAAAAAGCTTTAAACTTTATATGTGTTTGTTATTCATTCACTTCACTTAGTTGATCGAATTATAATTGTAACTATTTTTAAAAATTTTTTTTTATTTATCATAATGGCGATTTATTTTTGCAGTTATCCAAGAAGAAGCTCCTTAGTTACCCACACGTGTTTATCATTTGGGCAAGTCACTATGAAGCTACTATACAATACTTTGAGTCACTTGCGATAACGTACAACTCTCAAATAACTCTGATTGTGCCTGGATTTATACTGTACGATGTATTTAAATACAATTATGAAGGAAGAATCGTTGTGACAAAAGTCAGTGCTTGGACAAAGGAAAATGGTTTGGAGCCCTTGAATAACAAGCCATCTAGAAGTAATTTCAATTTGAGTCCAGTCAACACCGGCATGGCGGTTAGTGCTCAAAGCTTCCCTATATACTCTCTAAATATATACCAGGATTTAAGTGGTACACATATATACTAATAAAGTAATTTAAGTATAAGTTATAAACAATCAAATATCATGCTTTTCTCTACTCTTTAATGAATTCTAACCCTCCCTCCCCTCTCCTCCCTAATAACTTCTGATAGGTTCCGAGACAGTAAGGTTGCTTGCCCCACATCGTCCACATGGATATGATTTTGATTCCCTTAATCTTTGGTTGTTTGTGTTTTTCATAAAACGTTGTTTTCAAAAAGGCTGATGGCCTGTTACAAGACCATTGTACTTCTAACTAATACATAGTTATTTTAAAAAACAAGGAGTTCTGTTGTAGCCAAAAGATTGCAAACGTTTTATATTCAATTTTCACAGTTTCGTTGAAATGAAGCCACTGGTATAGGCGTGTCACAGTTGTAAGCCAAGAGAGCTAGACTCAAATGTGCACCGCTGTGAATCTTAGGATATAAACAATTTGCGAAAAAGTGTTATCTCCTCAAGACGCCCTTTGAATGAGCTTACAATAACAGAGAACTAATGTAATCAAAAAAGGAATAGCACCATGAGTTGAAATGTGATTGGGAAATAAAAATCAAAGAGGAAAAAAATCAATTTGAAATTTTACTAGCTCTAGAAATCCATGGAATTTTCCATATAAAATGGATACTAGGTAAGTAAGATCAAGATTGAAAATTTTCACGATAAAAAACCTGATGATACATCACTACAGATACCAAAGACACTATAAAAACCCTACTGCATTGTTTTGTACCAATTCATAAGAAAGACAGTGATAATATGGGAAAAAAATATTAAAGTAGCAGCAAACTCTACTCAAGAATTTGTGAATTTACATGACAGTGACCAGTGGTGTAGCAAATATTTTTGCCACCCGGGGAAATCATAATATTTGCCGCCAGCCTACCCTTCCTCTCTCTCGTTAGCCATTGATATCACCTAACCTTTAAAATTCCAGAATTTCCTATTTACTTTCATAGATTTACTGTCAAGGATCTACATATGGACTGCTGTTATAAGTCCCAGACTTTGATCTTATTACAGTACTCGTATACATATACACTTATCGACAAAGAAAAATCATTTTTCAAAACAAAAACGTTCAATTCAAATCATAAAAAAAATGGTTAAAATAATTTAACTGCTATGCAAGCGAATATAATAAACTTTCAACCCCTTTAAAAAAAAGAACTACTTTTCAAAAATTTAAAATAAATTTATTTTTCATTTGTAAATATTACTGTTGAAAAATCCGTTTAAAAACATTATTAGGCAGACACATAAGAAATAAAAACAATTATGACCTTAAAAACTCATTTTGATATAAAATTTTAGATTTTTTGTTGTTCCCAGTTTACAGGAAGCAGTTCTCATTCATATGATATCGCTATTCGTTACCATTCTTCTCCTTTGTGAACCACCGAGTCGAACAGCAGAACACTGTTGGAATTTTATACATAAAATAACTGTTTTGATTTCATCATTTTCCATGGCTTTTTTGACACACTTTGTAGGCCAATGGAAGAAAACATATTATAGAGAAACCAGTGATGTAAGAAAGATTGGTCACCGCTATTTATCAAATCCATTCTGTTCAAGTCACAATATGTTATGTACAATTATTAAATGGAAAATAAATATCTAATTCTATGTTACTCTTCAGGTGAAGAATAACTTCTTTAAAGAAAATGAAACTCCAGAAGTTCTTTTGCAAGCAGATAGAATAAAATCCTTAACGTTTGCTTACACAGGAGCCTTGAACAGCTTGTACAACTTCAAAAAGATTTTCAATATGACGTCAGTATATCAAAGCGTTCACATTACTTAAATTAATATTGTTCTAAAAGATCGTAATATAAATATTTTATCTTTTCTTATTTCAACAAATGATTGTTTCTATGCATAATTCGCCATTAAAAATAAAATACTTGATATTGAAGTTAAAAATAAAATAATTATTTAATTAATTAAATATTATATTAATTAATATTTTAATTAATTATAATATCAATGAAATATTGACTCTACTTAATAAATATTTTAATAGCATCATCAAATTTAATTTTAATTTTTTAATTTAAATTTAATTTTATGATGCTATTTAAATAATTTATCATTTGATATATAGTACAGTGAATTTCTTGTAAGTTTTGTAATATATTTACTTAATTATTTTCAAAATAACTTAATGTAACTGAACATAGTATTAATTGTCATAGTTCTTAAGGGCAGTTAAATTCAATGAAGTTAGTTATTTTGAGGAGTATAAATAATGTATTTGCTTCTATATATTTGACGTAATGAAATCATTGAAAGGACGTCAAGCGGACTTTAATGGTAACATTTTTAAGCATTATATTGTCTTAGCAGCAATGCGGATAGATTGGCATCTTATTATTTAAGACTACTATTCAGAAAATACAAAAGGCGAAATTTAAAGTTTTCTTGGGGACAAGGAGGATGACACCTATATGGTAAGAGGTGCTACATGACTTTTATTTAATTCATCACACTAATAACCCAAGTTTTGCGCATATAAACAAATTCTAACGATGCTAACTCATATCACAAGGTTTTGCATATATGAACAAATTCTAACTATACTAATTCATTTGACAGGTGTTTTTTTTACATTGTTTTCATAAAATTGAATAATTTTTTTTAATCTTTAGGCCTTGAATGCAATAAGGTATACAAACTAGTCAGCAATACAGTGATTTCTGCATGGGCGGATTTATACGAAAGCACAAAAAAGAAAACAGATTTTTTTTTGTACATAAAGTACCTTCCAATGAATTGCAATATTCATCCTATTTCAGACCTAAAAGGAATTTTAAAATAAAATAAATATCTAACTTTAAAGAATGTTAACTGTCAAAATATCTTTTTTTAAATTCATTAGTAAACCAGAAATTTCTGAAGAACTTGTTATTTATGAGCATGTATTATATTCATTTTTATTTGATAGGCTATTTTAAACAAATCCGTATTACATTTTACAAGTCTTGAATCACAGAAAGTGGCCCGAATTGGACAAGACACCTTGCACATCCGGAGCACTCCTAAATTTAGGATTGCTCCGGATGTGCACTATCATATCTATTCTTCATTTTTTATAACATTCTATATATATATATATATATATATGTATGTATATATATATCCACGTCTTGACAAAAAAGTGTATAATTATTTACTACCTTATGATAGACAACATATATAACTGTTGATGAAGGATCCCACTGTTTATCAGTATATAAGACGTAATTAATGGAAATAATTAAAACAGAAATCTGTAATTTGCAGAATAGAACCAAAGTCCTACTTAAAACATTGTTAAGTGTAGAGAGTGTGCAGTGAATTAAGAATAACAATATTGAAGACATAAGGTTTTAATTTTTATTATATTATTTTTGTAGTTCTACACTACTTGAGTATATACTATACTATAGCAAATATATATCGAATATGTATATATACCATGATAAACGGAAACGGTCTGGTAGGACAGATTACACTTAAAATAAACTGTGACACATAGGCAGAAACATAACAAAGACTCACTTTTCAATATCTCGACCGTAATGGCCGTCGTTCTCAGGAGAAGAAGTGAATTGACGGAGGGGCGACAGTCAACTAAAGAACTCACTGGGTGAGGGCTAAAGCAGTGCTGCTGCAAAGGAGAAAAATAAAAAAGGAACTCCCTAGTTCCTAGTTTAATCATCATTAGTTGATATTTTACGTGTTTATTGTGAAATCCTGTTATATATATATATATATATATGTGTGTGTGTGTGTGTATGTGTATATATAGCAAAAAGAGCAAATAATAATAGTATTACATAAGATTTAGTTTATCTTAGGACGCTTTTAAATAAGTACCTAATCAAATTTTAAATTTTTTATTTTATTTTATTTTGTAGATTCAACTATGTTTTAAGTGAAAAATGGGGACCGTTTGGAGAAAATGGCAGCCTGATGGGACAGCTTGCCCAAGGGGAGATAGAATTTTCACTTGTTATTATGCTGATAAAGCCCTCTAGAACCAGGTACATAGAGCTGATTCAAAGGACTGCACATTCTCGGTTAGTCTTAATTCGATTATATTTTCTATATACTTTTTATAAAACATTTGAGATTCAACAAAAAATTAATAAATAAAATTAACAAATATATTATGTTAATAACAAAACTATATGTTATCTTATAATGTTAATAAATAAGATTAACAAAATTAATAAATTTAACGACACAAATTATTTTACATAATTTATGTATAATATGAATTTGTGATTGACTTGCAAGCATAATCTCAATTGATAGTAGAGTTAATCAGACTTCTCATTGACTAATTCTGTAGAAAATGTATCAGATATAAAATAAAGAGGAGATCCAATAGAGGAAAGTAGGAATATCAGAAAACTAAGATGCACTTGTGATTGTACTATGCTGAATGACTCTTATACTACAAACGTTAGATCAATAAATTTTCCGTCTATCCAAATAGTTAGCAGTCTACTGTGCCAGAACAACTTTTGACAATATTTCATTTAGAATTACCAAATGAGAAAATGAAGCCGTACTTCTGATGTCATGCAAGACAGTGATGGATTTATGATGTTTTATCTAATAAGACCTAGAGAGGATATGAGGTAAAAATATACTGCTTATATCATGCGACGCTATCGTGGTGCCACTGTGCCAAATGACTCTTTCCTATCAAAGACTGGATCAATCAATAAATTAAGGGCCTATCATCAGAGTTAAAACACCCACCTGTGTCAAAAGGGAAGAGCTATTTAGCACTGTTTCATCACTTAGAACTTAGTGGTAGTAGTATAAAAGGTAAAATATTACTAATGCTCACACTAGTCTGTAATGGGTGGCACGTTGTAAAATATTTCTTCAGACACCAGGTCCTGAATTACAAAACTAAATATGTCAATAAATATACGAACTTTTTTAAATTTTATAAAAATGCATTTGGGCAACATTTGAGCTGCATATTTTGGCAAATGTAGTTTTATTCATTCTGGTGTCTCCGGTTGTAGAATCTACCACCATTGTAACCTCACTTTTGGCTTCATGTCTCCTCTCCTTTCTTCTTATTCGCTCATTCATCTCTTTCTTAATATCTTTTCTTTTTAATTTCTTTTCTATTCTCCTCATCTCTTTAGTATCTTTTTATTTTCTACTGTATACTTTGGAGAAAAAATGAGAAATTTTTTACCTTTAATGCATAGTAATTTGATCCAATAAAAATCATCATAAGGGACTACATAACCTACTCGTATCACAAAGAGTACGTCGACAGATTCCATTCAAAAAACTTTGCATCTAATGACTATATATAATATCAATAAAAAAAAATCTGTTTAAATGGATAATAAAATTAAACTTTAAACCAATGATGAAAAAAAGGTAAACCGCCGTCCTCAGGAGGAGAGTGGAATGGACATTACTAATTAAAGTACTGTCCATTACTTCTGTTCGATAGCCAAGTGTTGTTTTGCAGAATCTCAAATGTAACATGTCGGTCGTTAGAAGCCTGTTTCTCCAAAACAATCTTGGCTACATAGCGCGTACTTTATTTCTTCAATATAGGGGTATTGTTAGTCTGGTGATATTGCTACAGACTTCCGAGTAAATAGATCATCAGCCAAGTAAAATATAAAAAATATAGATTTTTTTTATATTTTAGAATAATACATTGGTTACAGAGAGAAGAAAGAAACTAGAAAGTTTGAGAGCATTTGGTGGAAGATGTACAAAATCTCAGAAATTTGTTGTAAAAGGAATAGAGAGGACATGAAACAAAATGTTACAGTTAAGATTCTAAACAACAACGCTCACCTATTTTCTTGATTGTTTCATAATTTTTATTTTTTTTTTAATTTCTTTTCCACTCCCTCATCTCTTTGTTTATTCTTCATCTGTAATCTATCGTTGTTGTTTCAGATTCTTAACTCTAACATTTTGTTTCTTGCCCTCTCTATTCCTTTTACAACAGATTTCTGAGATTTTGTACATCTTCCACCTAATGCTCTCAAACTTTCTAGTTTCTTTCTTCTCTATTATCCATTTCTCTGTATATATTTTACATTCTTATTACAACAATACCACTTTATCACATCTTTATGTCTGCCAAGTTCTCATTCTCTTTCTCTCTGTCTGTGTCACACAGACTAACTGCCTCTTTTCTCTCCTCAATATGAGCAACCCAGCGTACAGCTCTTTTGACAAATAGTATTTGAAGATTGGTAAACAAAACGATTTCACTTTATGCATGGCCAACTAGATTCATGATAATATTTAAAATCTGTAAACTATAGCAGTGGAAAAGTCTGTAGTTCAGTTAACATGAATTGGTAGTAGATTGTGTATGATCAAGTAAATGTTAATGAAATAATTAATGAGTTGGTACTTCATTATTAATATATTATTTGAAATTCTTATTCTCTGTTTACATAAAACAGCTTAATCTGTTTATAGTAAATCCTTTATTTGAATTGTTTCTATTTTCAGAACAGTTGCTTGGTTTCTTGAACCAAGTAAATTCGGTTCAAGTGATGCTCTGATAACGCCACTTGAGAAGGACGTGTGGTCGTTTATGGGAATGTTAGTGCTACTAATCACCGTTTTGGTGAAGTTAACCTCGATAGGGAAGAATCAAGCTCAGTCTAGTGGAGACTCTGTTCTCCTCACCATAGCGACTATGGCTCAGCAAGGTAAGACTTACTTGATGTTTCACTGACACGCTTAAGTACTATTCCACTGAACAAGCTCTATAATAACGCTATTCGAGAAGGATGTCTGACAGTTTGTGGGAGTGTTTTGGTGCTGACCATTGCGTTCTTGAGGCTGACCTGTATAAGGAAACTGACACCATTTCAATTTACATTGTTGTACCACAAAAACAATAAGTTGCCTTACTGACCGTAATTGGTTCATCATTCTGAAAGACACAGCTATTACTAATGATATTACTTATATTCGTAGTCTAGGCCCTAGATAGATAAGACCATAGTGGATTTTGTCTTTGACTTGTTGATAGACATTTTCCTTTCTTTCTCTAACGCCTAACTAATATAAGATTTTAAAAACTTTCACTGTGTGCTACATATCCAAATGAGAAATTAACATTAAACTAATCTAAATGAGTTAATTAGTATTACTGCTAATGAACTTTTCGTTGGACACAATTTCTGTCAGTGGGGTAGCAACTATTTTTGTCGCCCGGGGAGGTTGTGAGATTCCCCCCCCCCCCCCCCCCCCAAACGGAACGTTGATAATCAGTTAGCCTTCAAAATTCCAGAAAGTCCTCTTAATATTTATTTTTATTGAATTTCAAACAATGATCTAATTTTAGACTGCTGTTATGAGTCCCAGACTTTCATCTTATTACAGTATGTACTCGTATATATATACAATCATCGTTAGAGAAACCAAAAATTTGTCGAAACAAAAACGTAAAATTCAAATCATAAAAAAATCGTTAAAAGAAATTAACCGTCTATGCAAACAAATGTAATAAAATTTTCAACACCTTTAAATAACTAATGTTAAAAAGTTTAAAATAAATTTATTTTTAATTTGCTAATATTGCAGTTGAAAATTCTGTTTAAACAAGTATTACTCGAGTGGCGTAGCAACTAATTTCGCTGACCCCGCTCCCCTGGCCGTTGATATCAGTTAACATTTAAAACTTCAGAACGTCTTGAAAATAATTATTTTCATGGAATTACAATCAAGGATCTAATTTTAGACAGCTGTCACTGGTCCCAGACTTACATCGTATTACAGTACTCATATACATATACAGGCACCATCAAAGAAATCCAAAGATAATTTATAACAGAAACGTTTAATTTAAATCATAAAAAAATTGCTAAGTTAAATTAACTGGTCACGCAATCAAATGCAATAAAATTTCAACTCCTTTAAAAAAAGAACTAGTTTTGAAAAGTGTAAAATAAATTTATTCTTAATTTGCAAATATTACAAACATCGTTTTAAAAACAGAATCACACAAATAAAACATCAAAATAATTACTTGCTTAAAACTTGTTTTTGTATAAAATTACACATTTTTTGTTAGCATTTTATTATTTTAACTTTTTCCTATTTTCTATTTGTATCCCCTCAAAATGTCATCCCCCCTCTTGCTATGCAACAGATTTAGGTTATTGATATAGGGATAATTTTGCTAAATGGATCGTGTCAAAAGTAAGGTTGTATAATTGAGAAAATGAAGGAGTCTCTCTATTTGAACAACGCTTATTAATAACTAATAAACATTTAACATTCATAAGGATCACGCGAAAGAAAGATCGTCAAAGTGTTTTATGCAAACTTTGAATACGTGATTATAAATTTTCTTTTATAACTTAGCATACAGTGGAAGTACATTAAAACATTCTCTTTGAGATAATTTTTGCTTTTAACTTCATTTTGTTTCATTGATGTACCAAAGATAATGAATACTAGTAGTTCTTCAAAGTACTTAGAATGAAGAACACTTCACTGCAGGACGCTCTTGTTGACAATATTAATCAATAATGGCTTTCGAAGGTAGCTCCTTTATAAAAAAAAAAAACTTTAACTCTTCTGTTCTGACCACCCATTATCTGGTCTGGTTTTTACTTCAATAGAACTCTCTTATGCGTCTAGTAAATACCGTAATATAAAAGAAAAAGAAAAATATTTTAAACTTGCAGAAATTTACAACTGAAAAGGCAATATAAAAATTCAATTAAACATATTTTATTTCCTCTGTTTCCTATTTCTTATTAATGTTGTTAAGAATAACTCTTTTTATCTGTTCATGTACAGGTTTTTATGTTGTCTTTCTAAGGACAGATGAGTCGTTTATTTTGAAAGTGGCCTAATTCCATTTTCCAAAAAAATTTAGCTAGCTATTTAAACAATTACATTTTTACGTTATCTTTACCTTTTGCAGCAAATTGTACAAAATTTATTTAAAATTACTAAGTTTTTTTATAACAAAAATTAGTTGATAAATAAAATGACAATATTTTTAAATTTTGTAAAACGCAAACCCTTAAATATCTCGATTTTAACATAAATGGAATTAGGCCACTTTCAAAATAAGCGGCTCAGATATTTGATAGGTACAGAATGTAAGAAATGAATTATAACAGATAGTATTCATTTATAAATTAAACAAAAACAGTTAATAAAGTTTCATTTAAGAAAATAGATTAAAAAGTAACTACTATTGAATATTGCAACACAAAGCTGTGATAAAGCGTTTTACTTTGTCATCAACCCACACGTATAAGCGTAGCTTTCTTTTAAGAGTTGGGAGTTATGAGTCTAAGTTATAGGAGAGACACAATACCAAATTATGTCGGAGATTTTATATTTCTTATGAGTAGGGTTTTTTTAAAAAAAATTTTTTGATTTACAAAAGAAATGAATTCTTACAGAGGACAGGAGTGAATAAAATGTTTCATCCTCTATATGAAAAAACAGCTTAAGCATCTAACATATACCTGTCCTCTAACATACTCAGCCTCCGAATGAATGGCCATAGAGAATCCGCCAATAACAGCTGTGAGTTAGCTGTTACCATCCACGCCAACTCCCTCAGTCGTAACTTTTATGAATGGTCACAGCCAAATTCTGCGACAGATCAACCCCCCACGCCCCCCCGAATAAAATATCCTGAAGTTTGGAGTACTTAGAAGGAACGCATACTGGTTGCTCAGAGCAAGTAGTACACCTGGGATAAACCTTAAAAGTAATTATTTATTTTTTTATTGTTATATTTTTTAGTTTTTATTATTTTATTATTATTTATAATAATATTATTTTATTTTATTATTTTAGTTTATATTATTTTTTCTTCCTTTCTTTTCATTCTCAAGTTTATATTCTGTGAAAGCTTTACTCTACTATCAATGTTTCACCTTCTTTATTTTTATTATTTTGTATATTTTATTATTATTTATTAATATTTTATTTTGTTTTTTAGTACTTAGTTGTATATGTATATAACGTATATGTATATATAATTTCTTAAAATACCTTATTTCTAAAAAAAAACTCTTATTTACATAACATGTATTTTTTATGCCTTTATTATTTTTTTCTGCAATTTCTTTTGATTAATTTATTTACCCACCTTGAACTGCTTATCAGAATTTCCCTTGAAATCTTCTTCGCTTCATTAAGCTGCGTGTGACTCTCTGGCCTGCATGGTCACCGTCTCTCTATTCTCTTTAGGTTTGATTTCTTTAGATTTGAGTTAGTAAGTGTTTCTCTTTGCTCTGTGTGCAAGTCTTCTTCTATTGAACACGTATTGTGTCCAGTTTGAATTGCCTTTCCAATTTTATAGTGAATTTAAAAACGTTCATCTATTTGTAAATATACATTCAACCTGAATATTTCAATGTATACTTGAGTCCGTGTTATAAAATCAGGTAACGGTGTCATGTACTAACCTGATACTACATCCAAATAGCAACATTACTTTTAAAGAAGTGATGGGAATTAATGCCTCTGTAACTAATAATAGTATGAGGTAAGTTTTTTATAAAAACATATTTTAATGCTAATGAAGAAATATCTTGAAATTATGACATTTTATAAATTGGGAGAACTCGCAATACCATAGAGGACTAGTTTTTCTTCGAACGATTTGACTCACTTCTTTGACCTGGACCAACACCTCAGAGAACAAATTATTCTTCATTTATTATTACAATGCATCAGTACTACCTGCACGTGAAGATGATTGAATATCTATGTTGACAGGTTATGATGAGATTACAACGCGCGCCAGCTCTAGGATTGTGTTCTTCTCCCTTCTGATTCTGTCGCTGTTTGGCTACACTTACTACAACGCTGCTGTCCTCCAGGGACTTTTACTTCCAGCACCCAGTTCTATCACAACCAAACAACGTCTTCTCGAAAGCGATTACAAAGTAGTAATAGTTGACGAGCCTTTCTTCCATGACAAGGTACTAAAACAAGTAGTTTCTTAGTTCATGCCATGAGCGAATAACTACCAAGACGTGTCAAGCCTCACCACCACTAAAATTGGAAGCTAGGGTCCTACTGAGCCTGTCTTGGGTATAGGTTAGGTCAGTGACTACAAAGCCTTCCGCCTATTAGCCAGCTACGCAATCAGCGTAACCTGTTACCGCTTTCAAGACGAGAACGCTGACGGATAGGCTCACGGGAATCAGGGGGTCTACCTCTCACGAGGAAACCCTCCTCAGGGAGAGGCCTCTGAGCCCTCGTGAGAGCTTATAAATAGGTACTATCTTAATTAAAAACACTTCTATAGAACTGGTGTAAAATGGTATTTACGTAATTCTGTATATATGTTGTCAAATAGTATACATATGTCATGAATCTTTCGAATTGAGCGTCAAAAAACATAATTGAATTGAACACTCTTTAGTACATAGTGTCGACGAGCTAATCCTTTTTTTTACATATAACTTTCATTCATATACACACATATAATTCATGCTACAGTTTGACAGCAGCTAAAATGGATGCTATTTAAAATCCATATTGTTAAGATATACCATTTAATCTTGATAATTAAATAGAAATAGGTCACACGCTGAACAATGTCCATAGTTCAATCGAGTTAAACTATGAGTTAAAGAGAGCAATAGTATTATCAACAAGTAGATAATTGTTGTCTTCTTTTTTCACGAAATCCTTTGTGTACCCTGACATTGCCACTCTCATTACAATTCCTTGCATTTTACGCCTTTTCAAATACCTTTTTCAATTCCCCCAATTTTGAATACTACATCACATCTCTCTTTTCTCCAATCCAATTCATCATGTCATATTTTGATTAAAGTGAGTTATTTTTTGTTGAAGATTATAGTCCGGTTTATGGATTTCATAGTGCCGTTTAGAATTGTTTCAATTTTAATACATATATATAAGAAGATTTCAAAATAAATACGTGAAATAAAAATCAACGTCCAAACCACAGTAAGAAATCAAAACAATAAGAGTAAGATCTTTCAACCGTAACAAGTAGTCTTTTTTCTGATTTCTTACTGTGGTTTGGACTTTGATTTATATATTCATATATATAAATCAACATCTATATATATATATATATATATATATATATATATATATATATATATAATATAAATGTTATAAATAATATTACTGTTATGATTACGGTTGAAAGATCTTAATCTTTTTTCAATTTTTTATTGTGGTTTGATCATTGATTGTTATTTCACGTGTTTATTATGAAATCTTGTTTTGATATATATATATCTGATAAACGAAAAATGGTCTAGCAGGACACATTACACTTAAAATAAAATGTGACGTATAGAAAGAAACATAACAAAGACTCACTTGTCAATATTTCAACCGTTATGGTGGTTATGTTATGATTTTTCTATACGTCACAGTTTATGTTAACTATGTATAACAAGGTTATTCCTTGCTCAAAATATCTTCTGCAGTTCATATATACCTAGGATGTCATAAATTTCTACCTGTTCCTTTTCACTTTTTGATTGTAATCGAAAAGTATAAAGATGATCCAGGTCTGTGAATTGTAACATGATATGCTCTTCCCCCACTCTCTTCCTAACATCTTGTTATATTGAAATATGTGAAGTCAATATTAAATTGATTGTTTTTGTGTTTTACAAGTTTTTCGTTATAGGAATGTGAATACCCGAACGATACAATCCGAAATACCGAGATATCCGAAATGATACAATCTGAAATCTTTCTTAAAATTTCTACATCCTTTCTACATATCAAATCAGAGAATTCATCCAAACCTAAAGATTTTAACTGTTCATAAGGTAGGAATATCTTTTTTCCAAATCATTTCACAAACTAGTTTTTCAAGATGCTAACACCATGGTTATGAACATCTCTACTCTTCATATTCCCTGAAATTTCTCAAAGGTGGGTAACAGGATATGTCCAAGAGTCTTACTGATTAACACATTTATAATTGTCCATAGAAAAAGCTGTATTCAAGATATATATTTCTTTTTCTTTTACGAATGTAGATTTAATTTATTTTATTTAATCATTTTTTCAGATTCTCTTTATGTCATCATAAATTAATTTCGGAGCAAAGAAGGGTATATATTAGGTTACTTCTTTTTTAAATGCCTACTGTATTTTTCATTGCTATTTTTGATAACTAATAATGTGTTTCAGTTTTATGTTGTAAATTTTCAAATGAAAATATACAGGAGAATAAGTTTAACGTGTTATTACTTTACTATAAGTAAAGTATAGTGATCGTGAAAAAATTCGATCTCGAGATTTTGACGGAATTACATGTTTTGAGGTCCCAGAAGTCGTTTTATGAAGTTTTTACGATGATGTCTGTGTGTGTGTGGGAGAGTGGGTGGGTGAGTGTGTTAGCATTGCTTGTTACCACGCTACGGTCCAGAATCTTTGATGGATCAAGTTGATATTTTACACAAAAGTGGACCCCATAAAGACGAAGATCCCTATTGTTTGGGAAGAATTATGCATGATGGGAAAGTCACTTTTTTTGCCAAAAACCGTTTTTTTTTAAACATTAACTTCTCCTAAACTGATAACCCTAGAGTTTTGAAATTTACACATATCTTTGAGGTTACAAATGGAACAAACGAAAAATATATTCAGAATTTTAAAACAACAGGAAATATTTTTTTTCAATAAAAAGTAAAAATTTTGACTTATAATTCAATCTCAAACCTTGTGAGAGCGATACAAGCCATACTGTTTGACGGACAAGAATGAAACTATACCTATAAATAGAACATTATGTGTAGAATGAGTTGAGATATTTTTTTTCAAAATTACATTCGCTAATGGGGCGTTACAGTAGGATTTCTGTTTTTATAAAATGTTTTTTGACGCTAAACGGCTCATTTAAAAATAATGAAAATTTTACCAAACATGGAACAAACAATTAGCAATTCATAAAAAAAAATCATGATGTTTCACTTATGGGAAAGAGCAATAACGCTATAAAAACTGTTTGTTTATCTTAGACTAAGAGATCACCTGCTATACTTGTTGAATTTTTTATATTTTTTTTCATTTTTTACATTGACTTAGAAATTTTTTGAGCAAATCCACTGAGATAAAATTGATTTTATAAAGGAACAGTTTAAATTGTTTATTGACGTATATGAGATGTAAGAGGAATGATATTGTACAGGAAAATGATAACACTCACTCAGAAAAAATTTTTATATATGTTATTTGCTAAAGGGGAAGGAAAATGATCTTTTTAAATACTTAGAAGACACAGTATAATAATTCTATAAAAAACCAAAAATTTAAAAGATAATTCAAAATTGAAATCTTTCGTTTAGAGATTAATAAATGTAATTATCGTACATCTTTAGCTATAAATCATCTTAAAAAAACATTTTTTTCTTCGCTGTTTATGATGTTTTTCAGAGAGAAAAAGGGTATTTTCCTGTTTATATTTGAAACTTTTACTTTAATATTCAATGTAGAAGGATGTCAAGTAAAAGATGTAAGAAATCGACTGGCTATTTGAACAAAAGCCATGTTCTCTTGTATGAGAATATTTCGTATCAAGAAATGTTCATTTTGGTTTTTCCAAAATGTTATTACTGCTGTAGTTATACTAATGAAATTATTTGCATCAGCTGTGTGATGTACAAAAATTAAAGCTTATATATTGATATGTTCTTCAATTACTATTTGTACTACCTCATGAATGAAAGACTAATAATCATATCCCATTTAGATGTTTACGTTATGCTTAAATGAGACGTTATGTGTTATATACTCAAGAAATTTGATATTAAGTTACTTATAGTAAAGTTGAGTGTAGGCCATTCCAGATTTTTTTTTATTGCAGTTTTTCCTGAAAAAGAACAGAACGTTTTTGAAACATTGTTTTGTTTAAAAATGTTTGTTATGTTTAACATTTTTTACAAATGCAAGTAAGAAGCTGTAGGTTGAAATCGATATTTTCCCTATAACTTCCACATATCATTATAGGTTTATACCGTATTCAAATTATGTTTAAAATCAAAGTGATAATATTGTGAATACTAATGAAAAATGTATTTCAGTCGCCAGGAGGTGTATTCGGAAATGTTGATAAAGTAATGGCGAAATTACTGGAAAAAATGGAAAAACAGAAGGAGCTTTATCTGCCTTTGAAGAAAGGAATCAGCCGAGTACTTAAGGGTTCAACGGCACTGGTGTTCACGACAAGTATGCTGAATGAAATTGAAAAAAAGTTGAATGAAGCTCAGTTGTGTGCCTCCTTCAGTATTCCTATTTCACCGGTATATGAAGCGGGAATCGTCTCTCGCAGGAATTCCCCTTACTCCGAAATATTAAGAAGAAAGTGAGTCAAAGAAGAAATTGTACTGTATTAATTGGAGTATCACTTTGAAATATATTCCATATTTAAATATTATTGAATAATCTTTTTGGATAAGGGAAGTGATAACGTCTCACTCCCTTAGTCAGTGCTTTCTGAAGTTACGATGATCAGTGTTACTAAATATAGCTCATTAAATTAATTATCTTTCACTAATTAAAAATTTTTGACTAATTATTGATCCTCTGTACTTTTACTTCTCTCTCTCTCTCTCTCCATGTTCCTCCTTCTGCGTCTCTCTCTCCTCGCTCTCTCTCCCCATCCCTCCCTCTCTCTCTCTCCCTCCCTCTCTCTCTCTCTCTCTCTCTCTCTCCATCCCCCCGTAGCGATGTTCCTCTACTCTTCCGTCTTTCTCAATTTTTTTACTCACTCTTCCCTCCTCTCTCTACAGTCCTCTTCCTCTGTCTCTTTCTTCCCTCATCCAGTAACCACTCTTTTCTCTCACCCTCTTCTTCTTTCTCTGCCTCTCTCCCACTCTCTCCTTCCCACATTTACCCTCCTCCTCACACGCTCACACTCTCTCTCACTCTAATGTGATGATAATATGTATTCACTATATATCAGCATTTAATATTTCTTCATTTCAGGACAACTTGGTTTACTGAAGTGGGATTAACGCATAAAAATCGACTATTCTTCTTTAGTGAAAAACCAGTTTGTAATAACGAACTCGAGACGATTAGCATAACGCTGAAAGCGCTTAGTGTTGCCTTCGGAGTCCTTCTTCTGGGATATTTTCTCACTATTGTAATTTTCATTTATGCTATTATCACAGGACCTTCAAATTTATTATGTAAGACCAAAAATGTAACCACTAAGCTATTAGTTTAGTTAATTTCCTACCTGAAAGGAAATATATAATTTAAATTAAAATTATTGTCAAAGATGTTATGTAAAAATATGAGTTTGATTAAAAAACGATGTTACGGCAATAATTCAGAGTGACATCTCTTGCTTAATGACACGGGCTTTGTTCACAAATAAATCTATTGCAATTTTATGTTTTGTGCAAGAAGGTTCCTAGAATACTACAATCTAAGGGCAAATAATTCGTCCGTTTGTTTAACTAAAAACTAAGTATATTATGAATAGTAATCGCTTGTAATCAGAAAACTCTATATATAAAGTTCGTGAGTTTGTTTGTTTGTTCACCCATTTTCTGTGTAGATTGAATCCTGAAATTATAATATATATTATTTATTACCTGAATAATGTTAAATAAAAAAAAATTATTACTTAATTCCAAAAATTGGAGATAGGCCAGCCAGTGGCTTGCGTGTTTGCCGATGACAGTAGCACAAATATATTATAAATAAGTGTAACATTTATTATATTATAATATATAATATTTTTTAAATATCTTATAATATTCATGAATGATATACATGTATCACATTCATGTATCATATTCATGAATGACATACATACATCATGTTCATGAATTATATTCAATAATCATATTATTTTGGTATGTATATGAACAAATCTCATATTTTCATTGTTTATACTTTTAAGAATATATAAATAACTTGCAAACGTGCCCGTCTTTGACTGTTACTTTTCAAAAAATCTGAGATGTTACATGCTATTCCAAAATATCACTAGAAATTATAGAACAGTAGAAAATATTATTAGTTCAGTTTTAAGCAAATATCTCTCTCTATACCACATTAGCTGTCTGTCCTTCAACTTCATGGAAGAACAAAGAGTTGGAACCTCTGATTCTTGGGCAAGCAAACTACAGTTGACCATGTGAGAAAAAATTGGTCTCACTCACTTCAATTCCTGCGGTAGATAGAGTATCCCCTTGCGACTCAGTTACCATAAATACAACAGACGCTGACATTGCAATCATTTGAATGGAAACGGATAATGGTTTGGAATCAATAATATACGTGGAATACTCGCAGACTCCCCAGTACCACATCCAGTGATGACTCAGAGCACGAACTTAGAGTCGCGTCTGTTGCACATTTTTGGGGCACTCAAGTTTCGTAACATAAAATTTGTTCCTGATACTAAATCGCAGCATGATTGATGCTCCTACTTTAAGTTTTTACTGATGAGCAGGCAATCCAAAAGCAGTCACATAGTTAAAAATTTCAGTTGGATAATGAACTGCTTACTAATCAGTAATCCCTCTGTTTACTGACTAGTAAGTTCTATTTTCGGCTTGATATAGCGTAAGAACTTGTATGTATATAAGGTATAAGTTAATGATTGTAATCAAAATACTCAGTAAATTATTAGTAAACTTTGATTTTGTTAAACTCGTTTATTATGAATGGTCACAATAAGTAGTCTACATTACACGAGTAACGCAATTAAATAATACACACCTCAAGAATAAGTGATTTAAATAGTGCACTTTTAACGATTGACCACAAGAATAGTACACGTCCAGGAATTTTGCACACATCTTATGACATGCTGTATTAATTTGTACAGGAAGTACGACACACAGCTTTAAATTGTATACATCTTTCGAATGACCGAATCAAATTTAATTGTAACGACTAAGCACAATAAATAGTTCGCATTCTACGAGTGACTAAATGGTATACACCGTTCTAATTACTATGTTAAATAGTACACAAATTACGAGAGTCTACATTAATAAATATACATCTCTGAAGACAGCACTTTCGACTCTCAGGGGCTATGTTAGCTCGTTGGTTAACGTACTCTCCTCTGAACTGGTAGGTCCAGGGTTCAATCCCCACCTGGCTCTCGATTTATTCACGCGGGAGGTGAATAAACCTAAGCACGTCGTCTATCGGAGAAGGATGTTCGTCAGTGCCGAGCCTGTACGATGTCAGGTACTCGTTAAAGAGCCCTACTCTAAATACACTTGAGTTAGACCATATTTAGGACCCTCAATGTAGAATCAACAGGTAATGTTGCCCGCCCATTACTAAAATGGGTGCCAAATAATGAATGAGCCACAATTTCCACCCCCTAGAAAAGCACTAAAAGGTGAAAGCGTTATAAGTGTGGGCGTTGGAAAAGAAACAAACAACACTTTTCGACTGTCAATAAAAAATGAAGTATATCTTACTCCTCACTGCCCTAAGTAGTACACATCTTAAATTGACTGTCTTAAATAGTAGATATCTTACGAATGACCGCTTTTAATTGTTCTCCTTTAAAGGCAGATAACATTAAATAATACCCATTTATCGACTGATTGCATTAAATATTCTTATGCAACTGACAACATTAACATATACAATCTACTGTTGAACATATCAAACAGTAAACAGCTAGCTCGTATTTAGTACCACACATTAATGAACTTAGTGCAATAATTGTTACGACTGACCACTTTAAATAGTGCACGTTTATCACCTGACTAAAGCATTATTTAAGCATTCATTAGTACACACATTACGACGGACTGTATTTAAATATACAAACCTTCCGTCAGCACGCATAAATACTATCCATTATATGAATGAATGTGTTAAATAGTACACGCATATTAAATACCCAGCATATTGAATATAATATATAATTCAAACGATTAATCACATTAAATGATATTCATGCCCAGGGCTGCCAGAAGATTTTCGTAAAACGAACCAAGTTAAATAGCTGAAAAGTATCAAATCTTCTAAACAGGTATTGCATCAGAAACATAGTTCATTAACTACATTGAAAAGGAAAATATTCAATAAAAATACACTAAAGCCTTCTAAAATGTGACCATCTCTTCATCTGATGCGCTATATAAATTTTCCTCCTTCATCATAGTTATTAATTTTTCATCGGAAATCTATATTGTTCAAGAAGTATTTTTCAAAATATGTACTTTGAATATAACAGTGCATTGACCGTGTTAGTTTTGAAACAAGATCGATTTTTTGTTTTTATATTATTCAACAATGAAGAAATCATTTCAACACAAGATGAAGAATGGGGTTATTCAAGAAAACTCAGAATTAGTTTTGATTATGGAGAATATCTCCTATCATCACCACTTCTCTCTTGTGAAATACGAGTAGTATACCAAAACTTCTCTGGTTCCTATTCATTAAATCTATCATTGTTTCCAAAGTTAGTTCTCTCTGTTCAGAGTTCAGTTTTCACGTTCCTCTTCTAATATGATGTGCTTAATTTTTAAAGTTGATGGGATAATTTATAGGGCTCTCCCTTCTGCTACATTGTTGGAGTCTACTGCTTCGAGTGTTTCAGAAGTAGTATTAGACAGACCTGACAAACATCTGCGTCGTAAAGTGAACGTAAAAATTCAGTTTTAATTCTGAGAGCCAACACGTTTTGATTTCCATCACAAACATATTGTATACCGCTATATAATATTTTCTATAGTAAAACTTATGAACAACTGTTAGATGCATTTTAATATGAACTAAACAGTTAATTAATGGGTTGTTTAAATGAAACCAAATAATTCATATTTAATTGGAAGTAGTTTTCAAACGTAGCAAAGCCTTCATCCAAAATAAAACGTATCAAGTTTGGTAAGAATGTATAAATAATGGCAGCCCTTCTCATGCCACGGCATACCTTCTTAAATAGTACACCACTCACTACCATGTTACGACAAAACGCGTAATATGGTACCAAAATTACTACTGGCTTAATCAAATAGTACTTCTTTGAGCTGTCTATGCATTTTATGAGTGTATAATTTACGAATAGCCACACTAAATACATCTCTATAGCTAAACTACATCTTATAACAACAAGCTGAAATAATAGTACATTCTCAGACTTGCTGCATTAACAGGTACAAGCAGCACTATAGACCCAATTTAAAATCACACATCTTACAATAAGTCACATTTAGAGAACATATTTTCCAAGTCTCCGTATTAAATAGTACACTCCTAGCGATAACCACATTATACAGTACTCGTTTTACGATATGTTGCATTACATATATGAAAATGTACATATATACAAAATAGACGTTAAATATCGAGCATATTAAATACTATATATAACTTTTAACAATTAATCGCATTAAATAATATTCATGCCCAGAGCTGCCAGATGATTTTAGTAAAATGACTCACATATAATGTAAAGTACACATATAACGACTGGCTGCATTAAATTACATTGAGGCTACAATATGAAACAATAGTACACATCTGAAGCCTACCGTACGAAAAGAGACAAATTAAAGCACACCAGGTATTCAAATGGTTGTGTACACGCTACAGTCCAAAATCTTTGATAGATCAAATTGATATTTTACAAAAACATAGGCCTCATAATATAGATGAACCCTATTGTTTGAGAGTAATTATCCATGATAGAAAATCACTTTTTTTTTGGCAAAATGTGTTTTTTAGAAAATATTTTTTCTTCTAAGCTACTTACTCTAGAGTATTAACTCCTTCATACTATATTACAAAACATATACGAATTTTAAGTTAATTCTTTGGCGATTCGATGGAAATTAATTTTGTTTCTTATATATTTCTGACATTTTTCAGACAAAATAGAAAAATTTTGATATCTTACAGGGAACACTTCGGCTTAAATCTTCAATCTAGAAGGAGGTCAGATAAACGACATTAAGAAACCATGTTCTCCAGTAGGAGATTATATTGTAACACTTTTTTTCATTGACTTTACATTCTATACCGCATCAGTACTGTGACATACAAAAATAACTGTATATATTGACAACTGGTTCCATCACTATATGTACGGTCTCGAAGAATGAAAGACTAATAAACATCTCCCATGTAGATATTTATATTATGTTTAAATGGGACATTATATTCCCAAAAATTTTGATATTACATTCACTTATAATAAAGTTGAGTGTAGGCCACTCCTAATTTTTTATATGGTGGTTTTATGTTAAAAAATACGAAGTATATTAATAATTTATTGAGTATTGAAATTATAATCAGTTGCTTATAATTAATTAATTGGTGCAATACATATTCTGATTAACTTGCGAACAAAGAATATTAATATTATAAAGTAAGTAAATATGTTTTTAGTTACAAAAGAGGTGAATATTTGTCCACAGATTGTAGTGTTTTATATGTTATGCAATTATTAAGTGACTAAAACAACTCCCCTATTTAAAACATAAAAAGCCAACTAGAACTCTCCATGAGTATTACGTAAGACATCTCACTATGAATGTTACGCTAAAAGTGATTGTTAGTTAAACTCTTAATAAAATCTTTAAAATTTGATTTATTTTTTTCCTTTTATATTGCAAATATTTTAGTAGTTACTTTTTTAGGTTACATAATAAATGTGGACGTTTTATGATAATTTCATAAATGAAAATAATAATAGTAAGAAAATATCCTAGAAGAAGGACTGCAAAGGCAACACTGGTTGCTTTCAGAGTTATGCTAATCTCCTCCAGTTTGTTATTACAATACGGTTTTCCACCAAAGAAGAAATCAATGTTTTTTCTTGTTAATCCTATTTCAGTAAACCAAGCAACCCTGAAATTATGAAATATTTAATATGTTGATATGGGCGCAATACACAGTATTAACAAAATAAGAGAGAGAAAGAGAGATAGATAGATAGAGAGAGGGAGAGAGAGGAAAGCTGAGGGGGTTAATGGAGGGAAAGAGAGTGGGAGAAAAACAGAGAAATAAAAGAATAATATATGGCGAGTAAATAAAATTTAAAGAGAGGCAGACAAAGTGGTAGTGTGGATAATGATAATGGAATGAGTGGGAGAGAGAGAGAGATAGTGAAAGAGCAACGTTTCAATATAGAAATGAATGAAGAGTATGAAATAGCATTCAAAGAGAGAGAGAGAGAGAGAGAGAGAGAGAGAGAGAGAGAGAGAGAGAGAGAGAGAGATTGAACACAGAGCGAGGATAATGGTTAACGGAGGAAGGAGACAGTGGAAGAGGAAAACATTATGAAGAACAGGGAGAGAGTTAGGAAGGGATGGAAAATGAAATAGAAACGAACAAGAGAAGAGAGTGAAAGTAGAGTGGATTATGAAGAAGAAGGAGAGAGTGAGAGAGACAGATAGTGAAAAAGAGTAGTAAAAAGCATATAGAGGAAATGAGAGAAAGACTACACATTGTAGAGAGAAACACAGAAAGGAGGAAAAGTAAAACATAGAGAAGGTGAGAGGGTCAATATACTTTTTCGTGTTGTCCTTATTACGTAAAGGGTGAATTAGATGACTTTTTGTAAAATGTTAGTTTATTTTTAATTAGTGGAAGATAATTAATTTAATTATCTATACTTATTATCTATACTCTATTATCTATACTTATTTAATTATCTATACTGTTCATAGTAACTTTAGAAAGCACTGACTAAGGGAGTGAGACGTTATCACTTGCCTTGTGCAAAAAGATTATTCAATAATATTTAAAGACGGAAATATATTTCAAAGTTATACTCTTATTAATACAATATAGAAAACTATTTGTTCTTTGACTCACTTTCTTCTTAAGATTTCGGAGTAAGGGGAGTTCCTGCGACAGACGATTCCCGCTTCAAATACTGGTGTAATAGGAATACTGAAAGAGGCACACAACTGAGCTTCGCTCAGCTTCGTTACAAGCCCGCTCATCATGCTTGTCGTGAACACCAGTGCCGTTGAACCCTTAAGTACTCGGCTGATTCCTTTCTTCAAAGGCAGATAAAGCTCCTTCTGTTTTTCCATTTTTTCCAGTAATTTCGCCATCACTTTATCAACATTTCCGAATACACCTCCTGGCGACTGAAATACATTTATAATTACATTATACACAATATCATCGCTTTCATTTCATACATAATTTAATTCAGGATAAACATACATTAATTTCAATTCAGGATAAACGTGAAAGTTATAGGGTAAATATCGATTTCAAACTACGGATACTTATTTGAGTTTGTGAAAAAAGTTTACACTTAACAAAAATATATAACTAAAAACAATGCCTTTCAAATGCGTTATATTTTTTTCAAGTCTAACTATAAAGAGTACAACATGGTAAACTTAATTTTCCATTTTATACATATTATTGTTGTAATTGAAATAATTATAACAATGGATGTGAAATTCACTTTTAGTGATAATGAAAGTAATAAAAATATTAAACTTCTTGGCATGACTATTTATTTATGATAACATGGAAAAAGCTAGAAACACTAATTAAATAAGTTAATTTAAATTTGTAAAAAAATATATAGAACATAAAATGTACGGAATAAAAGGATGAAATATTGGTAATAAGATAACGGAGACAATGAAAATAACATTGTCATAAGATAACTGAATAAGTCCCTTGACCACATCCAGTTTAGGTGCCTTTGGAAATATTAGAAATAGAGATGCTTGTCCCCTGCCCCCACCGATGTGCCTTCACCTTGTCGTGGTGGTGGGGCTTGACATGCCTGAGTGGTTGTTCCCTCATGGCATGAACTAAGAAAGGCACAACTAGGTGGATGGTTAGCCTGGGCTCTTTAGTACCTTGTCATGGAAGAAAGGCTCGTCGACTATTACTACTTTGTAATCGCTTTCGAGAAGATGTTGTTTGGTTGTGATAGAGCTGGGTGCTGGCAGGAGAAGTCCCTGGAGGACAGCAGCGTTGTAGTAAGTGTAGGCAAACAGAGACAGAATCAGAAGGAAGAAGCACCCAGTCCTAGAGCTGGCGCGCGTTGTGCTCTCCTCATAACCTGTCAACATACCCAAGATATTCAATCATTCTTTAGAATTGTGGTAATTCTGATGCATTATAAGAATGAATGGATGACAGTTTGTTTATTGATGTCTTGGTCCAAGTTGAAGTACTCAGGTCAAGCCGTTCGAGGAAAAGATAGTCCTTCGAACAATTATTGACAGTTCTTCCAATTTATTTAATGTCACAATTTATATATCATAAAAATTATGTTTTAATAACAACAATTTCTAATATTATAATTAGTTACAGTAATATTGATGTACATCACCTGTTTACCAGTTGCTGCCATTTAAGTTAGAACATGATATCGTTACCTGATTTCATAATGTTCACTCAGGTATGCATTCAGATATTCAGGTCAAGTATACAATTACAAATAGATTAACGTTACTAAAACCGGTTTCAAGTGAGGCCTAGTCGTCTAAAAAGAGCCAACATTTTGTTATTGCTCAACAGTCACACCTTTAATACAAGTTGTTGGGTCTATATTGCTATCCGAGTAAATATTGCCTATGTTTTTTGTAATGCATTGAATAGTATGAAAGGTGCTTTACCGTAATTTATGCTATACCAAGTATTTACTGATTCCTTTCAGCTTTTCCGGATTTTCTAAAAACTAAAAATATTGTAGCCTTATTCTCTTTTCAACTATTAATGTATTTTATTATAATCTATGGTATGAATTTTATTAATTGTAGGGCATTGCAAAGGATGCTCAAACAATAAAAATGACTGCTGTTAAATTCAACAGGTCGCCTTTTGACGCGTTTGTTGATTTTAATCTAATTACTGTCTCAAAGGTTTAATAAATGAATCAAAAGGAAAAAATCTTGTTAAATATGCTTCATATACTATATCTAATTATCAGTTGAAGTAATAAGTATTATAAAATATTATCATACCTTTAATACTAAAAAACATTATTTAATATAAAATAAGATTTTAGCTGTAAGTTATTTTATGTAGAGTAACGTTTGGTGTAGATTGCTCTAGATCACCTCGAATTGACCTCCTCCTCCCGTATTCAGTTCAGCCTCAGCACCACAGTCATGAGTACTCCTAATGTCTTACAAACGGCCATCATGCTTTTCAAATGGCGTCATTAGTGCATTATAGAGCTTCTTAAGTGGAATAGTGTCTAAGCATTTCAGTGAAACATAAAGTGAATTTGACCTAGTGAGCGATAGTCCCTAAGGGGACGAGCACGACGTCTGCCCAGGGTCACCTCAGCGCTACAGTGGTGAGGACTCTCAACCTCAAGACCCCTTCTCAAATGGCGTTTTAGTGTTTTATAGTGTTTTTTCAAGTTATAGTGCCTAAGCATTTCAGTGAAACATAAAGTGAATCTGACCTTGCTGAGCCAAAGTTCCTATGGTGACGAGAACAGCGACTCCACTTAGATTCGCTTCCTTCTCCCCGAAATAGGTCAGCCTGAGCACAACAATGACCAGTACCACCAACCCTCCCACATATGCCCACACGTCCTTCTTAAATGGCGTTATAAGGGCATCACTAGATCCAAATTTGTTTGGTTGCAGAAACCACACGATTGTTCTGAAAATTGAAACAATTCTAATAACAATTAAGCTTATCCACATCAAATTACTTTTATTTGAATAAAAGAGTAAGCTTTTTAAATAATATGGCAGTTATAAAGTATCTATTCATTTTTAGTTTTATTAACGGTGGTCATGAAGTCTGTAGCTGAACTACACACTTTTCTACTAAGGTATAGTGATTTGAAATATTACCATGAATTTATTTGGCCTTCCATAAATTGAAATATTTTTGCTAAACCATTCTCGGCATATTGTATAAGAAAAGAGTAATATACGAGGTGTGTAAATAAAGTAGTGAGACTGGCAACGTCGCTTTTGATCTGGCAACGCTGGAGACGCGTGGCCTTGAGTAGCGTCAGGTGCACGTGTGATGCGCCTCCAGTATGAATCTGAACTCGCCACAGTCATTTGTTTGTCCGTAGCGTTGGTTTTCGTGAAATGGTTTTTTCTTGAGCGTTTTAAAAATGAGTGACCTCAAAGTTGAGCAGCGGTGTGCAATCAAATTTTGCTTCAGACTTGGACATAATGCAACCGAAACTTTTGAAAAACTTCAGGAGGCCTATGGAGAACGTGTTTTATCAAGGGCACAGGTTTTTCGGTGGTTTAAGGAATTTTCAGAAGGAAGAGAGTCGATTGAAGATGAACCACGAAGCGGAAGGCCTTCAAGTGCAAACACCGATGAAAATGTCAACAGAGTACGGAACCTTGTGCGTTCAGATCGACGCTTGACAGTCAGAATGACTTGGTCCTTGAAAGACTTCGAAAAAGAGTCCTTCGTGTGCGGCCAAACATCAAAGACAAGTGGGTGTTGCATCACGACAACGCGCCCTGTCACACTGCCATCTCAATAAACGAGTTTTTGGCCAGTAAAAACATTCCTGTTGCTCCTCAGCCTCCTTATTCACCAGACTTGAGTCCTTGTGACTTTTTTCTCTTCCCGAGATTGAAAAATCACCTCAAGGGAACTCATTTCGGGACACTACAAAACATACAAACTGCTGTAACCGACCAGCTGAAGGCCATTCCAGAATCCGAGTTCCAGCAATGCTACAATGATTGGAAGGACCGTCTCCAGCGCTGTGTGGCTTCCGAAGGGAACTATTTTGAAGGTGACAATATCACATTGTAATTATATTTGAATAGAAAATTTAAAAAAAAATCAGTCTCACTACTTTATTTACACACCTCGTATGCTAGATTACTGGAATCCAGGGAAGAAAAGAGACAAGGTAGTCTAGGTGTTAGAGATAAATGAGGAAAAATATAGAATAACGGAGTTGAAAAAAAAGAAACCCTGAGAAACCAGTAAACAGCTATACCCAAAGGTGGGAGGAGTTTGTGTAATATATTCGAGAGAGAGAGAGAGAGAGAGAGAGAGAGAGAGAGAGAGAGAGAGAGAGAGAGAGAGAGAGAGAGTGAGTGAGATTCATGTAGTTGGATATAGAAAGAAGAAGGAAAGATAGTTTGAATTAGGGTAAATTGTGTATACATTCTCATTATACAGAATGTTGGAAGTGTAAGGAAATGATGAAGAGTTCTAGAAATTGTTAATGTTGTGATAGAAATGGATAGAGATGCAGAGAAATGGAGAACATAGAAGGAAGAGAGTGAAAAGGTTGGTGAAAAGAAAGTGCAGAAGTAAGGATCTAAGAACTCTGCTATTAACGTTACACAGGGTGGTAAATATGACAAAGAGAGAGACAGAAGGGAAATGGAACAAATGGATAGAAAATAACTACTTACTCTGCGATGGTGTCATATCGTTCTCACTAAGAATGAGGAAGTGATATCTGATCATAAAGCAATATTTATGATTGATTTAACATTTCCGGCAAAAGAACTATTTGGCAACGTGCAATCCATTACAGCCTTGCGTGACATCAGAAGTATGGCTTCATTTTCTCATTAGTGCATTATTGAACTTCTTCAGTGAAATAATTTCTAAGCATTTCAGTGAAACATAAAATGATTCTGACCTAGTGAGTGATAGTCTCTAAGGTGACGAGCACGACGTCTGATATATTTTGGTTGTAAAATATATCAGAAAGTTGAAAGAGCTAAATGAAACATTGTCAAAAGTTCTTCTGGCACGGGAAACTACAGACTATTTAGATAGAAAATTTATTGATTTAACATTTATGGCAAAAGTGCTATTTGACAACGTACAATCCATTACAGCAATTGACATCAGAAGTTTGGCTTCATTTGCTCATTAGGATTTGCCAAATATTTGGATGGATAGAAAATTTATTGGTCTAACATTTGTAGTAGAAGAGTCATTCAGCATAGTACGACAACAAATGCATCTTACTTTTCTGATATTCCTACCATCCTCTATTGTTGCCTCATGAGGCAACGAAATAGCTCTTTTTCATTTCTGAATTGAATCATTTTCTACACAATTATTCTGAATTGAAGCATTTTCTACACAATTATTCTGAATTGAAGCATTTTCCACACAATTATTCCATATATATAGAAAATACTATACTGACTACACTGAAGACTAACCGGGATTTAGAGTTTCTTAGAATCAGCTCTAGGTATTTGGCTCTAGAGGGCTTTATTAGCACAATGACCATCGAAAATTCAATATCCCCTTGCGCAAGCTGATCCATCAGGGTGCCATTTTGTCCAGCTGTTCCCCATTTATCACTTTTAACATAGTTAAATCTACAAAATAATATTTTCTTTTGTTATATATTATCAAATGGCTATCAAAATTATTACTTATTTATAATGCTTTACAAGAAAAATACTAGTGAATTAAATTTGAAATATGCACTCACTTTTCTTTGCTGTAATATGAATATACTGACTTTTTCCTATTTTAGTTACATATATATATATATATATATATATATAGTTCAATATAGAAAATATAGAACGGACTATATTTGTCCGTTTTGGATCGTATTTCCAACGAAAAAGTATATATATATATATATAGTTCAATATAGAAAATATAGAACGGACTATATTTGTCCGTTTTGGATCGTATTTCCAACGAAAAAATATATATATATGTTTCACAGTAAACCACAGACACAGAACAAGGTCGCTTCGCAAGTGCGCTTGGTGTCCATACCTCAACTCTCCTCATGATGGTTCAACCAAAAATTAGAGGTATACATATATATATTATATATATATACATACATAAATTATATATTATATATATATATAAAAGTCCAAGTCACAAGAAAAAATTAATAAATGCTCTGAGGCCATTCTTTTTATATGAAAAAGACCTTTCACTTCCTTCTTTTTTCATACTTTTTTTGCTCTCTGATGCATAAAGTGAAAGGCCACAGAGCCTTTATTTCTTTTGTTTTCCTTTTTCCTTGTGGTTTGGATGTATATTATATAATTGATGTGTACCGCAGCCTCGGCATTCACGCCTTTAAAACTAAGCTTCCTAAGATGTTCTAGTCTCCTGACATTCCTGCAAAAGGTAGGTGGTAATTCCCAAATTCGTTGCTAAAAGAATATTGAAATTGCCAACTACCTTTTGCAAGACTGTTAGGAGACTAGAACAGCTTAGTATTAAAGTCGTGAATGCCGAAGCTGCGGTACACTTCAACAAAATATGCCTCCAAGAAGATTTGCTGCCATCTTATGCTAATACGTATCCTTTGAAAACTTTGAGAAACACTATTGAAAATAGATATTAAGCCTTATATTCAAAACCATTTAACGGTCGTCCTCAGGAAAAGATGTTGAGCAGAGAGAAAACAGAAGCAAACTGGAGAGCTTCACTGAATATGTGCAGGTTAGCCACAACGAACACGAAAAAAATAGTAGAAATAGCTGATGAAAAATAACAACAGGGAAAAAAGTGGAATTTTTATAAATATAAAATTCAATTGAACAGATTATTAATAAATTAATAAAATAAAAAATAATAAACAAATTAAAAAAAATAAATTTAAGAAAAGAACATCTCGGAATACTACTTAACGGTTGAATATATGTTTTCGATATATATTCTTTATACATATATATTCTTCTTATATATTTTATATATATTTGTCATAGTGTAGTATATACACAGATAGTGTAGAACACATTCAGGGTAGCATTTTGAGGGGAAAATAGAAAATGGAAAAAAATTAAAATAATTAAAAGCTAACTACAAATTTGAAATTGTATACCAAAATAATTTTTTTGGTTGTCATTGTTATTATGTTTTATTTGTGCAATACTGTTTTTAAACGGATTTTCAATTTACAACTTAAAAATAAATTTATATTAAATTTTTCAAAAATTTTTTTATTGGGTTAAAACTTATTATATTTATTAGCGTAGCCAGTTGAAAATCATTTAAACATTTAACAATTTTTTTTTATTTAAATTATACGTTATTGTATTGAAAAATGTTTGGTTTTCTTTGATCATGTATATGTATACGACTACGGTAATGATATGTCAGTCTGGGACCAATGACACCAGTCTAAAATTGGTTCCTTGATTGTAATTTCATGAAAACAAATCTTTTCAGGATGTTCTGGAGTTTTCAATGTTAAGGGATTATCACGGCCAGCGCGGGGGCGGCCAATTTGCTATTAAAGTAACGAATTTAATTTCTTCTGTGAATTATGATAATAAATTAGAAATAATAGGTTGAGTTATATTAATTGATATTTGAAAATAATTAAGTAATATAAAATTTATTATAATAAATTTACTGTACTATAGATCAAGTTATAAATTATTTAAACTGCTTAATAAAATATTCAAATTTAAATAAAATTTAGAAATAATTTCTTTATTACTAACTGTACTTTTTGCTTATGATTTTAGGAATTTTTTGAAATTATAATAACAAGTGGTTAAGAACTAAGTGAAGTAGACTTGTCTACGGATTATATTACTAAAGATGTCACTGTAAACATCACACTCATAGCATTCTGATGTTATTCATAAGAATTTTTACCATTAACACTCTAATCTCGATTATTGGTTAGTTTAAGTTTTCAAATTACTGTGATATACTGACGTCATATTGTAAATCTTTTTGAAGCTGTACATGCTGTTTAAGACTCCTGTGTAAGCAAACGTTACGGTTTTTACTCTGTCTGCTTCCAAAAGAACTTCTGGGGTTTCATTATCTTTCAAGAAGTTATTCTTGACCTGAAGAGTAACATAGAATTAGATATTTATTTTGCATTTAATAATTGTACATAACATATTGTGACTTGAACAGAAAGGATTTGATAAACAGTGACCACCAATCTTTGTTGCATCACTGTTTCCTCTAAAAGATATTTTTTTCGACTACCCTACAAAGTGTGTCAAATAGACATTATAATTTAATAAGTTTATTAAGGAAAGAAAAAATATGGCGTTTTCCAAAAAAATGAAGTCATATCTTTAAAAAATGTATCTTTCTTTTGATAATTTATTTGTCATGATTACGAAAAATTGTTAGTTACAGTAAGAACTAATTAATAATTAACGATAATAATAGTTATGATTTAAATTATAAATTTTGCTGAAATAAATATTGAATAATAGATATTATATATATTAATAATAATAATGAATACTAAATAATAAAACAAATAGTCAGAAAGTGCATTATCATTCTTTTTTTTAATTATAATCAATTGAATGATTTAAACAGACGTTAATATCTAAAGCTTTCATCTTTTCCCATCAGGAATAGAAGTAAGATACTATGTCCGAGCCCGACCTAACTGAGATTCATAATTGGCACTTTGGATCCGACCCGAAATTCGGGCTTGGTCCGGCCCAAAATGTCAATTACTAAGTTTAGGTTGCGTTGGGCCCGAGCTCCTCATCTCTCTGGCTAACTTTTTTATTTAAAAATTTATAAACTTCTGACTTTATTTTTTATCAAACAAATATATTTGTTTACATTATATATACATTTTTAAAAAAAATCTTCTTCATTAATATCCACTCAAAATTAAACATCTAACACGTTTATCATCTTTGTTAAATCTTCAGAAAAATACAAAAAAACATTATTGTACAGAAAATAAATCATATCATTCCTTACAGCGACAATATAAAAAAATTCATTACAAAGTAGTGAAAAACGTTGAATAGCGTAATGGGATTATTTATGAATTATATTTAAATCAATTTATTACATGTATACCATTTGAACACTGGAGTAGATTTAGACGGGATATAGGGAAACTTTGGTACACTCACCACCATGCCGGCGTTGACTGGGCTCAAATTGAAATTACTTCTAGATGGCTTGTTATTCAAGGGCTCCAAACCATTTTCCTTTGTCCATGCACTGACTTTTGTCACAACGATTCTTCCTTCATAATTGAATTTAAATACATCGTACAGTATAAATCCAGGCACAATCAGAGTTATTTGAGAGTTGTACGTTATCGCAAGTGACTCCAAGTATTGTATAGTAGCTTCATAGTGACTTGCCCAAATGATAAACACGTGTGGGTGACTAAGGAGCTTCTTCTTGGATAACTGCAAAAATAAATCGTCATTATGATTCATAAAAAAAAATCTTCAAAAATAGTTAGAATTATAATTCGATCAACTAAGTGAATTGAATGTTTACTTAAACCAGGATAAAGGATAAAGAAAAAAGTAGGACATAGTTTTAAAAACATGTTTTGTACCGTTTTAGCAATGTTGTGGTTCTAAAGTCACAATTAATTCAAGAACACGGATTTATATTTTATTACCTCTCTTAAGTTACCAAACAAATTAAATCAGGTATACTAAGAAATTTAATCCATGATTGATCCATTAATACCAAAAGCACATGAAATTATCATGTTATGTTTGAGTTCTAAAATATAACACAAGAATGCTACCAGTGTGTCTGTGTGATACCAATTGCACTTTGGTTTCCAACCATCGCTTCTCAAGTGCGCTTAGTGTCCCTATCTTTTCCCTCCTAATGACAGGTAAAACAAAAATTAGAGACTGCAAGTCTGTTTTTCTATTTACTGTGTACCTGTTTTGTTTACAAGCGTTCCCAAGACTTTCGTCTACTATGCATTTACTGTGTACCTGTAGTTTACTTTGAAACGTTTGTTGTCCTTTGTGGATCGCTTTCTTGATATTTATATATATATGTGTGTGTAATATAGAAACGATCCAAACCGGACAACAAGTAACTGGTAAAAAAGAGCAATACAAAAAGAACAAAAAGAATACTTACTAGAGTTAATATTTCGAACCACAGTTCGTCTTCAGGAAGAGACCAGAAGAAGAAGAGCTACGATACTGGCAGAAGAGCGGTGCAGAGTCGATTGAGTCGTAGCTTTTCTCCTAGTCTCTTCCTGAAGACAAACTGCGGTTCTAAATATTGATTCTTGTAAGTTTTTCTACCACTGATGACAGTTATACAAAACAGAACAATGTTTTGCCAGATCTATCTCTTTAGTCTTTCTATAAATACCATTCGTAGTTCTCCTTTCTCGTATAATTTTTAAATTATATTTAGATGTTAAGGTGGTGCAATACATTTAAAGAAAGTAAGTTGTTTGCTAGACAGTTTAGTTATTCAGTATGAACCTACCTCTTCCATTAGTGCCCTTCCAGAATCACAGTCAAGGTCTATGAACAAGCCCACAGCTCTAGCTGGATGACTTTCCAAATACAAATTAGTATGGTTATTAATAATCTTGACTGATTTCATTGTCCTTTGGTCTTTTAATATTTGCTGGAGGTCTAGAAAAAAGAGTGTTTATAAGATTCATCTATCCGTTGAAGGACTTTTTCTATCAAGTGAGTGATTAGAATAGAATGTTGGAATACTAATATTTCCTTCTCATAAGTTTCAGAAATTGCCACCGACATTAACGTATATTCATTTCCTGTCAATATAAATACGGTAAATTGTCTCTTTCTTGATAAAAATATCTAAAGTTAGTATTTTATATCTCTTCTATGAAGGAGGTAGATTAGGTAGTCATTAATATTATTAATGGTAGACACGCTTGTCTTTGTAGCTAATTAAAGCTAATTTGAGTATCACCTTCATTTTATGATTTTTATTAGAAACAAACCTGGTTTGTTGCGATTGAAGATGGACAACGTCCGAAAGCGCTCCAACTCCAGGATCATCTTACGAGGTATGACGGTTTTACCTATTTCTAATAAAAATCATAATAACCTCAGTGGTATAACAATATGCATGTATTTACCTTCATTTTAACCAATCTTATGGTATATATGGTATGTTATAGTACCATATGAGGTGTACAATATGGTATAATATGTATCTCTGATGCATTTAATACCATTTTTTATCACAGCAGTATTAGTAATATTGTTGAGCCAAAAATTGAGATTAAGAGTTTAAACCCTTTGTCTACCGAACAATCTTGTGCAGCGAAACATTGTTTTGCGGACTTAACTAACGCATGTAGGTATATGGCTGTCTCTGTTTGGCCTTTTATCTAAACCAACTACAACATTTTAGCATAACTCTAAGAGTTCTAGTTTAGTATTATTAAAGAAGAGGTTTTTGTTCCAGACGAGAGGCTTTCTAGTGCTTTACTGCTGCGCTACTATAACTTTGACTGTCAGTAATTCATGTCGGTTGTTAAGTTTTTCTGTACAGTAATGATGTCATATTCGCAGTCATGTCGTCTTATTGTTCATTGTTTTCTGTAGTGCAAACTCTTTTTAGTCAAGAGTTGGAAAAAATAGTCATTGGATGATGTGATTGTTCAAATACTGAAAGTCTGTACAAAGAGGTTTGGATGAGTGTAGGTTATTGCCTTCATTGGTAGTAGGATGGGTGATTAAGTATCCATGAATTCTATTTTCAAATCATGGTGAATAACCACATTTCGGGCACTATTTTTTATTCATAGTATAAAACATTTGTTGACTACTTCCAATTCTGATTTGAAGCGGTATTACCAAAGCCCAAAAAGTAGTTCAAAAAGGATTAAAGAGATTCTGTAGATTACTTTAGAGCTGATTCTGTCAATTTATCTCTCTGAAGGTATGGTATCCTTATTTCATAAGTATGCTAACTTTAGTTTTTCCCAAAACTTTCTCATTACTTCAGATAAAAGGTATTAGTTATTTTTTGTGTAATATTATATTTCAATTAGAGTAAGCTCACAAAATATCTATATTAATACGATACCTAAGAGTAATTTTATATTCTTTAAACACTGGATTGATTGGCGTTAGATTTATAGTTTTAATTCTTTTCAATTTTTGTATATATATATATATATATATATATATAATATTGGTATACTTTGGGAGCAGACCTTCTTTTAAACATACCTCATTAAAGATCTTGAATGTTTAAATTAGAATTGTTTTAAAAAAACCTTGTATATAGAATCCTTGAAAATGGTCAACGTAGACCGAAACGTCGGAAATGTAATATGAAAAAATACAATGAAAGATAAAAAAATCGGTGAGTTAATTTATATGGTACCACAGAGATGGAAAGGTAGCATTCGAAACCTTGAAAAGGTATGTAGGAAACATACTAAACTTAATGTTGGCAAGATCTTTAATGAGTATTATATATATATATATATATATATATATATATATATATATATATATGATCAAACCACAATATGAAGTGGGAAAAAAAAGACTAAGATCTCTCAACCGTAACAAGAGGTCTTCGTCAGAGACAAAAACCCAACTTTGACGAAGACCGCTTGTTACGGTTGAAAGATCTTAGTCTTTTTTTTCCATTTCATATTGTGGTTTGATCATTGATTGTTATTTCACGTGTTTATATGAAATCTTGTTTATTTATATATATATATATATATCTTTAAAAATATATATAACAGTTATACATCTTGTTAAACAATATCCTTAAATTTTACACAAGTAATATGTTTGACTTCATTCTGATAAAAATTTTTAAGTCAATGTAACAAATCAACAAGTACAGCAGTTGATCCATTATTTCAAGTTCACTTTTCTATTTTTACTTTACTATAGTAAAGTTTAGTAATATTAAAAAATTCCTTCTCAAAATTTTGACTGATTTACGTTTTTTTTTATTTCGGTTTTTTCATAGGCTTATGAAAAAGGTTTTAAATAAAAATCGAAACGTTGGCAATGAGAGTTTAATTTGAACCTGAAGAACTGACCGAGTCCTGATGAACTTTTATTTTGTTTCTATTTCAAGGTCGATACTTTTATCGGCATATAAATTTAAAGATTACTTTGACCTGTATGAGGCTATATGTTTTTATTTGACACTTTTTCCATAATGTTTTAATTAACTTGAAAACCAGCTTAAATAATCTATAATATAAAATTATAGATGATTATATTATAGATTATAAAATTATAGATTATTTTATACTAGTATACAAAACAAGAAAGAATTTTGTGTACTAGTATTTAAAAAAAAGGATCAGTTTAATTGTTATTACTATTTGTTACTTGTGAGGAGGCGGAGTAGGATGCTAGTGGAGTATAAAGCTTAAAGATATGGCTGTAAAAAGAGAATGTTGAAAAGATAAAGTCACCTAATGGATGGCAGAAGAAGAAGGAGAGAGAGGAGGCCTGTAGGGATAAGAAGTGATGGACGAGGAAGCTGGAGTGGACCAGCTGGTGGAGGCCATTATCGTGAGCAGAGAGCTCTGTGGCGGCAGAGAGCAGGCAAAGCGCCACAAGGGCTGACCTCCCCATCCTAGCCGCAGTGCACTATTACCTTTTGTAATTTCTCTCTCTTCACTCAGTAAACAGTCCACAACACAGTTACTAATCAAAGCTGTTTAGCAAGTCAACACTCCTTTACAATACAAAGAGAATTATAACTAAAACAGTAATTCCTTTCTCTTTGTTTAAACATTAAACCAGATCATATTTCTTAAAAATATTCTTTTTTAGGTGGAATTTATTTAATTTTGTTTGTTTTACTGACTTTTGATATTAGCAGTGAAAAAAACGATGTTAAAAAAATTTAAAACACTTTTTTAACAAAATAACTGAAATCACATATGAATAATTGTAGAAAACATAAATATCATCTATTTTTCTGATGAAGACTTTATGTTTAAAATATGAATCCACATAAGTAAAATGATCTGTTTATTTCCCAGTTCCAAGTTTAATTAAAATTATTTGGTTGTTTGTAAGATATTTTAAATATTTATTAGAGCCCTAGATTCCTTCAACATTTTTTTGGTGGTGGGGGGGGGGGGGGGGGTACTTTTGCAGTGTTTCAGAGCTATCTCTAAATGCCTCTAAATTTTACTCGAAATAGATAAGTTGGGTGCTATCGGCGACTTTGCAAAGCAGAGGCTAGGCAACAGGTGAAGATTGAGGAGAAGCTCTTATATAGACAAATACTTGATTAAGCAAGAGATACATGCTACAAGGGTACCACCTAACTCAACACTGACGTTATCACCCGCTAGGGGATTGGCTTAAACAATAAATAATGGCTGAACGCTTGAGGAAACCATGGGTTCGGTCGGTACAAGTTACCGTGACTGACAAGACCACATGACCGCGAATACGACATCATTACTGTACAGACCAATTTAATATGTGACATGAATTACTGACATTCGCTAGGGGATTGGCTTATAGATAGCACAGTAATGGCGAACGCAGTAGGAAGCCTACTGGTCTGGAACGTGACTAGTTACCGGACGTGACAAACCATCAGTGACCGGAATACGACATATTACGTGGTACAGACCATTGGTAAGTATCTACAGAATTACTGACATTCACACATTTCATAGTGCATCAGTAATGCAAGCATACAAGTCTATGTCTGGAACTGCAGTAGACGTGAACATAAGTGCAGGATATAATCATTGTCATGTCAAATTATATATGCAACATTTCTCAAACAGTTTGCATCCGTTAACTAAATTATTTACATTATATCAGATATTCAATAGTTATGAAATAATAATAATAAATTATTATGCAATTCTTTGCTCCCGTTAACAAAAATTAGTTCCGAAATTTCTAGTGTAAAATAGTTGAGTAATACAAAAATTGATTAAATACTCTAACTGCTTCCAGACAGAACTTCATACAAAATAAATTACTACTTTTCCCTATATTTGGCAGAAGTGCTTGAAGACATGTATTACTTCCCGTTAGAAGGGCATCTCAGGCAAGTGCAGAATAGCCTCAAAGAAATAAAAGAAAGAAATCTCAAAGAAAAGAAACAGAAATCCAGCTCAGGAGGAAAAATAACTCCAAGTGACTATCACGGTGGCCACCTTCTTAGTAAACGTAAAATACTGTTTTTCATTAACAGTACAATAAGATTTCTTAGTAAACAAATTTTTTGCAAAATTCAGAATTCATAGGCAAGTAAGATTTTCTTCGCTTTAATAAGCCCAATAAGACTCAACTGCAAGAGTTAGTGGTGAAAAAAAAAGTCTAAGCCGCGTGAATGATTTTAGATAAATCATACTGGAGACAGTATGATCTCTAAACAATAAAGTTTTATATAATGACGGTTTATAAATTAATAATAAAAATAGTGCACATCGTTTCTTTTTCATGTGTGTATCATGAATCGAGGGAATATCCGGGAATAAGTTAATAAACGATTTGAAAATATTTTGAAGCATGCAAACATCTTGCATTCTCGAGGACGGAAGAAGAAGAAGGGAGCAGTTAAAGGATGTCAAGAACAACTGGGTCTAATTTTATTTTAAAAACCTCATTCCAACTGCACATACATTTGTAAAGATATATGTAGTACATATTAGGAATTTGTCTACTTATCTACTTGATTTGAAGGTGATATGAGCCAAAGATTTGATATCATACGAAGAATGTGGACTCTGCGTCTAGGAGAGGTAGAAACCTTTGATCGCATTATACTGCTAGCGAATCGCCTTTGAGGAGGCTTAAGATTTTGCAAATCACTCCATACCTACAGACGTGATACTTGTTTATGTACATTCATGAAGGTTATTATTAAACATAATATTTTTGTTACGAGTATAACAATGGGGTGTACAATATGACAGGTATGACCGCAAGCCCGTGCAGATTAAGGCCATCTGTTCAATAATTTTAATAATATATCAGATTGTCCAATGATTTACAGTTTCATATAACTGATAAAATTATTACAGTCATATAAATAAATGAGAAATTTGATTAAATGTATGTATAGAAAACATAAAATACATTAAAATAAAACAAGAAATCAGTTAGTTGTCAACAAGTTGATATTTTCTTTGTATATCGCTGTGCTGCAACTGGATTAAAACAGCTGGCCAATTAGAGTTTATCAGCGAAATCTTTTGAAGTTATGAAAGATAAAATATTTATGTAAAGAGTTTATCTTTTTATGATCTGATATCAGTTAATGTTGATAACTCTGGTGGATATATTGATGTATATCATTCTGATCAGCAATAAAGAAAATAAAGAATTTAATCAGATCACAAATAATGCAAGGATTACACCAAAAAAAGGAGAGAGGGGGATATAAAGTTGCTAATTTGTTTCTCTCCTACAGAGCAATCAAAATATAGAAGACAGTGTTGGTCACGTGTGTTTTGCAGATGTTGATAGGATAAGAAAAGCACCTCCAGCAATCTCCTGCCAACTTCCTTTATGCAAAGTGTCCCATCAGACGGCTCCTTAATTTATTTAAATACACCTCACTATACAGTGTAGTGTAAACTTACTTCTTTTTAGGTTTATGCCTTGTTTTTTACTGTTAGTGAAACATAGAAATAAAAAAAAATATTTCAAGATATTAACGTTGTTTTTAAATCCATTTTTGATCTATGTTTGATACTAATTAACAAACTAGTCTATTGGTTGACACAAAATAGAAACAAACATTGATACTGCCAAATGTATAGTTGAATAGTTAACACGAAGGAAAAATTAAAAGTATGCTACACTATTCTAGGAGATAATTAAAATCTCTTCAAAAAAATATTGACGAAACTTCCGTAATTATACCAATTAGATGAAATACTATAAACATTATTAGGGTTTATTAAAAGGAAACTCAGTATTAATGAAAACAACAGGATTGTTTACTAGGGTTTAGATCAAGTGGTGCATAATTCTTTTCATATTTCAGAAATTTTTTGTAATTAGTCCGAACATATTTATCAAACATTCTGAGAAATAATGAAGTCTTTCAATGAATTAATTTTATAAGTAAAAAGTTTAAAACAAGAACTGAAAATTGCTAAAGCCAGTACTCTACTGACCTCTAAACATAAGTCTCCACAGAAATGAAGTTTTATTCAACAGCAACAACGCGTTTCGAACATTTTGTGTTCATCACCAGGAAGATACCAAGGATGTGGTGCTGAAGGGTTGGTCCGGTGAAAACAACCTTGCTGGTCCAGTGGTTGCTAAGTCAGAATGAGTAAATACCACACAATTACGGATTGCACAACTAATGATTCAGAGAAATAATGAAGTTTTTTCAATGAATTAATTTCATGAGTAAAAAGTTTAAAACGAGAACTGAATTGCTAAAGCAAGTACTCTTACTTGCTTACTGCACCCCTTCGCATGCGTCCACTAGATATAGGCATTACATCCTTCTTTATTATCCATGATTTGATTAAATAGCTGCAGTATAATAATAAATATACGTGATACATATAACATATATTCTATAGTTTTGTAATATTTATATTTTATAATTGATTATGATATATAAACATAGAACATGTTTAATTTGTTTAAACAATTCAGTTAAAGAAAGATATCCCGTTGATTAACTTGCATCTGTTTATTGTTTTAGTTGGTTACTATGATGTGTAATGATCACGAAAGCATATTACCTGTTATTATCATTCATTCATACCTATTTGTATTAATTTATTTATTTCTATAGAGAAATGCAATGAGAGTAGCTTTCATTGAAAAGTGACATGTGTCTTTTCGTTAAAAAAAGAAATGAATTATTCATTGTTAGAAATGATTGAACCTGTTTTATGCAAAGACTGAATGGCAGTTAAATTTGAAGGCATTTATCTGTCAAGTTAATTAAGTCCTTTAGCAGATCAACTGAGATCGTGTAAGTGATTCCTGTTTGACAGACTTTATTGAAGTGAAAATAGAATTTGTGGATATTTTATAAGATCATGATCACAGAGCTAGATGAAGGTTTGATTATGTTTTCCCTCTCAAATAGAATAACTTTACCAGATGAGAGTCATTCCACTCTTTAGCAAGTGAATCATGAAGTCATCTCTTATCATTTTCAGCCTCTTTATTAACAACTTGACATCATCTTCAATACTTGATTCAGAAGTTTATAGCTCAACAAGAGACTACTTTTCAAGTACACCATGTACCGGAGCTGTAATTCTGGCCTGTTCCCCAATAGGTATCATTTATGTTGAAGTTATATCATTCATTACACGCATGTGAACAGAAGGTATTTCAAATCACACTTGTATACGATACCGTCATACCCCGGACATCCATCTCCAAATAGACCTCTCCTTGGTAATAGACTTGAAGACAGGCAACGTCCAAAACCGGTCAAACGATTCCCACACCTGTGTACAAGGTATTACGATATCATCTACTAATGTATTTCACTCAAGTCACATATATTATTGCCCTTGTATACATAATTTATGTGACATCATATGCAGATAAATTCAATTTTAAACAGATTCATATTAAAGATTAATTTTTTATTGATTTTTAAATATTGAGAATAAATAAAATTATTGTTTGAGTCTGTTGTACCCGGCCTTGCTCCAATAACCTGGATAGGTAATTTCTATAACATGCAATGATAAGTAATACACACTGAATATTCTATGATAGGTTTTAAATAACATTCCTGTGTTGTATTTTTCCATGTTTAATTCAAGGACTACTAGTAATTGCTTCGTAATTCATAACATCTAAATACACAACTATGCCTTGAAGAGTTTTAACAACTCTTTTATTCAGTATCCTCACTCTATTAAGTCATATTTTATTTTAAATATTCATAATTTCATTTTAAATGACTGTTGTTCTCTTAATAGATTAAAAATAGAAAAATTTTTTTTTTGTTAGATATCGTCTAAACTCTATAACAAAACTTCTGAAAATTCGGAAAATAAAGAAATAAAGTGAAAAATATATGTGTTACTGAAATATGATATTTCTGCATAATTATTTTTATCAAATACATGCACTGACTCATACGTGAGTACCAAATTTAATAAAAAGCAAGTAAAGGCCAAAAGAGTATTACACCTACTGTGACGTTAACCTTTTGTACTGTAATCAATTTGATATGTTTAAAACTCTTCTAGGGTAAATTAGAAGATACATATAAAATTTCATCAAAAAACCAAAGTCAAGGCTTGTGGAGAATTTTATATATGTAAATAAATCGCGTAGTCATTTATGAGGGTAAAACTGTAATTTAATTCCTATATGATTCCATATTATACTGTAAAATATCGCATTTTTAAGAGTATATTTTAAATTTTAAACAGTATTCTCCTTTTAAATACTACCGAATTTTCGAACGTACAGTGAATCAGAAATGTTTTTGGAAATGGGAATTCCCGTGGGTTTGAGAAATATTTTGAGATTAGACTCATTTCAAAGTTAAAGGCAATGTTTAAGATTAATGTCAAACAGTACTTACAGAATGTAAGTGCCGTTGTGAACACTATGAACGGGGGGGGGGGGGGGGGTTTGGAAATCTTACAAAATAGTTGCTATGCCACTGCCGCTTTGAGATGGTGCACTTCAGCCTCCACGAAGCAGTCATAGTCTGGTCCCAGGGAGGCAGATCTGTAAGACTGGTACTTACTCTAGCTAGAGCCTTGAGTCTATCTTTGGTAAGGTCCAGCTCACGAGAGTCGCAATGTAGCCCAAAAACAGCCAGAACTGAAAAGGGTTCATAAAACTTACAGGATTCATATTTCATCATGAATATATGTTTTTATTTATAATTAATATTACAACTAGGGAACACAAAAAAAAGACTACAATCACGATTTTCCATCATTTCGGCTTTCATACTGTCTACAGGACAGCATAAAAAGAATAAGAGACACAAGAGGAGACGTGAAATGGAGACGTGAAAGCGTCAAACGACCGATACAAAGTAACACCTTGCATGGTTCACCTTAACATCGTGAACCAGTTTAAGCAATGAATAAATGGAAACTGAAAGTCGTATTTAAGGGAAGGAGGGGAAAAGAAGGAGAAGAAAAAGGAACAGATAAAATCATAAATTAAAAATTACGGCTGAAGTCAGAAATAATAATCAAGTAAAAATAAACTTCGGAGTGCTAAAGTGAGGAAAAAAAATTTAGAGTAAGTTAAAAAAGAATTAAAATAACATAATAAAACAAAAAATAGTTGCCATAATAAAATAAAATAGGGAAAGTCATCTGATTAAGTTGATACTGCGGAATTTTTAGCATCCAAAAATCAGATGAGGGCTTACTCAGAATCCCTTAAAGTAATCTGCGTGTCATCACTAGAGAGTTGTCTCAGAATTTGAGGGGAAGGTTATGGTTATTAGCGTGGGGTAGCAAGAGGCAGCTGCTTGCGTTGACCAACAGATGATGACCTGTGACCATCCATACGGAGGCTAAGTGATTTGGAAGTCAGACTCACGTAGAATGAGTCGCATTGTATGCATTCCAGACGATAAAAGCAGTTGCTGACTGTGCAGGAACTGGCATAGGAGAGAGGGTAAGGTTGATGTATTTATATATATTCATATATAATTATGGGTTACTTGCCGTTGCGTCTACAACGTGCTTGGTCTCCCTGTCTCTTTTCTTCTGAAGACGGATTACATTGAAAATTTGAGTCTGTAAGTGTGTTTCCTTACTCTGTGTGTTACTCTTTAACACAAAACTTTAACACTTAAAAACAATTTAAAACAGTTACTAAAAGCTTTTTTAGTAGTCATATTTCTTAATGTTCCACCATGAATCTTCCTTACAGTCAAGAAGGTAAAATCCGATTCATTATACTTTAAGGTAAAGTATGAAATAAAGATTGAAATTAACTAATTTAATTAGTTAATTTATTATCCATAATGTTCATAATATATTCACTATTAAAACGAATATGATGGGTTCCTTTTTGTTTTGGAAATAAATTAACATGTTTATTTAAATACAAATTAATTCTCTTTTAATATTTTTTTTTCTTTTAGATATGAAACAGATGGTCAACTTTTGGATGGATATGAACGTTTCTGTTGGAGTCTATGAATCTTCATACAGTGGTGCATTTAATGCCTTGAGAATTGACTTCAATGAACCGAGAAAACTTGGTGTATTTATTGATCTTTCATGCAGCAGTGGAAAATCACTCATGAAAAAGGTGCTTTATTATCTATAAGTTCTTTATTATTATGTATAAATCAATCCAGAAACAATTAGTAATAAAGAATATATACTTGAAAACCTTGTGTAAGTTGTTTGTTTTTGCCAAATAAAATCGTAACAGTGAAATTGAGTTTAAAATAACTAATTGCAAGTTTGAATGACGTCATGTATGTGATTAAACATTTATTCAGATTATTATTGACACCATGAACTTGTGCATGTTTTTGTTGATTGATGTAGGATTCGAAGTATTTGCGTGCCTTTCTAGGCAGTCAAGGGTAGCCACCCGTAAGATATGCTGGAGCAGGTAATATGTTGTACATACTGTCGTTAATGGATCACTCCTGTAGGTGGTCATCTGTATAAATCTACTCATGCTAGGATATCTAGTCTCAACATTATTTTTTGAACCAATCCCCTAGTGGGTGATAACGTCAGCCGTTTATCGGCTTTTTGTTTCATCGGTGATTCTACAGATTCTACATTGGGAGTCCTAAATTATGCCTAACTCAAGTACATTTCGAGTAGGTATCTTTAACGAGTACCTGACATCGTACAGGTTTGGGACCGGTGGCTTAACGTCCTCTCCGAGGGACGAGGTACTCAGATTTATTCACCTACTGCGTGAATAAGTCGAGGGTCAGGTGGGCATCGAACCCCGGACTACCAGCCCAGAGGAGAGTACTTTAACCACTGAGGTAACCTAGCCCCCCGTCATGTCCCTTATCATTATATAGCTTCATATTTATATATGATTTATAGCACAAGCTCACATCCTAGATCTAAACTCCTCATGTCAGGATCTGACTGAGTCACGGGTCATTGGACAGTGGCTACAATATCTTTATTGTCGTCTAATAGTCTGTAAAGACAAAAGCCTGGTCATAGTAGTCAGCATGCTTGAATAGTGCTCTGGCTGTAGACGATCTGAGAAGTCTTTACCTATAACAGACAAGAGTCAGGTGATCAGAGTTCTTCTTGACAGTACCAAGTATTCAGATTTGATAGCTCTCCCTGAATGTAGATTTTGTCAAATAAGAAATAGACAAATCTCACTATCCTGAACTATTAAGGCTAAATAAAAGTCAAATAAAAAAAATGGTAGGTTTTTTAACAGGATACTATTACTTTAAAAAAAAAAGTCTACATAGATTGGAGGTCATTATAGAAGAACCTCTCTGTAGAAAATGTAACATCAGTTGTTATTTGAATGTGAATCCTTGGCTCACCACAGGATCTCAAGTTTAGAATTAAAACCTGAAATTGACAAAATACCTAAAGAACCTGTCAAGTTACTCTTGAGTACATTAAGAGACTCGGGATCCATCTCACAGGGATTAGTTGAAACAATGGGAGGTTTAATATTTCCTTGAGGAATCAGTATCGAAGGGCAGAGTTTCGATGTATTATTTACGTGTTAAAGTATCATCTCTGAGCATTAGCATTTCTGACAGCCGTTAAGTAATGCAAAAGATAGTTGCCCTTTAAGTAACCAAACCACTAATATGCCCTATATACAAATAAATGGTAGGCACCTACAAGGAGTACACAGTTTTATACCTAGAATTGTAGGTAACAGCCTGTAAGTTTTATCTAGGAATAGGCTTCAGAGAACAGTAACTACGTCCAAATAAACCTTATTCCTTTGTATATTCTTATAAAATATTTTTTTTCAGGCTTCTGTAGAAGGCATGCTAAACAACAGTTACTCTTGGCTTTTATGGAGCGAAGATAGTGAAGAAAAACTGGATCTGTTCACTAAGAATCTAGCTCTAGGTTTAAACAGTGATGTTAAAATTCTAACATCAAACTATTCCCTTGTGGACGTTTACAGAGCCTACAAGAACCTACCTTTGGTTCAAAACATCGCCGGACAATGGACACCTCAAAAGGGTTTAGCCACGCCTTCTTATACTCCTCGCCCGTGTGACTTTCAAGGCGTTTCCATCAAAGGCCCTCTTATGGTCAGCTCCAATAATTCATTCACTTGTTGTATATGTTTCAATTGAAATAATCAAACTAAAAGGAAATATTTAGGAATATGGTACTAAAAAGAAAATAATCACATCATTTATAAATTCAAAACACATTTAAACAGTATTAAGCAAATAGAATTACTTTTCTGAGGTAAAATGGATAAACAAACAAAAGTCTCCACACAAATGAAGTTTTATTCAACAACAACGCGTTTCGAACACTTTGTGTTCATCACATGTTCATTGAACACAAAGTGTTCGAAACGCGTTGTTGTTGAATAAAACTTCATTTGTGTGGAGACTTTTGTTTGTTTATCCATTTTACCTCAGAATGAGTAAATACCACACAATTTCGGATTGCACAACTAAGAATTACTTTTTTTTTTATAACTGCTATACTATTCAGAATTTATAAAACAATAAAAATGTGACTTGCTTACTCAAAAGTTCAAAAATATGCCCTTCATTATACACCATTTGATTGAATTTAGCTAATTTTCATCTAGTCAGATGTCGTGATAAAATAGCAAGAGAAGAGATAAGTTCCTGCGCTGGTTTAAGGGTATTGGGCAGGCATATGTTTAAGTTTTTGGACAAAAAAAATGCACAGCCAGCCATTTTTTTTCGTAATTTATTATAAGTAGGTTTTAAGCAGTAATTGCACTTGTTTTGGGTTCAAAGGAGAAAAGCACAGTAGTGATGAAATAAAAAAATTGTGATTAACAAATATTTTAGTACTACCACGGTTAATTAACTTGACAGATAAATTCTTTAAAATTTATCTGGCAGTGAGTCTTTGATTAAGACAGGTTCAATCATTTCTAAAAATGAATAATTCATTTCTTTTAAACTTTAAAAAAGAATGTACAGCCTTAATTTGTAAAAACCTAGTCCACTAGACTGGTTTTTATTTGATTACAAGACTTTCTTGACGAATAAAACATTTTAAAATTTAGAAATACACAAAAAAAAAAGAAGTTAGAGTGGCCTACACTTCAGCTATTGTGTAGCCCTAATATGAAACTCTCTGCTAAATATTATCAAACTCGTAGATAATCAATTTAATGTCTATAATGATAGAGTACGTACCTTTTTCATATTTCTATGCTTCCTCGAAAAAATGAAGTTCATAATCACACCAAGAACCATATATCTGACATAAAGATCTGTTAGAGCTTTCACCATGTAGAGTTATTACAACTTTTACGAGACAACCAGACAATCATCGCCCTGGAAAACAACATAGCTTGATTACCGCTTGATTTCATTTCTTTTTAGAATATTATTTAACGTATATATATTAGTAACTATTTAAACAATTTCAAGTTTCATTTATTAAACTTTTAAAACTTTTGTTTGACTCAACTGTGACCACGTATTCCATTCAATGTAAACAAATCCAACAAAAAACTCCAGCTACTTCAATTTTTAGTTGTTAGAGCAATATTAACTTTTCTGTAATTAGACTTTTAAAAACCTTTTTTATAACATTATGATTTTAGGCAATTTTTTTTTACAAAATTTATTCCTTCTTTCATTGGAGATTTACAATAAAAAAACATGTTTTGAAACTATGAAATCTACTATAATTACTTTCCTTTGTCCATATACTTTAGAATCAAAGTACTCAGTTCGTTGTTGGTAGTATTCCCCAATCATAATTACAATCCTGCTAAATTAACATTATATTAATAACTTTCTCGTTAGAATCCTCTCGCTACTTCTTCTTTAGAAGACTTATAGGTGACCGTAAATTGTCTTCAACAAGGCTCAGGTCGGTACCAGCTCTTTTTTCCAAAAACCTGCCCTTTCATTTCCTAGTTTCACGATGTGTGCTTTTACCCAGCCAATGTGAAAAACCAACCTTTTGTTCTTAAATGCACCAATGTCTCTCTGATTTCTTGTAAGTTCTTCCAGTAAACTCGAGCATTTATTAGAGAATAAAGAGGCACCTGGCTATCAGTTTTTATTAATAAGACGTGTGTTGGAGATATCGCTGGACAAGTCCGATCTATTCATTGCACAGCTTTGAGAAGTGCTCGCAGCTCAGCTTGGTTGTTTGAACAGGAACCGTTCAGCTTAAATGATTCATTGTAAAGTTCTTCCTTTTCATATACAACCATTGCTCCACCCACCTGATTCTCCAGCTTACTCCCATCGCTGTAGATCTTGAACTTATAGGTTGAGTCTGTATTCTCCCCATCGTCTCCTTCAATAATAATTATTTCTGGTTTTCCTCCAGGGTGCATCCATTTTGTAAATAAGACTTGTTGTTCATATTGGCTTTGGTTAAAGGTCACTACACATTCACCCCTCGATTGGATATAGAAACTAGCCCTTTCCTTTGCTTCTATAATAATTGGTAAAGCATTAGGAATGATACAAGCTGCATCTGCTGATATTGTCCTATATCCCTTTATCACCCGTATTAACATCAATTGTTGCAACAACACCATCTTCTTTTTATTATAATTTTTTTTCAAGCGCCCAGATTCAGACTGGCACTGAATACAGAAGACGAGGCAAAATGCTTCTTTATATAAGATATTTAATGCTCCGCTTTTTACGCCCCAATGAACTCTAGCACTTGTGGACAATGAATAAACGAGTTGAGAACCCTTTTTCGTTATTTCTTCCAAAATTTTTTGTATGTGTCTCTGTAGGTGTTGCCAGTCGTCGATAACTAGATCCTTAATTGATAACAACACAAGTGAGAACTCAGTGACAATAATTAATGAAATAAAAGGTTTAAAATGTCGATATGACAATGAGGCTTTCAGGTTGTGCGGTCACGGCAGGTAAAAGGTAATGATGTTATGGGTGAGTGGAAGCGCTCTGTGCAGGTGACGGACATTGAGTTCAACTGGAACGAGACGGTGGAAATGCTGCTGCAACTGTCGTTCCACTCCGAGAAAGCGCGGCTCGCCCGCACGTCCCTGGCTGCCTTTATTCATCTCAGTGAGCAGTGCAACTTCAGGCCAGTATTATATGCACTGTCTGCTAAACTTCACTCCCATACAGCCATGTAACAACTTTTACTTGTTTTCGCCGCTCTGACGAGTTCATATCATTTCCGATGTTCCTTTACTCTGCTTTCTGTTTGCTAAATTTGGGACTTAAGAGATTTTGGTTTGGCAGTCTTTTGTTCAGCCATCACACTTTTACGAAATCAGATTTTTTTAAAAAAAAAAAATATTTATAGAAATAAAAATTTTCGAGGTAAAATGGAGTAAAAAATATTGAACTGAGTTATCCCTTCTTGTTTGATGTTAATGTAATATTACATAAATACTCTATATGTGGAAATATATTACATTCTAATTCGATATTTAATAACAAATATATTTTATTTTAAATAATTAACCTTGCAATAGGTTATTTTTGACCTTGTAATTGTACTATATTCACCATGTAAATAGTGGAACATATTTAGAGTCTGCTTAAAAACTATTTAAAACAAGTATGCACGGTTTTTGTTACTACAGACAAAGCAAATTACATACTATGCAGTAAACATGCTATTAATATCTATTTAGTAAAGCATATCTAAATAAATAATATACATATATACACACACATATATATATATATATATATATATATATATATATATATATTATTCTTATCTTTATTGCACTTTTCTTTATTTCTAATTATACCTTCCCTATTAATTCTTACTTTCATTCAACTCTCTTATTTTAATACATTTTCTTGTCCTTTAATAATCTTCTATCCTTCATTTACTTTAATATTCTTAATCTTAATCTATTTATTCTCTATTAGTCCAGTTATACCGTTGACCTTTCAACTCTTTTATTCTAACTGCTTGTTTCTTGTTCATTATTGACCTTTGACCTTCTCTTTATATTAACCTGTACTATCCTTTTAATCTATTTATAGCAATGACTAAGCATGAGTCATCGATTTTAATTTAACATGTCACTTAGCCAACTCCTTTTCCAGTTGAACCCTGTTAGCAGGAGGTTAGTTCGTAGGATCGAATCTCTCAGTCTTAAAATCGTGAATGCCGAGACTGCGGTTAATTTTAATGATACCTGTTTAAAAGAGGATCTGCTGCCTATTTATACAAATATATTATATATATATATATATATATATATATATATATATATATATATATACAAATACAAATATAATTATTTCTTTTAAATAACTTATATTCAAATACAAATACAAATACAAACTAGCCTTGTCGACTATAGGATCTAGTTATTATTCTGCCATTATGTTATGAATGAGGAAATATATATATATATATATATATATATATATATATATATATATATAATAAGGAGAATTAGAAATATCGGTGACCAAACTGCAAAAACAAAAGAAATATATATAGCGGAGATCAACTTCATTATGAGTACTACCATGACGCATATTGAAGTAGACGCATATGATAGTGCGCATAATGAAGAAGAAATAAGACCAGTATTATGCATATAAAATGAGATTGGAGGGGTACAACATGATGGTCAAATAACAAAAAATAAAATCAGAGAGCCTTAAAATTTTATACGCTTAAATGAAACACTAGGTAATACTAAGAAATAAACAATATCCAAAATTAAAATTTCATAAAAACTGATAATTACCATATATATACCAAATATATATACATAATTCTATATAGACATATAGTTTAGGGTTGTGGTAGTATGCATATTGAAGTAGACGCATATAGTAGTGGGCATAATGAAGTAGACGCATATGATAGAACGCATATTGAAGTAGACGCATATGGTAGTACGCATAATGAAGAAGAAACAAAGCCGGTATTATACATATTGAAGTAGACGGAAATGGTAGTGCGCATAATGAAGTAGACGCGTATGATACTACGCATATTGAAGTAGACGCATATGGTAGTACGCTTGTTGAAGTAGACTCATATGGTAGTACGGATATTGAAGTAGACCCTATAGCCATTAGTGCTGAGTCTGCAAAATATCAGAGGTCTTATTTAAGATTCATTAAAGACCATTAAGGAGGTGGAAAGGAAACCCTGAATGTTACATTTACAAATCGAAAGTGACTGTCAAACAATCATATGAGGCACACTTTACACCTCCAAAAGGTCAAAGGCTGTAGTGAGAAAGTGCAGCATTAATACAAATACACTAACAAAAAAATTATTGTTATTTATGTCAACAAAAATTTACCTATTTATAAGTATTTTAAGATATACAGCCCAAATATGAGGAAGCATGGCTACTTGTTTGTTTCTTTGTGTAAGGTAGGACAGCCGGAGGCATGTGGACGAAATCCGAAGATTAGATAAGAAACCAAGGCACTAAACTGGCAGCAGTTACTCTTCAGTCCAGTCTATTTCGAAATACTTGAGACTCCCCCAGAAAAAGAGAAGCTTGA